>CACTHL010000404.1:0-151271 GCA_902712375.1 Dioscorea dumetorum
ACATTAGTATTATGTGGAAATATTTATCACAAGACATAAAATCCAACAATTGATAACCAATGTTTTTGGAAAACCACATTAATAAAAAAGTAACAAGCTGATTTAGAGGGTAAAGGTAAATATCAGGCTGCAAATTCATACTATAATTTACAACTAAAATAATTATAAAGTATATTGTTCAACACTAATTGAAGAGACACAATAAATGCAACCCTAGATCATTCAACTAGTAAGTAACGAAAAAATTTCAAGAGTGAAAATGGAATATGTGTCACCAACAAATAAGCCTATCCTAATGCAGCTCCTGTTAAAAAAACCAAGTAGAGGATGCTACTAGTCCAAGCAAAAAAAAAATATCAAGATTACCCAGTTGATAAGAACATAAGCTAAAACATTACTTAGTCAAGCCAGTTATTGCCCTCTTCATATTAATATTTTGTTCCTACTTTTGGACACACATGATTGTCATGTAGTATTTAGAAAGAGAAAATGAGAGAATTGCAATTATATAAAAAAAAAACTAGCACAGGAGCACCAACTGCTCATCCATGTCATGCTCAATTAAAAAAGCCTGAAAAATAATC
This sequence comes from Dioscorea dumetorum, assembly GCA_902712375.1. Classification (NCBI taxonomy): domain Eukaryota; kingdom Viridiplantae; phylum Streptophyta; class Magnoliopsida; order Dioscoreales; family Dioscoreaceae; genus Dioscorea; species Dioscorea dumetorum. The sequence continues at coordinate 585 of CACTHL010000404.1, forward strand.
ACCCACAAAGTGCAAACTACAATGTAATCCATTATATGAATAAGTGCACTAGAATGATAATCATTGTACCAAAAATAAATAAATAAAAAAAAAGAAACAATGAAGAAGAACAACAAATACATGGAATAAACGCTGCAATTGAAAATTCAACAAAGTTTAGCAAGGGAATCTCACTTTGTAGTCTTGTTTCAGGGTCCTTGAACTTTCTCTTCCTCTAATAGCAAGTGACAAATGGACTTAACCACCTCATTGTTGCCCATTGTTACCATCTGAAAGCAAGGAAGATAATTGTGGACTACCACACCGATTAGACAACTAAACTCTCTTTTTTAGGATCATGCAGAAAACAACATGAAATTTTAACATAGTAAGAAAAGAGAAATGACATAAACAACCAGTTGAAAGCTAAATCGGGTTAGCAAATACCTCTGGCTTGCGTATCAGTTCCTTCAAAACAGCATGCAGCATTAAACGAAGTTCCTTGAACAAAACAGCTGTTTGGGCAGGTGCTGTCAGCTTTAACCAGCCATCTATGATGATCAGTCCTGTCTGCAGCAATAGCATCGATGCATCAACTAGAAGTAAAACCGAAAGTAAAACAACGCAAAACACTTATCATAATAAAAGAAGGCATTTTCACATGATCATGATTTGGTTTTTACCCAAAGCCAAGTACAATCCTACAAGTTATCATGTAGATGAACATATTGATCCGTTAACCAATTTCAAGATACACAACAATTGCTGCAATATCTCGGCCCATCCGTGTAAAATTATCTGATTATATCTCATGCAGTGAATATGAAAACTGTTAGTTCGATATGACTTATGCCACATAAAATTGATCAATAGGGTTTATGATAAGAGGACCAATAATGGCACCAAGAGCAATGAATTAAAAATCACCTGATGTTGGATAGAAATGGTTCCCCCAAAAAGCAATAGAGAGTAAGGGGAGATGATGCTGGTATCTCGTAGGAATACCTTGCTTGTCTCAACCTGAAAAATTCAATGACCACGGATATTAAGAGCACAAACTTACTAATATCACTTATACAGTAGCTTACTCACACCAACATTTTAGTTGACTTCTGAAGATGCTAAAAAGGCCAAGGGTACAGTGTATGCTACAGTTGTGAATAGAGGAGGACGTCAAGCTGTGAGAATAGCTAATTCAAGAAAGAGCATAGGAAAAAACTTTTATGACTACAAATCAAAAACAAATTCAAAAATTACCCAATGTTAGTAACATTTTCATTCTAGTGAATGCATATTCACTAGGGAATTTTAAGGGACAAATAAAAAAACACTAGAAGCGAGTAGTTGGAAGGGACAAATGCAAATAGAGGCAGCACTAACAGGTGAGCAAAATCACCTTCAAACAGTAAACACAGGTAACTGCAGAAGTAAAATTTCATTTAGGAGTACAAAGAAGTAATAAAAAATTATATGAACTCCTCGCCAAGGGCAGAATCTGGAGGCTGTTTAGACACTGAAGAAAATTTGCTTTTCATGTCAAAAGATATACACAAGAGTGTGGCTCATTCAATACATTCCTACCTCATCACATTTACCCTGTCACAAATAAAGATGCATGTTCAAAAATGCAATATTCATATTGTAGTTTATACCACTCTTTTGGGGAATTACCATAATTCCTTCGTACACAGCAAAATGCAAATTCTTCAAGAAAATGTTTGAGGACCAAAACTGTACCTTTTCAAGAAAGACGAGAAATGGATGGTGGAAACCTTTAACACTGTGGTTTATGGAGGATGGATGTATATGAACTTCTCTTGTTCCATCAAACCAAATTACTTGATCCTTTGTAGGAAGTTGGTTCAATAATGATTTATTGCTACCTAGAAAAGCTTCATTAATGCCTTCTAAAGTTGCCGCCACATTGGGATATAGGCCTGCACATATGATACACTGCAAAGGTATCATGAGAATTCTCGTCACAATGTAGATAAATCATGTGAAAAATTAATTCACCAAAACTATACGAACCATTATTGTACATCAACAACTGATACATTGCCTTCTTAACAGTTCACACATTCCACAATCTAATAATATATGCCAAAAGCAATGAATAATTATCAAGAAAGTTACGTATGCTTTAGTTCAATTAGGCTTAACCAGTTACTGATTCCTCGAAAAATTTGTTACAGAAACATTAGATCCATATTTTCAGTGGAAATAGAATGGCAATCACCTCCCAGGGACAAGATCACACAAGAAATTAAACATGCACTCCCCAAGCTAAATGACCTACATCCGGACAGTCAAGTAACCCACTACATGACCAATAGAAGAAATGTCAGTGGCGCTTTACCTTAACAATTGAAGGATGGCATGAAGAAAAGTTGAATGGCTGAGACAAATCAGCAAGCCAACTATCCAGCTTGTCTTTTCTTTTCCCATCAACCTGCTCCAAAATCCAAAATCATAGATACACTCAGCCATATTCTGAACAAACCAACATTTGAAGTTATTGCATACACACACATACACATAAATAAAAAAGAAGAGGAGGTTCCAGCACCCAACAGCAATTTTATTAGCGGTTGAAATGATGGAAACAATTCTATAGTTAGGTTTCTTGTAAATAAACCCTAACAACAGAACCATTTAAAAACAACTGGAGAATTTCTGTCTTCTTCAGAAGTGTAATAGAGTTACAAAAAATGGCATGGATTCTAGCAAAATATCTAAAGTTTATCAAGATTGGTCGAAGTATATTGCATACAATCCGGGTTGAATGCACGACTCAATTTACATGGGGACTAATCCAATCAAGTTTCCCGTGGATCATATTGAGATTCCTTAGAGAAATTGATGGTTCCTAGTCCAAACAAGTGTTAATTACTATTTATAATGTGAGAGAATCGAGTGAGAACCTGACCTATTTAATGGGTTCAGCCTATTGCTTGTGAACTTGCCGCTGGTTACTCTATAGTCCAATTGATAATAAAAAGTGAAGTATCCAAGGACCAAAAGGATTAAAATATAGATCTAATTGTATAGGTAATTAACACTTTCTTGGGTTCGGAACCATTTCCATAAGCACTTGTTTGCCACATTTTCCCATGGGCAAAATATCATAAAACCATCCTCTAACTTCAAGAAAAAAAACCAAAATACAGACCAACAAGTGCTAAAGGAAATCCATGCATTTTACATCCTCTTGCTCCTAGAATTCACTGTCGAAGAAAGAAGCCTAGTAAATTCATTATTTGCAAGAAAATTTAGGAATCAGTTTTACTTAATGCAGATACAGCACTTTTAAGCACTCTGAAAAAATGGCACAGCAATATAATTATTTTAAGTGCCAATCCTTTCCTGCGGTATGGCACCAATGCAAGTGGTGTCAAAATATTGCCATATGCATTAAAAACACAAATAATTAGGCTTAAGCATATGTTTTAATAAATATTGATGATAAAATGAAGATTAGAAACTCCGTACAAGAAGCAATTTAGGAAATTTAATTAGTCCAATGTCCGCCAGTAAACTGCCAAATTGTATACGCATGTCCCTGCAAAATGATCAGTAATTATTAGATGAAGCAATCTAGAAAGACTTCTTCTTTCAATCCACTATTAATATGTCATGCATTTTTATCCAGAAACTAATTGTTTTGCCACATTGTCAGACCATTAAAAAGATACACTATTGAGCACTAGGCAAAGAAGGTTCCAAGCAAACAAGCTAACCACATTATGAACATGACATAGCAACATAAAGTGATTCTACCAAACATGTTTAAAAAAAAGGATTTAAGCAGCAAAAAACAACAAAGATCGCCAACCTTATCATGTACATTACCGAACTATTCAAAAAGAATGAACGACAAAATTGGTAAGCAGCTTTTGCACCATTCTGCAAAAAGACTTCTTATTAATATCCAACATAAATATAGTTTAAAAAATTGTAATGTATATAAAGCATCCAGAATCACCAAGCTTCATGGCTTTTAAAAAGGTTTAAAATACAATGTATGAATAACAAAAACCACAGACATGTCTCGCATTTGGGATGGTGCTGGCTATTAAGCACCAGGCACTCCACACGGAAAACATGATAGAACTTGACAAGTGATTCTTAGCCTACGACAAACTATGTGTGCTAAGCAAAGATAGTAAGTTGTTAACCAAAGCTCTAAATGGTGTAAAACCAAACTCTACTGGAGATTATGTGATCAAGAATTAATACCTAAATTCTATTTGATTATGTCCAACATAAAAATGTCAACCAAGATACGAACACAATGGTAGAATATATTTTTGGCAAGCAAAAGATAATAACCTGATAAAGTATCTTTGCCCATTTCTCATAGGCAACAACCAGCAAAAGATGATCTGATTGAACGTTGCTCTGCTGGAGGGCATTTTTATTATCTGTGTTGACACCCAACAACCTCGATTTTGCTCTCTCAACATCCTGTTTCTGAAAAATAAAGAAAATTAGAATCCAGTGAGTTAAAATGTTGTTGGGGAAAAAACTACAAAAAGTACCTATTCAATTTGAGTCTAGATGATACCTCATCTTTGGGATAAATAAAGGGAAATTTGTAACTCAAAAATGCTGCTATTGATAGAATTGGAGATACACAACCAAAGATCGCACCATATAACATCATCTGCATTGGATTACAAGCCTTCAATCAATGCAATAGTAAAAACAGTCCACTAGCATGAAATGATGAGTTAATACTATTACCAACATTTCAATAACTAAGGTTTGGCAAATAAGAAATTTTGAGAAGGCTGGTGAGTAGCAGTTCTACCACAAGGGAAAAAAAAGAATAATAGTAGAAACACCACAAACTGTAATCCTATACTTTTATTTATTTTTATATTTTCTTTTTTCTTTTTTCTTTTCTCCGCCATCTAAACTTGGCATCTGAAATTTTGAAAGCCATGTAATTACTAATGAAAATAAACCATAGATTAAAAGCAAATTACAAAAAACCTTTCCAATCAAAACATCCACAGGAAGCTTTGCCAAATGATATCCAAGAGGTGACAACTCCTCATCCCCTTCAAAGGCTCCAACCTGCACCAAGAAGCATCATCACATATATTAATATAGTAAAATGTACGACAACAAGATAAGTGTTATCAGTGATAGTGACTCAAAGTGAACATCAACTTATGCAGACAAGAGCCAACTAGGTTAATCACTTCTGGCAGTGACCTTAGTCCTGGTGTTCCTATTAAGCCAACTAATACAGGAGAGACAACTTCCAAAATACATACCTTCTGCAACAAATCAATCGCCGAGGAGATAGCCTCTTCATGCGGTGGCTCTATGGCCTGAAAATATAATTGAAATTGTCAACTACAAAAGTTATAACGCTTTGTGAGCAACAAATCTATGGCCATATACACAGACAAAAATGATAAAAGTAACTGTGTTAGCAAAAAGAAAACAGTATAAAGAAAAGTAGAGAGATTGTACCTCCATCAGAAAAGATTTTATACGGCCAAGAGAAAGAGATTTTATTTGCAGACATAACTCTGTCAATGGCATCCTCGACATCTCAGGTGCCTTCACAAGAAACAAGATGGGGTGATTTTTAATATGTCAAGATACAGTATATGGCATGACTTTATTTCAAATAATTGGAATTTATCAATATGCAAGACCACAAAACAAAATCCAAGTATAGTATCAAATTTTCAAACAAATTGACCGGGCACCAATCTTCCAAATAAATCCATCCACGTGCCTTTCTGGCATGCGAGACATTTCTTAAGCTAGAGGTCTTTCTATAGAGGAGGTGATGGAATTGATTCCATGATAAAAATAACAACAATATAAAATAAAAAAGTTCATGAAAGCAAAAAGGTAATGATCAATTATGATAATTTTATTTGCTAGTGGCATCAGGGGTCTGTTGATGGAAATATTTGTTTCATAGATGAGAAGAGTGGAAAAGATATCACAGGTTTTTCATTGATTGTTCCCATGAAGTAACTTTAACCAGTACAAATTATCATATCCAAAAGCAAGGTCAACACATCAATGCTTGACAGCCTTGACCTGTTTTCATTTAACAAACTACTGTACTACCGAAAACAATAGAAAGAAAATAACAGTAACAATCAAAATGTAGGAAAACCTGAAAAGGGCGCATGAGAGATTCAAATCTATGGTGTGTATACAAGCAGAAGCAGACTCCAGGTTTTACACGTCCTGCTCTCCCACGTCTTTGCTTTGCATTTGCTTGAGATATCCAGTCCTCGAACATACTCGTCATTTTCTGCAAGGATATAACAAATCTGAAAACCACTAAATACAAAGCCACACTACACAATCACCAACATGCACTCTTCTTGGTTTTAGCTAATTAAAATGAAAAAATTTGAAGGCCTATGTACAATAGAAATATTCCAATAAAACAGCTTCACTGTCCATGACACTGTAAGAGTTTATGCAGTCCCAGAAATTCCTTATTATCAGCTCAAGGATTTTCTTGGTCATCAACAGAGCTACTAACCAGTTTAGAAGCCAAAAAGTAGACATTTAAAGAAATTGACACAAGATATAAAAAACCCATTATAACAAAACAAGTCTTGCAGAATCAAGTGCTAAGGAAGCTAGTTTCACTGAGCTACTTGAAAATTTAAATAATGTGCTCATAAAAGATGACCCTTCCCAATAGTAATAATGTCAATTACTGAAATGGCAAAAACAAGGAGAATTACAGATACGAAGACGAGAGTATTGTTCTAAATAGCCAAGAATCCTATTTAACAATTTGATGGGAACAGCTCTAGTGAAAAATAGCGCAACCAGAATTTCACAGCTGACCACCAAAGATTAGCTTGAGAGAAAACTAGATTGCATAGTTTCCTAATCACACTCAGGAGAAAAATTTTAAACTAGTTCACATGTCATAGGAGCCCATTTATAGTTGATATTTGCAGATATAAAAGAAAGTTGTGCTCGTCTAGGTGAATTGCAAATTTAAAAAAAAAAAATAATAACCACTAGAGTAATTTTAGGCTATCAAATGAAATGGGTTCTGATTATTGATATGACATGGAAACCCCAATAACATTGGTGACTGGCAGATACACAACAAGGGCGCATTCATCAAACAAAAATGAAAATAAGGGGAAAAAATTAATAAGCATCCAAGACAATCATAGGCTATAGAAAGAAATTGAGCACCATGGGGCTGTAGCATAAACCAGTTTTTTATCCAAATAACCCGACTCTTATGGAGTAGCAGAAAAGGAAACCTTTAGGGGATTAAAACGATTCTCTTTGTGCTTTCCACTGTCAACCACATAAGTTACGTCATCAATGGTTATGCTAGTTTCAGCAATATCTGTAGCAACAATCACCTGCAATAAATAGAAATGCATAATTTATAAGTTGTATAATCATGTAGACAGGTTAAAGTGTCTGAGTAAAACGTAGACCTAAGTTAGTTCATTATCCAAGCGTTTTCTATTCTCAACTAATAATAGAATCTACCAAAAATGCATGGTATTTTGTGCGTCTATGATATTTATTATAAAAAGCATGAGCACACATATCAATTTGACATTTGGGAGAAAAGAAAATGTTGTCTCAGAAATTCATTTCTGTAAGTTGGGCATGATAAATATTAGTCAGTCCTATTAAGAAGATAAAATTGATTAAAGTAAGCTTCTAGCTGGAATTAATGTAAAAACTTCAAGTAGTCCTTAATTTTACAAAAGGGTAAGGCTTGGGTGGGTGCACTTTTAATGACGAAAGTTTAACTCAAACAATAAGCCCCATAGAGTTGACATGATGAGCCATTTGAACTCCAACAAGTTGTTCCAAAGTTGACACTTTTTGCTCTTTAAGAACAAAAGGCATAAGATGAAAAATATCTTTATTTCCAAACTGCACATTAGCGCTTCTAATATCTCATAAAGGCTTTATCCCGTGACAGACAGGTATAATCATTGTGCTATATAAACTCCATAAGTGCCACTCTCCAGGACACTGAATTTCTATTCATCAAAGCAAAAAGCAAACCATTCTTGAAGCACTTATTGAAACTCAAAGTAACAATTGCAATAGTATGTCTTTAAGCTTCCAAATTTGCTTGCTGAACAAGTTCTCAATAACAGTCAATCTCACAACAATCTTCAAGAATCATCAAAACATTCCATTTGGAAAACTTGGGCCAAAATTAAGGTTCATAGGATGAAGGTCCTCTTAATTTTGCAGTTGCAGGGAAGAGTGCACAAAGAAAGAGATGAATAAAATCTGAAGCAGCAAATGTGGGCATGGCCATTTTTCAAAGTGAAAGCTTTAATGTTGAATGAAGATGAAATTGTGTTGTATAGGAGAATCAGTGAGATTACCTGCCTATGAGGTAACTAATTGAATATTTATCACATCATGACAATCATGGTCAAGAATAGGTACCTTCCGAATATTGTCAGGTGGAGAAAGAAACACCTTTTTCTGATCTGCTGATGATAGTGATGAATGCAAAGGAAAAATCCAATCAGATGCGATGCCACTAAACTGGTATGAAGCTGTCAGTTTATCAATTAGCGAGTTAATTTCCCCCACTCCCTGCAACAAATATCAGACAAAAACTATAAGCTTGTAAATAAAGAATACTCACTAAAATGTACACTATCAAAGCAACCAAAAACTAATTGTTGTCAATGAGAGAAAGATTAAACAGGGGGCATCTACATGAAGAAAAAGAATAGAACCCTTCTTGAGCTTACTGGAAGAAAGACAAGAATGGCACCAGGGGGATGATTGTCATCAATATAGGATATCAAATCTTCCAAAAGATCATAATCAATCACATCTTCTTTTAAATGTTTCTGCAGTACAAATGTAATCCAAATCATTACTGGGGAAGATGAGTAAAAGAATTTAAAGATAAAAATTGCTAACTCACCAGATTTTGTCGTGTTCTCTCACTATAAGGCTCATAAGAATTAGGTACATAACATGGGTTCACATACTCTTCCAGAAGTAAAGACTCGTCACCCCAAGAAGATAAAACAAGATTCCTTTTCCCTCTATGGTGACTGACAGAACTGGCAACATGCTATCACAGAAGTAGCTTAAGTCAGGAAATAAGATTTACATACAGTAACAACTGAATGATGTCCAATAGACCAGGACCATATGGTAAGAATACACAATCTCATTGCTCTTGTAAAACATATGATTGGCCGTAGGGAAAAACCGAATGGACCAATCCCATACAAGAAGAAATGGAACTAATGGAAATGGTACTAAGCAAAGTTAGTTTGTCAAAGGAATCTGATCCTTGGTCTATCTGACACAAGCAGAATTTATATGCATGCTTTTAGTTTATTTTCAAAAACTACTTGCGAATATTTAAAAGGGAAAATTGACCTTCACTCTTGTGGAATCCATGAGTTTTCCTGACGCAGGGGAATCTGAAGGAAGAGAATAATTAAGGGTTTCATAAACATCCTCCAGGAAGTAGGTTGAAACCGGAAAGGTTCTCCCTTCTGCACAGAGTACAGGGCAATTGTCGAAGTACCTTGAGAACATAGTTGCGTCAACAGTTGCTGACCTGAAGGCAGAAGAAAAAAAAAACACATTTACCAAGAGAACTACTTAAAGTGTTTGGTCTTGAATAAAAAGGAAGTCCAAGGAAGCTGACAGTACATGAGAATCACTTTCAGCTTTTGTCTCTGTATTAGGTGTTTGAGAATTATCAGTAAGAAGTCCCCCTGATAAAAATGTCAAACAGTCATATTTCCATGAGTTAAAATTCCATTTTCAAACCACTAAACACTTAACATAAATAGCCAACAGCAGTAAGAACTACATCAACATATAGAAGGTACTATAAGGGCACAACATCAAAGATCCAAATCAAGCTAAAGGAAATCTTAGAAACTAACCAAAAGGGTGCGCTCATGTACTTCGTCAACTATCACATGGCTGATGCCAGTCAAATGTTTGTCACCCTGAGAGATTTCAAAATTAATAATAGCAACAATACAATGTAAATAAAGGCATACGATATAAAATGCCAAGTAAATACACAATTAGTTACCCTCATATAATACTAATGGATGGGCAGACATTAAATGGTGCCTAAAAATTGTATTTTAACAGTAGGATCACTTTCAGGCTATGTTTGATTATGGGGTTACTCCAAGGCTCCAACCACACATCCCCGCCCCCTCAAAACCTTTATTTACAAAATTTTGAATTATTCAAATAGATGTATTTAGTAATTAATTTCCGAATTATTAACATTAATAAGCAAATACCATTAATTAAAAAAGCAAAATCTTTTATCTTAAAATATTCAGTTGGATCAGTATTAATTAATTCAAAGTTTAGTATAACTCCCAATAATAAGTTCGCCCCCCAAAACAATTTCATACTTTTAAACTTATCATCATTAATGACAGCTGTATCTATGAAATGTAATCAAACCACGAAACAAAAGAAATAATGCAGTTCTTGATTTTGTTTATGTGAACACAGTAAAGACTTACAGTAAGTTTTCTGAGAAGGATCCCCGTGGTGCAAAACAGAAGCTTAGTCATTTCATTCCTGAATCAAAGTCAGAAAAAGACTTTTTGTTTCTCAGCATGCACACACATGCACTAAAGAAATCTGGAACTACAATAATAATATAGAACAAAAGTGAAAAAATAAAATGGTATACATTTTCAACTTGATTAATAGAGAAAATAAAATGCTGAAATCAATTTGGAACCTTCACAATTTAGTCCGCAAAAGTATATTCTACAAAGGGACATAAAAGGTAAGCATCACTTCTGCACAAAACTTAGGGTGTGCATGAGAACACGCATTGCAAAAAAGGCAGCAACTAGGACAAAACAAAGTTTTCATAGTGACCCATAAAATTTGCTTGAGTTCCAAAAAAGGTCATGCACTCATGTCAGATAATAGTCACACAAAATCACTTTATTTACCCATCTAACTCTAGCTCAACGAAGATATCCTCCTCAATAGATCAACCATCTTTCCTACCACACTTGATATACGGAGCCTCCAGGCATTGCAATATCTCTTCAATATCAACTTTGAAAGCAATCTCCAACTACATTTATTGTCACAAAATTGCAAGGATGTATTCTCTTTTAGCTCATTTAATTGTTAGGTTTTTACCACCTTTTGCCTATAATGCTAAGTTATCATCCCATCAACACCTTATCAGCTATCAATAACATTCTCAACCGTGCACTGACAAAAGGAAGCACATAAATCAAGAATAAGCTAATGAGATGATATGTCATACGCAATTAAAATTGATCCTCGATTTCGGCCATTGTTGAAATTTATGTCTAATAAGAAATATTTGCATCTTTTCATGTAAGAATTAAACAAGTCCCAAAAACATCCATCCAGGGTTAAGAAACAAGATAACCTTTCTCTAAATCTACTATATTGAACTTGACCTTGCCACCAAAATAAGACCACCCATACTTGCAATTATGCCATTCAATTTTTTGCCCCATTATACTGGTTTAGATGCTTGCGTGTGAATTTCTGTCTAAAAGTATCACAGGTACATGAAAATCACATTACCTAGCACTATCAAGACGAACTTGATATCCAACGAGTGAACCATCACAACCCGGCAAGGGTTCACACCGTTCATTTGACACTCTTTCTGCCACAGAGATAGCCTGCAAGCAAAAGGGCATTTCATAGGATAAAAGCCTTGATCATATCATCACAATAAAAGTATCCCAGAGAAAGTAATGCAGAACCCACACAGAGGGAATCAATGTTTAACATTGATCCAATGGCAACCTTGCACCATAACATAAACTATATATCCATGGGATAATATCATGAATATGATATGTTTAAAGATCTTATCCACGAGACGATATCTTTAAAATAACACAAAGAAAAGTAAATTAAAAGGAAATAAGCACAAAATCTTAAATTACTTTTGTGCGAGAAGTTAGTTGGAACAATGGAAAACAATGCTCCTGACTGAAGTGAATTTCACCTTGAGCATAGTCAATATTCAGTTGCTTCGTCCACATGATAAAGTATGGATCCTCTGACAATAATCCTAACCTATCAAGCAGGCAGTCTACAATTGAGAAAGTTAAGCACAACCTCGCTTTTTTGACAAAAAAAAAAATCAACTACAGAACACATCACAGGAAAGAAAACTAGTAGGAATACTTTTGAGTAGCAGGGCAACACCGCCAAAAGAATTAACACCCCTCATGGTTCACCTTTCTAGCCCCTACAAGACATGGAAGGTCCCCCAGATCATATGCAAATTCTTTTGGGTCTTCAATGACTGTGATCTACCCACATTAATAACAAAAAATGTATGCTTTCGATAAAAAGTTTTTGTCTTGAGATAATAAAAAGGAAGAAATTTCACATGCCTATCACTTTTGCTTAGGCACTGCAAAACAGGTCTCTTTTCTTCTTAAAATAATCTTCAAAGTAAAATTAAAATGAGTAGACAACTTAACAAGGCAGGTAAAAGACCTAGTTAAAAACCTGTTACACAAGATAGACTATAGGCAATTTTAGCATGTATGTTTACTTACAGACAAAAACTAGTCTAGAAATGAATTACAGGTACATAAATAATTTATACACAAATTAACTGTTATAATTCTCAGCGCTCGAACTTACAACACATATGAAGTAACACAAAAGAATAATTGTTATTCCATCAAAAAAAATGCCTCATTTCAAATACAAGGATAAACAAATCACGGTCTTTTATATTTAATCAATACCCCATGTATATACTGAGCAAAACCCCTAAAAATAACATTCAAATACATAGTACCAACAATGCCTACAAACAACATAGCCACCCAATTAATCTAAAAAGAAAGAAGACAATTATACATACTGCTATTCTTCTAGGTTGTGTGCACACAATGTTGCAAAAGCCTCCCCGTCCTGATCCAATCATGTCATCCAATATAAATTGGGGAACCTACAAATAAACTAATTAGATAGTTGGCAATGCTGACCTTTGTAAAATGAACAAACATCTAAGGCAATAAATAGTGAAAATGAATCAAGTATAATATCAAATTGATAAATTAAAGTAGAAGGTGGAGGGAGTGGTAAATGGAGGAATGCATTTCTTATCTTTGCATTCTGCAACATGATCATGGAGGGCATATTTTCCTTGGATGTACTTCTGGACAAGATAAGATATGGCTTCCCTAACATAAGAAAGCTACACTCCAAATTGGAAATTACACAGGGATAGATAACCAATATACATCATATCCGATGGTATAATTATCATGGCAAAAATAAAATCACTGGTTTTTTTTTTTCCAAAGAATACACACACACACACACATACACTTCATTCTCCTTCAAATTAAGGCAAAAATTAGATGAGGCCAGTGTGAATAAATAACATCTATGATTGGCATATAAAATGCGGGAGATACTACATAGAATTGGATCGCCAATCACTTGTGAAGAAATTTAAAAAATGCATTTCTAAAAAACAAATTGCAATGATTGAACATCTGCAAAACTTTCCGTAACATCTTTTTATAAAATTGCAATACAAGGTACCTGCGTTGTTTTCCCGCATCCAGTTTCTCCACAAATCACAATCACATCATTCTCATTTATTAAATGTAGAATCTGATTCTTGAGATTAGCAATTGGCAGAGAAGCTCTAGCTTTCATCATTTCCTGAAGAAGAAGAAATAAGCAGCCGTCACAAAACATGAAGCTGGCACACATGTTCAAAACACATCAGGTGAAACAATTCAAGATAAAGCAAAATGCCACAGAAGCACATATCAATTGTAATTGTATTCCAAGTACTAAGGCATAAGACAATAGAGAATCGCCAGGCAACATGATGCCAAAGCCGTGTGCCCATTGAGAAATTACTAACTTCCAATGCATTCACAAGTCCATAGTGTGAAATAAAAAATAATGCCTACAAAAGCATACCTTGTATTCCGGCAGTTTCATTTTGTTCCTCAATTCCTTCTCCAAAAACACACTCTCTTTTTGGTGATGGTTAGATTCTCCTACAATAAGATATTTTTATAATGAAAGTAAGCAAAACAGTGAGCTTTGGAAATTTTAAAGGCAAATCAAAATATGCATAGGTACAAATAAATTACCCATGCAATGGGCATGGCATAACTCACAATTCAATGAAAGGCAATAAAAGAAATAAATGAATCCCTCATGATGAGAAAAGAAACAGAAATGCTATTTTCTTGGGGAAAAAAGAGGTTTGAAGCTAATTAACTCTTTCTGTTTGACAGCAATGTGCTTCTTCAAGTCAAAACAGAACACCACACTGGACTGGAAGAAGCACGATCACATCAATGTATTTAATGTTGCTGCTGAAGTACTGTCACATGTTCTACAGCTAATAGACAACATCTGGTTAATTTTCTACTACAACCATGCTCTTCTGATCACAATGAGGAAAACAGGAGATCCTTTTTAAATAATTACATAGATACCTGTCCGATCAAGTGATGTTGCTCTGGGGTAAGAATTGCCATCTACTGCCTTTACATTGCATGTTTCAAGAGATTTCTCAAATTTAGGAGCAGCATCCAAGGAAACCACTGGCTGATGAGCATCTCTAAGTAACGAATCCACAAATCCTGACCTACGACTATACTCACTTTCTTCCAATTTGGTTGGGAGTATATCTGAGCAAAACCATAATATTGGTTAGAAAGTGTTAAAACATTGGATTGATAACAGCAATTCTGGTAGAACATAATAACAAAATGCTTTCAAGTGAATGCAAGGACTCTGATCAGGTTTAATGCCCTCACTTTCCTCCCATTTTGTCACAAACGATGAGTATGGTTCTGAAAGCATTTGACTGAGTGGAAGATCCGGGAAAAGTCGAGAAAGTGCAAACGCTGCTACTTGATTCTGTGCATCCTGCATATCAACATCGAAGTTTATATATTTGTCAACTTATTTTGGTCAAACATATAAACTATGAGACTATAAGGATGACAGGCTTCGAATTTCTTTCTTTAAATAATATAAAAAAGTTGGTAAAAATTAAAACCAAAAGATCACAAATTGCTTTGCTATTCTAATGTTGGTTCAACAGCACAACAGTTCAACAGTACAATAGTTTAATATAGATGAATTGCAATTTCAAATGAGTGTACTAACTAAAACTTCCATTGATCTTCAATCTAGTTATAAGGCAAAAGCAGCTTTCCCTCAATGACACACTGAAGCAAAAGGCATGGTACAGTTAAGAAAATAAAGGATCCAAATGGAGCACAAGAGAATCATAGTTATCACCGAGTTACTTAGGCTCTTCAAGAACTAAACCTTCTTAATAATCATGAACCAGTGGCACATAAAACTATTATAGTAAGCATGCAGTAATTTACCTCAACAGATCCAAATGGCTCACATTGATCCAGAAGTTGGAGGGTAACCAAGCCACCAGCCATATGGCTCTTACCTCGACCCATGGCAGTCCGCAAAATGCTCACGGAATAAAGAAACTTACCCTGCTTTTCAGATAACTTAGTATATGTCGGTGCCTTCCAGCCTAGTCTTTGGCACAGCTTTTGAAGGAGAGACTTAGGTATCATTCCCAAATCACCCTGATATTAGGAAAAACAAGCAGGTAAATATTATGATTAATTTGTTAAATTAAATAAAGCTCGTTAGCAATTGCAAAAAACTGCTGCTGGCAAATAAAAGGAAGAAAACTAAAAACTTGAACAATGAAAAATTGGGCTACCTTTTTCCATATGTCATCAATAATCAGTAAAGTACCCCCATACGTAAGCTGTGGCAGTTTCTCTTTCTTTTGTTGTTTCAGTATTTCATAAGGTTGAGCTCCGCTGGTAGAAGGATCTTCACTAAACAGATTATCAAGTTCTAAATCCACAGTTTCCTCATTTTCTTGAGTAACCTTCTCACAAGTATCATTTTCTACAAGATTAGTATCACAGCCTCTCCCATCTAAAAAGGAACTTTCATCTACATCTGCATTAACAATGGGCTCATTATCAAGTTCTGTAAGATCATCCCTACTAGAATCATCCATATGTTTTGACTCAAAAGGTTCCCATGGAATAGATTTGTCAGACATATTGCCAGAAGTTGAACTGGTGTTCTGTTCCTGCAACTCCGAAAGCAATATGTCATGTGCTAGACCTGCAGATGTCAGATCCAGAACAATGTAAGAAGCAATAAAAATATATCGGAAAAAAAAAGACACAAGCATAACCTAGAGAAGTCATTTCTTGCTTCAGTCTGTTGATGATAGCCCCATAATAGTCCCGATTCTTTTTATCTCCTCTTTGTTTAGCCAACAATGCTTCCGATCTCGCACAGTGATATTCTCTCACGATAGAAGCAGCACGAGAGCCAAGATCAACCTCCTAGAAGCATTGATGTGTTTTTCCATGAGGAATATCAACAACAGAGCAAGATAAAGCTTCTAAAGTACAAACCATCAGTAAATCATGTGACAGCATCCAAGATCAAAGTTTAATATAAGAAGAAGTAAATCAATATAAAAACAAACTAAATACACATTATATCGTTCACAGCCAATTAACTTCAACAAGTAGATGCTTGGAAAAAGTGAGAATTATAATTAAAGAAAGACCTGAAGCATTTGGCATACCTCCTCCTCTTGAGACGACTCTTCTTCTTGTTCTTGCTCCATATATTGCCGTATCCAGTCTGCTTGGCCTGATTTACCCAGCTCCAGTGGCAACTCGTCATCCTGCCCTTTAACCCGAACTGAAACTCCTGGCAACTCCTCTGGCTCATGACGCTGTGGACGTTGCTGAGGAACCCAATCTGCTCGAGCTGCAGCTAAAACTTTAATTGCCCTTGCTGCACCTGTTCAACATATTCACTACAAAAACATCAACATCATGTTGAAAAGCCTGCACAAAATGTAATAAAGCATAATCATCAATCTCTTGCGTGTAGATAAAACCACATTCTAAAACCTAGATGGGGCCTTAGGGTGTGTTGGGATTATTAAAATTAGAGGAAAAAAACCAAATCGGACAAGAAGAAAATTCTAAAACAAAATTTCCTAACTTCACTAATCCATTTCCCTTCAGTCCAAACACGCACCACACTCCAAACTGAAAACAAACATCAAAAACAAGACCAATTTCGAGAAATAACTGAAAAACTTAACGCAACCTTCTGGTGCAGATGTGGAACCGCCGCTGGAGAACTTAAGTGGGAGCTCATTCCCCCGAATGTTCAAGCAAAGCCAATCCAGCGCGTTCTCAAACGTAGCACCCTCCTAAATATCAAGAATGGTCAAAGAATTAGAAGAATCATAATGCAACCATGAATTCAAACCTCATGAAAATCCCGAATCGAGAAACAGTTTATAACGGATACACTGAGAGCGGAGAGGGCCCGTTCGATCTGGTCTTCAGTGAAACCCTCAAGAGAGAGCTTGTCGTAGACGCCGCGAAGCCTCTTCACCTTCTGGGCTTTGGACTCGGTCTCGGCGGGAGCTGGTGGCGCGGGGGCCGGCCTCTCGGTGTTGAGGAGGAGGCGGCGGAGGCGGCTCTCGTTCTCGGCGGAGATCTGGAGCTTTGGGGCGGATTTGGGAGTGGATCGCGACCCCGATTTCTGGTGACGGTGCTGGTTCTTCTTTTTGGGAGCCATCGCCGCGGAGAGAGACGAAGCTTCGAGCTCGAGCCGTCGTTGCCGTGCTCCTCGAAGCGCTCCCTGATCACCCTTTTATAGCTATTTTTTGGGTTTCTAAAATTATATTTAATTATTAAAAGATCTTTTGCACATATTCCACTGTAAAGTTTCATAATTATAAAATATGTTCAGTAAATTCAAGCTAAGATTTCATTGAGTTACATAAATGATTACTTTTCAAATATATTCTCATGATTAAATAAACAGATAATGAACAAAAAAACCCTCTAAATTTCATATATTCACAGACCAACCCTGCACTTTTCAGTATGAACAAAACATCCCTCCTTTTTGGGATGATTTCCATCCTGGTCCCTGCATGGCATAACGCCGTTAAAGCTTCAATGGATTGACGGTTATACCCCTACATTAACGCGATTATGGGCACGAGTACGGCGGTGCGTGTTCCGAGACATTTCAGGGTTTATGATGTTCTGTTTGGCTTCTTTTCACCTTCTTTTCACCTTCTCTCATACCAAAGCGACAGACAGAACAAACCCTGTAGCTCCCAGACCGGCGGCGCAACGACCATCCGATTGCAGTTAATCCCGACACACTATTATCTGGTAAGATTAGTATGGTTTTATTCCCTTCCCGTCGGTTGTAGTTGAGGGTTTTGTGCTTTGTAACGGTTGCTGTTTATATTGCGGAGTTTTCGTTTACAGTTTAAGGTTTCTCTTTAGATTTGAGGCATTTTTTTGCCGAGCGCCGTTGTATGTAACGCAGATATGGCGTCCAACCCGGTGAACGGCGAGATGCTACCTTGCGCCCGTCGTGGATACTGCGGCCCAACCGAGGCGGCGCATGTCACAAGGCACTGGAGATGGTGAGGAGGACACCATTCGGCCATCTCATGGAGGTGGAGGCGTTCTTTGCGGGAGAGGGGGTTGCTTGATGCCATATTGCGGCGATACGACCACGAGACGAAAATGTTCGGGAATAGGGGTGAGCTGGTGAGCTTCCGACCGGAAGATGTTGCCATTATCATGGGACTCCGGGCGGACGGGGATCCAGTGCGGTTCAAGAAAAACGAGAATCACCGTCCGATTTCGAAGAGAAATGCATGTCCAAGGGCTTCGAAAGGACCCGAGATGCTATGAAGGCGTCTCTTCTCGGAATGGTCCGGACAAAGGGGGAGGAGGTCAACTTTGTGAAGCCGCCGGTGGTCTACCTCATGGGGACGGTGTTGTTCCCGAACACCACCATGTCGGTCCCGCCATGGCCGGTCGACTATGCTTCCAACCTCTCCTCGCTACGCGGTACGCGTGGGCGGAGGCCACTCACGGGTGGATCATGGAAGACCTCCCCAAGACGGCCACCCGCGTGCGAGTCAAGAGCTAGGGGGAGCATATTGAAACGGGATACATGCGCGGGTGCACCATCGCCCTCATCCTCTCGGTTCTACGAGGTCACCGGAACAGGGCGAGAGGGCCCGGGTTGGGAAGACTCCCCGGATTTTGTGTTACGGGGAGGGAAGTTTTAGGAAACAAGCGTCGTTGGAAAAGCTACTCTCATCCATCGATGAGAAAGAGGTATGAAGTCTCTGTTTCCGTTTACTTTCAAATGTTCCCGTTTAGCCTCCGACGTTCCCATTTATGTTTTCCAAGTTCTCATTTATAATGGCGAGATTTCCTTTATATTTCAACGTTTCCGTTTAGGTTATAGAGTTTCGATTTACTTTTTGGTGTTCCCGTTTACTTTTTAAGCGTTGTTGTTTACGATCAGACGTTCCCGTGTATGATTTTATTGTTCATGTTTATCTTTTATGTTCCCATTTATCTTTCTGAATTTTCTACTCTCTTGTTGACAGTTTTCCAAGCTAACCGTCGACGATCCCGGACAACAAACGTTGGCTTTGGTGCCAGCCGAGCCACCGGTGGTGCGTCCAACAAAACGTGGTCGGTCACCGGATCGACGTAGTATCTCCCCCGTCGCACTCGTGTTCGTCGCGTGGAATGGGTGTCCCCCTCGGTGGCAATTGAAGACGATGTAGCCACCCGGCTACGGCGGGCCATCGAGACATTGTCGCGTGACGTCCAGGCGTCGGCTTCCCGGGTGGATGTGATCGAAGGACGCCTTCGCATCGTTGTACCATCTTCGGGAGATCCCACGGCGGAGTCCCGGTTCGATGCCATCTCCGTAATCGCACACCCGGCGAAGAAGGTCGCCACTCGACGCATTTCTAGGCGTGTCTCCCGGCGAGGAGAACGGCGGCCCGTTGGCGTCCCGGAGAGCGCCATAAGCGTTTGCAAGCCGAAGACGACCTCTCGGTGCCCACCGGCCCGAGGACGAAAGAGACTCTGCCGTAAAGGCGGACCGAAGCCGGACCGCAGACGAAGTCCACCGGTGACCTCATCCGGCAATGATGGCTCCGATGCGGTCGACGTCGACAAAGCATCATAGCGTCTTTGACCGATATGAAAGGTAAGATCGTTATCCCGGCCTTAGATGTTGAGAGACCGGCGGTGGCATCCGACAACGCCGAGAGGCCATCCTCTTATGTGGACGGCATGGACGAAGAAAATGCGACTCCGTCCCACCGCGCCGCGCAGCTCCAACCCCCCCCCCACGGCGGAAGAGGAGGCTCAACGGCGGTCAACCACCCACGACGAATGTGCGGCCACCGCCACGGATGAACCCCCAGTGATCTCCCCCATTGCGGTAGAGGCGGCTCCACCGCAGCCCTCCGAGGCGGAAGAGGTTTCTTCACCGCAGCTCGCCCCATCGGAAGAGACGGCCCCACCGCGGCCCCCGACGGTGCGCGCAGACGTCGGTGCGGGCACCATTGTGGAAGAAGGTCCACGACATCCCCCCCAACGGCCGAGGAAGCCACTCCCGGCCCGAAACCGTGTCGGCTTATTGTCGACGTTGACACGGTGGCGGTCATTGAGAAACAAGGGTCGAATCCGTCAAGACTGCCTTTCTCCCCAAAAATAAACGGCCGATCGCATTTCATCGCCCGAGTCGAGGTGGAGCGGGCGGCAATGGGAATGTACCTCAACCGTAAAATTGACGAGTGAGTGCAATGCGTTTTCGTTTCCTTCTATGCGTGTGGTTTACATAATATATTGTTCCCGACTTACTTTCGGATGTTTTCCTTTACCGTGTATAGTTTCCGTGTATTGTTTACATGTTTCCGTTTATGTTTCTAGGTTCCGGTTTAGATTATATATGGTTCCGTTTAGGTTTTGGAGTTTTCATTTACGTTTTAGTTTTACCGTTTAGAATACGGACGTCTCGTTTACATTTTGTGTGTTTTCGTTTACATTACATGCGTTACCGTTTACCTTTTCTCCTTCCCGTTTACTTTTTAGTGTTGCCCTCTAATACTCGCGATGCCGCGTTTAGGACCATCGTCCGGAAGAACGACCTCTCCTTCACGACCGAGAGACCACTTGTACACCTTGGTGGAGGGGGTCGTCGTGCTCGATGATGTGTCTTGGACGTTTGGTGTGTCATGATCATGGAATCATGCAAGCGAACGCCCTCCCCCTACAAAAAGACGAGGTGTTGTCACCCGACCGCCGGCACTTCTCATGTCACGAGACGGAACATAGTGCCGAGGTGGCGCTTACGTTGGTCGAGGCGGGCACCGCAAATTTCAACGAGGTGGAAATTATTCCGCTCCCCATAATATTCAACACACATTTCCACCTCATTGTACTCGACAAAGAGGTGAAGCAATATCTCGCACTACACCTCTGCGCAGAGCCGCACATACGACGCCGACGCGAAGGCCATGGTAGGGTCTTACGTCTCCTTCGTTGTCTCGTATTTGTTTCCTCGTTTTTTAAAAAACGTCGGACGACGACACTCACACGTCTCCTTCTGTTTCCTTTTTTTTACGCGCCACGAACAGAGGGAACTATTCGACCGCTGTCTGGATGTTGAGGTAGGCGACACCGGGACGGCGAGTTACCCTCTTGTGCACGTCCGCGATTGCCCACGGCAGAAACCCGACAGGCGTGGACTGCTCGCCTTTACACAATGCGGTTCATCGAACAACTCCTCAACGGGGAGAGTCTTGAGTCGCCTCACTCCGACGTGCCACTTCGCGTCTGCAGTGACGCAGCCCGTATCGTCATGGACGGCATCGCAAGGGGGAAAGAAGATGGCAAACAGAGATGATGTAATTGATATTCGTTTATACAAGTGTGTTTATTTGTTGTACATATATTGCGAATGTAAATATATTTTCAATTGCATCCCATTGTTTTCCTTTACAGTGCCGTTTCTATTTACAATACGGGGTTTCCGTTTATATAGTAGAGTTTCGGTTTACATTTCGGCGTCTCCGTTTACATCTCATTGTATCCGTTTACATTTCATTGTATCCGTTTACATTTCATTGCGGTTGATGAAAATTGATACAAATATTCCCTCTCCGCACATTCTCTATAGCTCATATTGAAATCTCTTGAGATTCATTGAATTTGATTAGGGTTGGTAAAAATCTCACTTTCCGTTTGTATCCCAAGTGTTGTCCTTTACACAATGGCGTTTTCTTTTACAATCAAAGGTTTCCGTTTACATCGAAGAGTTCCGGGTTACATTTTAGTGTCTACATCAAAAGGTTTCCATTTACATTTCAGGTGTTTTTGTTTACATCAAAGGGTCACGGTTTATATTCATGAGTTTCCTTTTGCGGCTCGTCTTTTCGATTACATCAAAGTGTCGATTATGTAAGGGGGGGTCTCAATCCGCGATGGGTGCGCCGCACGACCGCCGATTGTGACCAACCTCGCTACACTCGCTGCACTTGAACTCACGTACGAAGTGTGTTGCGATTCGATTCTTTTCCTTTTTGGGCGCCCCGGTTGCCTCTTCGTGAGTGGTGGCCGGATGGCCAACGGACGAGAGTCATCTGTTGGTCTGTCATTGTCGGGGACAGGGGAAAATTGCTTCCGAGTAAGACGTCCGGTACGTGTCGGCGGTGAAGTAAGCTGTCAACATATCTCGTGAACGTTTGCATCGGTTTGCATTATAGCCGCGCAGGCGTGCTTACACGGGATCCCGTATATACGCCACCGTCGGCACGAGCACGTCCTTGCGGACGGAGTTGACGGAGAAGCTATTCCGTTCGACTACTTCGAAGCGTCGCCTGTTGATCTCCCAACAAGTAGTGTACGACTTTGTTCCACCACTTCTTCGATCTTGCTTGTGTATGTCGGGGCACGGATAGGTCTCCCACCGCCGAGATTGTTCACGCCGATTACACAAGCATGTTCATGAGCTTGAAGGCGGTGTAAGAGAGTAGTCGATCAACCGGACGTCGTCGATGAAAGGTAAACAAGAATAATAACAAAAGCAATGAAAAATCTAAAAGTCAAAAACGTAAACGGGAGCGTCAAAACGTAAACGGAAGCCCACACACGTAAATGGGAACAAGGATACGTAAACGGAAACTAGAAAAAGTAAACCATGTCTCACATAAGTAAATGGGAAACCGGAAATCTAAATGAAAACCCGTAAACGTAAACGGAAACAACAACAACTACGTGGAAAGCCGACAAACTAAACCGAAACTCACGTAAGTAAAGCGCAAATAGGAGAACTAAGCGAGAGCCGGTGGAAGTAAACGAAACGCTAACAAGTAAACCGAACGGAGGGATCTAGACGAATTATTACCGGATGGAATCAACCATATTCGTCACGGGAAGATGTCTTGCCTCCTTAATCCATGTATTGAACGATTCTGCGACGTTTGAATACATCTCGCCCCATCTTTCGCCCTTGAACATGTAATTCGCCCAATGCGTGATGTCGGATTTCTGGATTAGCCACGGATGAGTATGTGGGGATGCGTTGAGAAGGTCGTCCATCGCGTCATTGAACTCCCTCTCCGTGCACGCAAATGCAATCCTAACAATGATGGACCAAGCATAACTCTTTTAATGCCTTCCCGACGCCGACGTTTGCCTTCATAAAATTTGCCTCCAGGTGCACGAGGCAAGACGCGTGCGGGGATGAGGGGAAAACCTTGCGACTGCGTTAATGAGACCCTTCGACCTATCCGAAATAAATGTTATGATCTTCGTGTAGTGATCGTCCCCATACAACACATCACCAAGCATGGAAAGAAACCAAGTCCGGTTCGCATCCGTCTCGTTGTCAACAATGGCGAATGCAACGTGAAAGAAACCGTCGTTGGCATCCTTCCCCGTTGCACCAAGCAAGGTGCCTCCGTATTTCCCTAGCAAGTGCGTCCCGTCGATGAAGAGCAAGGGCCTCGCAACCACTCGGAAACCCACAACGCACGCGTTAAATGCAAAAAAGGCCCGTCTAAAACGATCGCCCTCATGGTCCACTTGTAACCACGCTCCCGAGATTCGTCTCTAAAACTTTCCCGGCATACCATCCGAGGAGGTCGTAGGCCGGCGACTTCACTACCGTGGAGAACACCCCGGGCGACCTCTTTCCCCAACCAAGCTTGCTTGTAAGACAAGTGAACGCCATGCTCGCGCATTATATCACGTTGAATATCGACGGCCCTGTAGAGAGGGCGATCCTTCGGCCTCTCGCATGACCTGCGCGCTTACCCATTTTTTAGAAGCTTTCGGGTGAGAGGTGGTGCCGATACCTCCGCCGCATGTATGTGCCGAGCACATTGTCTTGATCATAAACGTCTCTTGGTTCCCAAGCTTCGATGCGTGGACACGCCATTGGCAACCAGGCGGATGCACATTGGACAGATTACCCTCGCTTATCGTTCTTGACGAAGATAAAGTTAAAGTTCCGGTTTATGGCGACACTTCGCAGCGTGTCTTTGAAATGATCACCATCGCAAAAGCGTTGCCCGACTTCGAGACGTGCACCGGCAAGGTTGGTCTTCGACCATAGATAGGGCACCCGACGCATTTGGTTGGGACGACATTATGTGTCGGCTAACCGGTAGGCTTTCCGAAATTGAATCCCCGCTCCCTGGTGCACACAAGGATAACGTAAACGGCGACGGGTTAATGGAGAATCCCAAATGCAAACGTAATAGTAAACGAGAACGCCCAAACGTAAACGGAAACTTACAATGGTAAACAAGAACTCCAAAAAATAAACCGGAACTCCCGGAAGTAAACGAAACTTCTAAAAGTAAACGTAAACGGATAATAGTAAACAAAAACTCCAAACAATAAACAGGAACTCCTAAAAGTAAAAGAATCGCCAAAAGGTAAACACAAACGCACAAATATAAACGATAACTACACAAGGCTAAATGGAAACTCCAAACACTCCGCTTTGAATGCACGTAATCGCTTCATTTGAATGCACAAAAAAGGTGCAAGTGTTTACGAAAGTAAGGAGGAGCCCGGGGTATCTTCGACGGCATCGTCATCGTCGGTTGATGTGACTATAAGATCGATCGCATGGCAATTGAACATATGGTGAACGCGACACATTCGCCGAAAATCAATCTCGCATTCTATGGGGGGCAGACCGTGCGATGTGCATTCGGGGTGACAAACTTCACACAAACACTCTCGATTTCGAGGCTCCATCTTTCACATATCTCCTGCAAAGACCGACTCCCATGAACTTAACAAAGTGAACTGCAAGCACTCGACCCTCGCCCTTGTATCGGCTATTGCGCAATAGGTGTCCATTGAGTCGCGATGCACGAAACCCTCAAACCGCCATGCATTACGGACACACAAATATTCATACCTTCGGCGCTAACAAAAATGAAAAAGAAAAAAACATCCTCTCACCACGCCTTCAATATGAACAAGTACACCCGCTCGAACACCGGTGGGAGAGAGAGAAACTCGGCGGACGACGGGGAAGAAGACGAAGTATAGAACCCTCCTTAGCGAAGCACGCATTATAAGAGAAAAGCCGGTGAAAAGCCCGCTTTTCCCTTTGGCCGAACACTTTCAAAAATGATGACAAGACAGGGCGGGACCTTTCCCACCAAAACCAAGGGCCAAAGTTGGTATTATGTAAAAAAGCTATTGACGGAGTTGGACGGAGGGACTGAAAAGGAAGGTAATTTAAAAAGGAAGGATGAACAGGTATATTCAAATGTCAGAGGGACTGATCGGGATGTTTGCAAACGTACAGGGACTTATAATTAATTTTCCCTTAAATAAAATCCTGCTCAAATGATGAGAAACATGCAGAGATTCAACGGAATAAAATTTAAATTTTATATATTTTATATTCATTACTTAACTAGATCTAACAAAATTGTTTTAAATTTATTTTTGGTAAATTTCTGTTATGACATCATTGAAATAAATAATGATTAAATAAAATCAGATCAAATGTTTAGAAGCTCTCAAATAATGAGAATCATGTATAGATTCAACTCCATAAATTTTAAATTATACACTGGTTTTAGAAATATATTATGTATATTTTTTTCTTTGAGTATTTCACTTGAAATATCCTTCGCATACACAATTATTAAATGAGATCCACTTAAACGTTGAGAAGCTGCTCAAATAATAAGGTTGTTAGGATTTCAACAATATAAATTTAAATTTTCCTCTAGTTATAGAAAATTAGATTTATTTTTGGAAATTTATTTGAGATATCATCGAGAGATACACAATGATTAGACAATATCAACTCAAAATGATGAGAATATATTAAAATAATGGAAAGCTACTGAGATTCAACGGAATAAATTTTAAATTTGTGTTTTAAATCCAAAGTTCTCTACAATTTTTTTTATATAAAAATGGGTCTAATTTTATTAAAAATCAAGCCAATATCATATTTGCATAAGAGGGAGGAGATTTTGAATTTTATGTTAGTAAATTTTTTATAATATCATATTTGAAAATTAAACAAATTGAACTCAAACTATACTGGGTTGGTCGAGATTCGATACAATGATACCGGATAAAAAAATAACATATTTATTATATCTTTCTATATATAAATTAAAAAAAAAAGTCAAGCTTATAACATATACTAGAAAATAGAAATGGGCACTAATACTGTGAACTAAATTATTGCAACTTTATATTATAAATGTTTTTTTAAATTCAGATCAATAAAAATTGGTATGAGTTTTTTTTAAAGTAATTTGTATTTGAGTTTTCTACATTATGGATCAAATCAGCCAAAGTTTAATTAATTTTTGTTTACAATGTTATTAATTTATATGAAACGGTAGAGGTTTATAAAATAAAAAAGGCCCCGAATAAAATTGCAGAAATTTACTGGGTGATATTGCAAAATAAACCAACTATTTGTTTCAGAAAAACTCCCCGCCTGTAAAACACGCTACTAAAAAAATCCTAATCGTTGATCACAAGGCAACATATCACGAGGCAAAGAGGCATCAAATGATGGCCATATAAAAGCAGCCCACTATAAAGCCCAAATTCATGGCCCTTCACCTGAGCCCCACCCGCTTCCTCATTCTCCACCGTCCTTTTCGCTGTCTCCCTCCCAAACCCCTCCTCCCCTCCGTCGCCCTCCGCCGTAACCTAGGGTTTCGTCCACTCTTCAGTGCCGCCGCCGGGAGAAATATGCAATCGACCCCTTCTTCTCCTTCTCATTCTGTGAAGGAGACGATCGATCTCACTGAGAAGGAGGAGAAGATATTCCGACGGCTTCTCGAAGTGATCCGCCACTTCGGGCTTGATACCCAGCTTCGCGTTGCGGGTGGCTGGGTTCGCGATAAGGTTCTTAAATTTCTCTCCTAGTTCTTTTTGAGTCTTTATATTTTGTTAGAGATTCGATGTTGAGGAATTTTCAGTGGAATTAGCTTGATTGAATGCTGTTTCTTTGGATTTGGTTTCAGCTTTTGGGTAAAGAATGCTATGATATTGACATTGCATTGGATAACATGTTGGGACAAGAGTTTTGTGGAAAAATTAACTTGTACCTGCAGCATACTGGCGAGGAGATTCAAGGAGTAGGTGTTATCCAGCGGTATAATCTGATCTTTAGACATGCATTTGTTACTTTGTATGTTTCACATGAATGTTCTGCTAGGATTTGTATGAACTTCTAGTTATTGCAATTATGATTGGTTAGCATTATTCTGCACTTATATTTGTGTATAGTCTGAGTTATATGTTGGTAGTTGGCCAGTCAGTGACAGTCTGAGTTGTTCATGTTGTTCCTGTACAACTTTAATTGGACCCAATAGCTTGGTAACCCTGCAGGAATCCGGAGCAGTCAAAACACTTGGAGACAGCAAGGATGCGTGTATATGATACGTGGATAGATTTTGTTAACTTGAGATCTGAGAAGTATGTGGAGAACAGCCGGATCCCTACGATGGTACATGCAACTGATTTACGATTGTATTACTTCTATGGCTATAAAAGAAACTGATACTGTCACTTCTAGGACAGAAATAGTAATCACTATTATAGGGAACATGTTATTTCCTATTATATTTACAATATTGACTTTTATGTTAGCGATATGCTCACTTTACTTACACCTCGATTATATCTATTTTTCTTTACTCTGGTTTTTATAGCCATCAGTGTATAATTGATTTAAATTTTATTCAAATTCTGAGTGTAGGAGTTTGGAACTGCTGAAGAAGATGCTTACCGCAGGGATCTAACAATAAATAGGTAATTAGCTCTGTACTCCAAGCATTTCTAATCAACCAGTGGTAAATTAAGCTCCCCACTTGCATCTGTTGTTAATAATCAATAAACATACGTTCCTCATCTGTCCAATGACTTCAATCTGTTATACGGCAGGTTTTTTGCTGTCATAAATCGTAAAGCCTATTTACTTAATGTAGCACCGTTAGGAGCTAGCTCTGCAAGATATACTAGTATTTAGTCATGCATGATATACCCTAAGTCAAGTAATGTCGAACTTGTAATTTTATCGTCGGATTTTCGGCAACTATTCTCTCATTGCTGTATGCTCATTCACATCAATTTCTGTAGTTCATGCATTTGCCACTAACATGCCAGGACAGTATGATATCTTTGAGCACAAGCTGCTTTCAATTATGCATTTTGGAATTATAATTTTATATTTCTTTTGTTATTCATTTCTAACTCAGAAGTGTTTTTCATCCTATCTCTTTCATGGTAGCCTTTTTTATAATATCAACACAAATTCAGTTGAAGATTTGACCGGAAAAGGTTAGAGCCTTTGAAAATAAATTTATAGTGTTCTGGAAGAATATTCATAATTTTAGCTCATTTCTGTTTTTATAACTTAACTTTTGTAGGTATTCAACATTTAAAGGCTGGCTTCATTGCTACTCCTTTACCACCAAAGGCTACCTTTTTGGATGATCCCCTGCGAGTTCTTCGAGCTATTCGATTTGGTAATTTAAAATTTTTAGCTTAACATTTCCTACAAAATATTATGATGGTTGGCATCATGTACAATCTCTTTGTCTGAAAATTATGTTAAATTCCTTTTGTTAATTAAAAATTCTTCAGTTTGTGGTTAGATAAAATTAATCTCTCAGTGCATCACTCCAGTGGAAAGGTGAATTGCAAATACTTTTCTAGTTGAGCATCTAATGTTCACCATAAATTTGTTATGGATCATAGTTCACAGAGACGTGCAGTTTCTTAAACTAGATTTTGCATTGTCATTGTCAGTGTTTGATGTTGTCTGGGAAATTTATGCAAGTGTATCTACAATTCTCTTATGCTAGAAGCGTGTCAAAATGTAACATAGCTGGTTTAATGGTTAATTTATGCCTAGCTGAAGCTCAAATAAAATCCAAAACTATTGTTAAGCATTCATTGTTGTCTTGTAATTTGCATTCTCAGGTGCTAGGTTTGGATTCAATTTGGATGAAAATCTGAAGAAGGCTGCTTCAGATGAAGAAGTGAAAACAGCCATTGCTGATAAAATAAGCAGAGAACGCATTGGCCATGAAGTAGGCTCCATTTGCATTTCTTTTTACAGTATTCAACATCTCTGTTGTTTGATTAATTTTCCCTACCCATCTGCAGATTGATCTCATGATTTCCGACAATAATCCAGTTAAAGCAATGACTTGTATTTGTGAGTTGAATCTATTTTCTGCTGTATTCACTTTACCAAAAAACACTCAACCTACACTGACAGAAGAATCTGAGAGGTTGGTTTTACATTTTTTTTTCAAATCATTATTTCTCATGCTTGCTGCAAAGTACGCTTGATCAAGGAAACTGTTGTCTTTTTGTCTGCCCTAACCTTTTAGTTTTACTAATGAACAGTCTATGTGTTCTTTATATGGAGGCTGCTTGGAAAATCTTGCAAATGATGGGTTCTTCATTAGTCAGTGTGAGTAGTTATCATCTGATCAGTGGGGCTTTTCTACTGATAATGAAAATATGTTTAATTCGATCTATAACATACCTGTGCTTAATCTCCTCTATCTAGATATTTTTGATCAAGAGTTAATGCCTACTTATGTTTAGAATAGGACATCCTTGTAGCTTCCTGATGGTTCTAAGGCCGTCTTAAGTGTTGGGGTCAGGCTGATTGCTTGTTGTAGATCCAACTCTTTGATAAGGATTCCTTAATTCAGGATGTGCTAATGGCTGACTCAATTATGGAATGGATGTTTGGATGCTGTCCTGCTAACCATGAATTTGACCTGATTGTTGTATTTGCCAATAACCTAATACCTCTGGTGACATGCCACATTCAAATTTCAGGATGAACAACGTAGGCTCTACCTTTATGCGGGATTGTTTCTTCCATTTAGAAGTATTGTCTACACAGATAACAAGTTGAAGAAGGTGAAGTTCTTTTTCTGTTTAACGGGTTTATGCAAGTTGCCTTTATAGATTTTATATAATTTGAAATTAAGTTGCATTGATGGCAATAATGCAACTTAATATATTTATAGATTTTATAGATTTTATATTATTGAGGCCTTCTTTCACAAGTGTAGTAGGTTCTGTAGTTATCTGTATAGAAGTTTATTCACATTCCTTATCTATTCAACTTTGTATGTCCCTTTTTTCAGGTTCCTGTATCCACCTACATCATTCGTAATTCTCTGAAACTGAAAGCCAGTGATGCTGAAATGGTTTGTTTAAGCAATTTGTGAAACTTACATTGATGTTGCTTTTTCATTTTCGGTGTTTTGATTGTATAATGAACTTTGTGATAATTTCATTGTTGCTTTGTTTGAACAATAAATGTTGCTTTGGCTTTAGGTGGTCAGCATGCATGTTGCATCTGAGAGATTTATTTCCTTGATTCCTATTCTTGAGTCAGATGGGGAATCTGATCTTGTTGCTGAGGAACTGGGTGATGAATGCATGGCTTTTTCATCCACCTCCAAACGGCGGGTCTTAGCAGGTCTTTTACTGATTGATTCTTTACTAAACTTGTGGTTCAATTTTATCTTTGGGTTTTAATCAAATATATTATGCTATCTCATACCGGTTTCCTTCTTTCTATGGCATTTATGTTTCTTTCTGAATTTGCATAATTTACAATAAAAATGATCCATAGGGTGCTTCTAACCAGATAAACTGGTTTATTTTCTGCTTCATTTTCCTCGGTTGATTAATCCTAATCATTTTACAATAATTAATATCTATATAATTCTTAGAGCCTTTTTTTTATTGTAATGAGTTCGAAATGACTCAGGATGTAGCAATGGTCGAGCATAGCCCTGATCAGATGTAACCGTGACTTTCATTATAGGCTTGCTTCTAAGACAAATCAAAGATTTTTGGAGGGCAGCTCTGTTGATTTCCACTCTTCTATACCCTGAGCTTGGCCATGCTGGAGATTCTCTGAGCAGAGACTTGGAACTGGACAAGAGAAAGGAAATTTTTGTGCGAGTTGAGCGGGCTGTGAAAGAACTAGGTAGACAACCGTCATATGCCATCCTATCATTTGTTTTTGTCTCCATTTTTAATGAACTTAGTTTGATCTTATTTGTGTTTTCATCATACTGTTATTTATCATGTTGCAGATCTGGATAATGTGTGGAAAGTGAAACCATTGCTTGACGGGAAGGCAATAATGGGAGCTTTACAACTCAAAACAGGAGGGCCTTTAGTGAAGGAATGGGTGAGTTTATCCAAAGCACGACTTTAGAATATGTATTTCCACTGTCTAATGCATTATTTATTATTTATTATTGTTATTTTTTTTTTTCTGCAGCAAGACAAGTTGCTCAAGTGGCAGCTTGCTCATCCAGAAAAAACCGCCAATGAAGCACTTGATTGGATGATGCAATCTCAAGCTAAACGGACGAAGCTTGAACCTTGTGCCTGACTATATAACCGACAGCTGGTGAATATAAACTAGTACCGGTTGCATCAAGTCACCATTAGAATGGTCAACGTAAATGAGCTAGCAACCAGTTATTTTAAGAGAATCCAATCAGTTATGCGAATGGTGGCTAGCAGATGTGAGCAAGCAGGCTGTCTGGGATGGAAGGCTCTAACAGCAGATGCTAACTGGAGCAAAGATGGTGAGTTAATTAAACTATACCCTAGCAGAGCTGCCCAATTTTGTGAAAACATTTGTTAAAGATATATTTATTTGTATGATTATGATCTCTCATGTATAACCAAGAATTTAGTGTGTTGGTTAAA
The DNA here is from genome assembly GCA_902712375.1 of Dioscorea dumetorum. Taxonomy (NCBI): domain Eukaryota; kingdom Viridiplantae; phylum Streptophyta; class Magnoliopsida; order Dioscoreales; family Dioscoreaceae; genus Dioscorea; species Dioscorea dumetorum. The sequence continues at coordinate 32,777 of CACTHL010000404.1, forward strand.
GCTGTGCACCTCATCTCTTAGAGCTTAATCCACCACTAAGTGACAATAGAAACCAGATAGTGCAGGCCACAAAGTCACCAACACTAGGGTCAAATACTTATTGGGACGTGCAAAGTACCAGTTCAGTCTGTATATTAGCAAAATTTATATACTATAGAACTACTTAGCACAAGAAAAACCAGCCCCTATTGGTAGCATTACTGTGAACTAACCCTCTGCAAAGAGGGTGTCAAAGTTCCACTCTCGCACAAGGTCCCTTGTTACGGCATGGCTCCGGACAAGCCGTGGTGTATTTTGCCCTCCAGGCATCAAGGGGGCTGGGGTTACCTTTGATGATGCCGTGTATGCAGGGTTGGCAGGCCTCTGGGGATGTCCTACTTGCCGTGTCGGGCAGCACATTGTTGTGCTACATCGCCCCTCGCCTCCTGAACTTGAAGCAGAGTGACTCCTGAAGGAGTGAGTCGGACTATCCACTCTGTGACAAGCGAGACATGCTAGGCTCATGGTTCTTGCACAGGAACTCTCACTGCAAAGCAAACAAAGGTACATAACTTGTTAGCAGTGATTGAAGTTTACACTAGCACTAATTCCACTTAAGCCATTGACCTCAAGCTCTAGTATCAATTAATTGGACATCATTGCAATGAAACTTATGTAGTTTCTGGGGTGCATATTAAACCATCAGATTTAAAGCTATTTAAACCATCTCCACGCTGGAGAATTGGTATAATATTTTTCTGAATCCAAGCTCAAGCAAATCCACGTTGCAAATAACTTAATTATCTTGAATATTATGATGATGACTTGGTCAAATCCACTACATTAGAATTCCAAAAACACCGGGTTCAACCAGCACACAATTAAAAGAATTGTTACTTGAAGAAAAATTGAAACAACTACATCACAAACGAAGTAAAGAAAAGGATCAATAAAACCAATTTAGCCATGGAACAAAGTCACTCTTCTAAAAAAAGAAAATCCCAACAAACCGCAGTGCATACTACTTCGAGACGTTTGACACCATTAAATGCCGTCCAAATCACACGATGTCTACTCTACGTCTGCTAAACATTGCAAGCATTCCCTTCTCAAATTCTATATACAATTTCCAGTATGTCAATTTAAATAATATGTAAAAAAAAAAAGAATTACTATAAAAAAAGCAACTGATCTAAAATTCTCTAGCTCTCCGTAACATAATTAGATTTCTCTAAAAGAAAAAAAAGCAAAGAAAGGGATCGAAACCCTAAAAAAAATCACATCTTTTGATAAGGAAAAGAGAACACAAAGAAATCAAAAGCTAGTAATCGAACCCTAAAAACCATCCAAGAAGAAAATCAAACACAAGATTTCAGCCCCCAAACCAAAAGTAAAACAGAAATCTGTTTACCGAATTTGGATCCGAAGATGGATGAAATCAAGACGAAAAAGAGAGGCGAAGACTCCAACCTCGCGTTTATTGCAGATTCCTTGGATGGACTGCTTTAGGAACTTCGATGACAAGAGGCACTCGACGAGGAATCTCGAGCTCTTTATATATATATATATATAGACAAAGGCACCATTGGAGGCGGTTGAAGTTTCCGGTGCGGATTTTACTCATCAACCCTTACTGAATTAATTATTTCTTTGAACCCCCTGAATTTTATAAAATTGCTCATCAAGTTGCTTTTTTTTAATAACTTATTGGTCCTTTTAGTTTGACCAGTTAATAAGTCTGTTGCTCTTAAATATTATTTTCAAAAATAAAAAAAAGAAAATAATAACTGGTGGGTTTGCGGGTGCTAGGTGAGTGCCACTATTTATTGTGCGGTTGAAACCTTCAATGACCTTTCCATTTCGTTGAAATTTCCTAATTTGATGAATTTTTATAAATTATATATATATATATATATATATATATATATATATATATATATATATATATATATATATATATATATATATATATATGCTGTAAAATATGTAACAAAGCAATCGATATTACTATAGTAAAATCAACATTGAAGCAACCATTACATGGTATTGTAACAATCATTGGTACTGTAGCAGTTATTATATTTTTACTATTTTATTTATCGGAGTATTTTAAAATGTCAAATTAATTTTTGATCATCTATTTAATTTTTAAATAATTATAAATATTTTTTATTTTTATATTTTAAAATATAAAAAATAAAAATATTTATAATTTGAGTATTTTGATATATATATATATATATATATATTTTTTATTTATTTATATTATAAAAATATATTTTTTTTAATATTAATAATGAATTATTTGTTATTTTATATTTATATTTATATATAAAGTATTTCTTAAATGCAATCCAATCACAGTTAAATGCCACTGGCCCACAGCATGGCCGAAAAAGGACGACAGCACGATGTGATCTCTGACGCTGCTGTTTTATCCACGTGTCCAACCATAGACAGTCTGATAAACTGTGTACGGCCCTGATTGCTTAAAAAACGAGCGGTAAATTTTTGATGTGACACACCAGACACGTTTCTGACCACTGGTTTGTTGCCACGTGTCTGTGGAGGACAAGAGTGACTGCGTTCTAGTGACTGTTAGATCATTGAAGTCAGGCACAGGTGATCATCACAAGCACCTAAAAAAAGTAACTTCAAAAAGAGACCTCCTAACTTTAAAAAGATAAATACAAATTTTACTATTATTATTACCATTATTAATTAAAAATAAAAAAATAAACGTCATTGTTAAAAGCATTTGTGGTCATTGTTATGCGACTGAAGCTTTTAACTTTATTTATGTTTAGGTTTGAATTATTGTGGTGTTTGTGGTTTCATAATTCAAGATTTCTCCATCAGCATGACAAATTTGAATCATTCTACTTTTCTACTCATTTTATTTATTTATTTATTTATTTATTTATTATTTTTTTATTGAGTTTGTAGCTTTGTAGTTCAGACATTGACTTGTAAACCGAACTGCCATGTCTCAATATGGGCAACTAGTATTATTTGTGTCATTATTTGTTTATTATTATGGTCACCTAATAATGTTAATTGGGTCTATAAACTTAAAAACAGAGGACCTATTTAAAATATTAATTAAATTAAAGAGCTATTCTATTTCATAATGAAGTAGATTTTCAAATGTTTCAAACATTAGTTCAACTGTATTTTAAGATATGATTGTGAGATGAGTTGTTTTGAAGATTTATTTTGTTCATTAATTTCATAAATCCAATTCAACTTATGCACTAATTAAACCAAATTAAACACTCTCTAAAAACACACAATGATACACTAACTAACACCTTCACTAAACTAGTAGCTTTTATTAATTACATTGAGTTTAAAATTCTTCATATAAAGCTTAAGACTAAGAATAGTGCCATTTATTTATGTTTATATATATATATATATATATATATATATATATATATATATATATATATATAGTGGATAATAAATTATCCACATAAATACATAACTTATTATTTATTAAGAGGGTTGATTGAAAATTGTTATATCATAATCAAATGATTATTATTTATATTTTTACGGTATAAAATATTATATATATTTTTAATTATTTTTACACTATTCATTATTATTTAACAAGGTGGTTATGAAGAACAAGAGCAAATTAAATGTAGGTCATATTCTTGAATGTTTAAACCCCTAATTAACCAAAAAAATAAAAACCTCTCTTTTTCTTCTTATTTATTTCTAACTCTCAAACTTTTGATGACGAAATCAAACATATATATATATATATATATATAATCTTAATCACAATACAAAAGCCAAACCTTCAATTCACTTCTCAAACAAAGAAGAATAATAACAACAATATTCATTCTCTAAATCCAAAAATAAAAATTAAACCACCAAAATAAAATAAAAATAAAAACAAAATCCCTCAGTGTGACTTTCCACTCTCTCCACCACCACCGCCACCGCCACCGCCACCGCCACCTTCTTCTTCTACTTCCTGCTGCTGTTGTTGTTGTTGTTGTTGATGATGATGATGATGATGATGATGATGATAATGTGGAGAGTTTAAACTCAAACCACTTCTATTAAAACTATTCATGGCAGCAAGCATCCCAAGATTACTGTCAGACAATCCAAGACCAAGATGCGCCACCGCCGTCTGCGGCGGCGCGTGTTGAACAAGCATTGAAGTCAATGGCCCTGGAGGCATGTTAATTCTTGACATGAATTGAAGCGGCGCAGCCACTGTGCCGCCGCCGCCTCCCATCCACTCCGACGGGCCTGTCATCCAGATCGCCGGCGCACCTACCCTTTCTGAAGAAGAAGAAGAAGAAGAAGATAAAGATGATGATGATGAAGAAGAAGAAGAAGAAGAGAGTAAGTGATGGTGATGGTGATGTTGAAAGGCTAGCATGGACGATGGGTCAAAAGGCTCATGATGATGAGGAGCCGCCGAGCGAGAAGAGCCGGAGCTGCGAATGGAGAGGTTGAGAGAGGAGAAGTTAGCCGGGATGATGCCGGTGCCGGTGGCGGCGATTATAGCCGGCTCGGCGTGTTGGAGGAGCCATTCAATGGTTTCACCGTCGGACTTGTGGCCGAGCTCACGAGTGAGTTGGAAGACACGGGCGGCGCAGGCCGCCGGCATGCGGATCCGGCGGCCACGGCCGTCGACCTTTGTGTGGCGGTCTTTGGTGGAGCGTTTGGGTTTCTTGGGCGGATCGGCAGCGGCGGAGGTGGGGTTGGAGGATGAGCCGGCGAGTTGCATGGCTGAAGGGTGGACGACGAGGTGGTGGTGGTGGTGGCCGGAGCTACTACTGCTGTCGCTCTGATCCATTTTTTATGTGTTTTTTTTTCCGTTGAAATTTTGGGATGGTCTTTTTATTTTTGTTTTTGTTTTTTTACTTTTTTAATATTTGATATTGGAATAATTTTTTCTTTTATTTTTATTTTTAATTTTTGATGTTTTTAGGGTAAAGAGTGGGAGATGAAACTAGGAAGTGATGGAGCCAGTGGGGATGTGTCTCATGGATTTTTAAGCATTGAGTCTAGACCATTTATGGATTTGTGTTTAATGTGAATTTTAGGTGCATGTATTTTCCTCAAATAATAATAATAATAATAATAATAATAATAATAATAATAATAATAATAATAATAATAATAAATAAATAAATAAATAACAGAAATGCCGTTAAGTTTTGATTCGCCACATTCATAATTTATATAATTTAAGGTTATATATATATATTGGTCAAGTTGGTAAAAACCCGGGTATGATTTAGAGCCCTTGACTCTAATTTATTAACGAGCTTTTAGCGTCTCATTTGATAGACTTCATATATTTTAATAATAGGAGAAAAAGTTAAAATAATAAAAAAATTAAAATATGAAAAGAAAAAGGAGTGGGGTAAAGTTGGAAGTGACAGTTTTGGTAAAGAGATGGAATAAGAATAGCAATAACAATAACAATACAAAGCAAGAGAGAGTGGCCACTGCCCTGCAGGTAATATGAGTTAGCCTGAGCCTGAGCCTGAGCCTGTGCAGGCGGGTGTCAGATAAAAACAGCATCTAAAGTTGCTCTTTGACAGCTCATCTCCTTTTCTCATTTTCCCTACTTTTCTTTCTTTATTAAAGTCTTTTTTTTTCTCTAATTAATAACAATAAGAAATTTACTAAGATATTGAGTTATAACCTTTATTTGAAAAAAAAAACACACATTTACAAATGATCTTTTAATTTATTAATACTAATAATCCTATATAGGATGTTTGTTTGAAGAAGGATTTGAAATTGAATCATAAAATTTATACAAAATGAGGGCATGAATATTTATTGAGTTTGTTTCACGTCTGTGCATATCACTGACATGTGTTTGTTGTATTTTGTCAAAAAAAAAAACAAATACTCTATTTAGAAATATATATTTCTTTATAATACTCTTAGTATCTCGTTCTAGATTAGTTTAAAGTCACTTGCTACTTAAAAAAACCAATTGCTCCAATTTCAATTATATATATATATATATATATATTTGAATATTATCAAATAAGAAGTCATTTTTACATAAAGTTTATATTATGAAAAAATACTGTTGGGATTAGTGTCTAAGGATTGCCAAACTATCTAGTTTAAAATTTCTTTTTAATATGCCATTATTGTGTTATATATATATATATATATATATAAATATCAGATAATTATAAATATCTTCTAAGTTTGCTTGTAGTTAATGAAGTCATGTTTTTTGTTTAAATATAAATTGGATCATATTAAGTATATGCCATTCTTTTCAACTCTTTCAATCTAATGATGACTTATATATATATATATATATGGCCGCCAAAGTAGAACAAGCATTACTCCTGTGTTGACTCATGAGCATCCTTTTCGAAATCTAAAGAGTCAACTTGACTCTCTCTTGACACTCTTCTTTTATTATTGTTATCTGCATTTACCCCATGAAACGGTGCAAAATATACTGTAAAAAAAAGAAGCAGATGTGAAAGTATGGAAAGAAAAGTTGAAGAATTTGGAATAGTAACTAAATGGAGTAAAAAAAAAAAATCCAAGTATTAAACATAGCTGCACTGTTACATCAGCTTTGAATTCCATGGATGTTGGTACAAAGAAGAGCAGTGAGAGTGCAATGCCCACTGCATGCATGGCCTTTTTAACTTTTTCTTTTTTAAAATAAAAAAAAAAAAAAAGCTTCAATTCATCCATGCATCACTGGTAGCAGTAAAAGCAGCAGCAGAGCTTTCTGAGACTCAAAAATAAGTGGACATCATTTGCAGTAAAACAGTAAAAAAAAAAAAGTACATTGCCTTCTTTCTCTTCTTGCTGTCACTCAAACCAAATTAAGCAGCTAGCAGTGTTGTATTACACTGGAAAACTGAAAACAAAGTGCCAGACAAGTTTACAAATAAGGTAGAAAGATTGGGAAGTGATTCTAAATTAAGATAAATGTTTAGCATTGCAAGAATAGAGAATAAAAAAAAAAAAGAAATAGAATTAGATATAACTGAATAGAATAAATAAAAATAATATCAAGAATAAACATATCTGCACTGCTGTAGAGGTGCATTGGTTATTCTCAAGAATAAATCCTCTGATTCCAAAAATAAGGCTAAATGTACTCTTTTTAAAGATTTTGCTTTGTTTTTTTTTTTTTTTTTTTTTTTTTTTTTTTGAGAAGGGAATCAATTACAAATTTATTAAGACAACTACAGAAATTAAAATAAGTGAACAGAAATTCATTAGGTGATGTGGTCAGGACCAGAAAAAAGAGAGTAATTAAAACAAAAACAAAGAAGCAAAGGAAGTTTTTGAATGCTTCTCTTTATTGCATCAGTAGAAAGCTCCACCTTCTGCATATTAATTGTAGAGGCTATATACAAACATCCAAAATAAGAACATATGATTGAAAAATTTTAAATCACTATCTCTCGCATCAGTTACCTAAAGAATTTGTTTACACTGAAATAAAGTGATTATTTTATGTTAGAAATCATCCATCAAAATAGTTTATAGACATGATATTATTATGTTATTTTTATATTTATATATGTTATCTAGATTATTGATTTTTGATTTATTAATTATTTTATGTCTGTAATAAATTATGATAAACTTCTTTAATATAATTAACACTATGGGATTTATGTTATTAAAACATGATTGTGAGGAAAATTAGAGAATATGCAAGGAAATAAGGAAAGAAAGCAAGGTGACAACCAAACACACAAGATGGAAATATGCCTACATCTGGAAGAGTAGAGTGGCAGTATTTCTTATAAATTTACTATCTCTGTCTCGAGAAAAAAATACTACGGTCACATGTATTTATTTATAGGTAAAAACTTAACTCTATTGAAATCTTAATTCTATCCGAATTTCTCATTATGGCATGAGAGGGTAAAGGATTTGCTAGCGCAACAAGGGATGTTTTTTGTCAAGAAGAACGAAATCCCTAATGGGCTCGCTAAACTAAGACAGGGGCGTGCGCATGCCTCGACTGCGGCCTGTGGGGCCGCGCACACATGGGCGCTGGTACCACCCACCGTTCGTGCTTATAATTCTCATACATGCACCCTCACCCCGAGGATTCGAACTCTCGTCACTTGCGAAGCGTCCTCACGGGGGACCCAAATACCAATTGACCCAAAGACCGTTGACAGCGCAACAAGGGATGTTGAGAGCATTGGAAGAGATGAAGCCTCGAGGTTTGGAAGATTGTGTGATTTGGTGGATTGAGTCACAAAATAAAGTAGCGGCACTTATTCGGTTGTGTTTGGTGGATGACGTTATGTATCACGTCATGGATCTCTCGTATCCGATGGAGGAAGTTCAAGCATTGCGGTACATAAGTGATTTTGTATCAGGATAGAATTAGAATTCGGATAAAATTAGATTTTTGCCTATAAATACATGTAATAATGGTATTTTTCTTGAAAAAGATAATGAATAAAATATATGGTTGCTTCATTTCCGAAAACATATGTAGCCATATCACTGAAATTCGTAAATCTTGTGTATTTATGTTATTTTCTTGCATTTGTTAGTGATTTCACCTACGGATTTTCTAATTTTTCTAACAAGTATTTAATAAAATAATTACACTAAATGAGAGTTAGAAAATCATAATGATATTAAGAACATAATAATATTGAAAGTTTTCAGTATTATGATTTACCAACACGTTATGAAATTACAGGAATTTTGAATGGTGCACGTGTGTGTATATGTATATATAACAAATATCCACTTATACTTATTTCTTGTATTTTTTTTGTTTTTTAATTACCAAATTTAGGCTTGTAATTATATATAAATGTAAGGCTGATTAGTTGGACCATTTCATCTCAATTTAATGTTTATGGTCTACAAAAAATGACTTTCCATTATTATTTATGAGTTCTTCATATTATTTATATTTCATTTGATAAATACTATTTAAAATAATAAATAAGAAATAAACTTGTTTTGACAACAAAAGATAACCTTAATAATTAACTTTACTCTTTTCAAAAAATAAAAAAATAAAACTAATTAATTAATTTTACTCCGGAAGTCATTAGCAGGATATAAAATATGTGGGTCTTAATATATCCTTGTTATTAATTTTTAAAAAAAAATCAACTCAAAAGCATTGTCCCAATCAATCAATTATTAAGAAAATAATTTCATAAAGAAATAGAGATATAATTAAAATAAATAATTTCATGTTAAATTATTTAGCAATTTAAATCACATTTAAAAAAAAAAGATTTCATAAAAATTACAATTAATAAATTCTATGGTCCTTCTCCTGTTATATTTATGCATAAAATATCACATCACAAGTACTTATGATGAAGATCTACCCATTCAAGATGTCTTCAATAAATAAAATTATGTACATATAATAAAACCGACAATATTTTACATGACCGACTATTATGTACTAATTACATGTGTTTAAAGATTAGAATCATCATTTATAGTTTCAAAATCATTAATTATAAACGAAAACAAACAATTCTCCAAATTATTATAATTAATAAAATGGATTACAGTCAACATTTTCTACACCAAATAATTAATTCAACTAAACATTAAATTATAAATAAAACTCCCATTGCTATTTTATTTTAAATACTTATCAATTAGATAAACCAGACACATTAAAATAAAATTAAAAAAACGATAAAATTTTGCAACTTATCTTGATAGCGCATAATTTGGATCATTCTCACTTCAATCGATGATCAACCTTCATTATTTTCTGGTGACAAAAAATAAAAGTTACATTCGATCAAAGATTTTGCTTTTGAAACTTTGAGGAATCATGATGAAAAGAGATAATCCATATAAATAAATTACGTAAAAAATAAATATTTTTGTTTATAAATAAACAATTTTTTTGTGCAGGAATCCCATTCCAACATAGGGGCATATTTATATATATGTTCTCATGATTTGAAATCACAATCTCTTAATAAAAAAAAAGTAAAAGAAAATGAAACTTCAGCATTCAATACAGTATATATATGTGGCAAATCTTAAATAACAATTGGAAAACAAAAAATAGTAAACAATAATTCACACAAGTCATAGACTTGCAAAAGCACTAGTCTTTGTTAAACAAAGTTCCAAACTGTTTTCATAACAATAACATATGCATACACTGTTTGTGATCGTTTTCCTCATAGAATTATTCAGCTACAAAAATAGCAAATATTTCCTAAGAAAAGAGAGAGAGAGAGAGAAAAAAAAAAAAAAAAAAAGGAAGTTAATGGAATGAGTCCAAACAAGGCCCACTCAATGCTCAAAATCATGGCAGGTTGGTGCTATGATCATAAAAACCCAACCACTACCAACCCCATCCAATTTAATCATCACACATGCAAAGAAAAAAGAATGAAAAGAAAACCTCAAAATAAGATTGATTCTAATCTATATCATCTAAAAATGCATGCATACTCTTAACATGAATTAAAAGGCATTAAATGATAAACATCAATTTGAAAAAAATAAATAAATAAATAAATAAACACCTTATAAGAAGGTCTCCTTCCCCCCTTGTTTCTTGCTACTCAAAACTACAAGTCATCATGTCTACTAATGGTGTTCAGAGGCATCTCTTTTGTATCCTCATTCTCTTTCTCTTTGTCCAAGTAATTTCCTTATCTCACTCTTCCATTTTTTGTTTTTTCACAATTTCTTAATATATTATTTACAAGCAATTCTTCAAATTCAGGTGTTTTCCGAAACACATTTAGAAAGTGAGGATTTTGACATGGCTGCTGTAACACCCAAAATTAGTATGTTTCTCTCATCTTCATTGTTTGAAATCTCGTATTAAATTTGAATTAGAAGAACCATGAAAACTCATTATATATATATATAATTTTTTTTTATTTATTTGAGATTGCAACTTCGCGTGTGCGAAGCGATGCATAAGAGCGTCGAGGCAGAAGGTGTGCACAAGAGCGTGCGGGACGTGCTGCAGCCGGTGCCAATGCGTGCCGGCCGGCACATATGGGAACAAGAACTCATGTCCTTGCTATGCAAATCTTACTACTAAGGGGAAAAAACCGAAATGTCCTTAATTAAGTAACAATTGGTGTGCCTATGATTTTATCGGCTTTTATGTAGTTCATAAGAATCAAGAGCATGAAGAATTATCATGTATTTGCATGTCTTTATAGTGTTGTTGTTGTTGCATTGTTAATTCTTGTATGACAATTTGGGAGGGATCGATGATTTCATATGAGATTGTGAGAAAGAGATGAGAGCTCAACCTTCCGACAAGGAGGAAATATTAATGAGATTTCTAGTTGATTACTGTAAGGGTTGATGACCGGTTGAGACCGTGACAATTACCATATACACTCTCTGTTGCTTCCCTTTTTATTGTGTTATTAATTCACCATTTTCTTTTTCTAACTCCTTCCTCTTTCATACTTCGGATTGAACCACACGGGGAAAAAAGGACAAAAAAAAAAAATTTGCTATTGGTACATGTATGTTGATGCAGAGCTTATCGATCTTTCTTTAAGGGGTTTTAATTATCAATTGTTGAGTTAATTACATAACTTTAAATCCCTCACAAAAGTATACAGGGTTTGTAGATCGGAAGTATCTCCGTATTTTAATTCCATAATTGTTTTTATTCAAATTGCTATGACTGAAAAGTAAGTTTTTTTAAAAAAATTAAAGATATATACATATTTAGATTAAACTGGATAAATACTTATTTTATTACTTGGTGGTATGGCTTTTGAATTTAATCTCATATTTGTTTTCTGAAATCAACACTTTACGTGAAAAGTTGAGTAAAAATAAACTAAAAAATTGTTGATAAAAATATGTGTTTCTTACTTCCTATTATTTATTATGAATATAACATAACATGCATAAAATATTATAGTGAATATAATACTCTCTTCATTCCATTATAGCTTTATATTAATTTATATATTATAATTGTTATAAATATGCAAATTATTCTTTCACGCAATCTTTGATTGATTATTGCGTACCAATAAAAATTTTGAAATTTTATCATCAGATGAAAAACAATTGGCAGATATTGATTGTGTTATATATTAATAAAATAGATGTCTAATCACAATAAATATAATGGATGTGAACTCTCATTTGTTTTTCTAAACAGTATATATATATATATATATATGTATATATTCACCCATTAAAATAAGCCATATTAAATACCACCCTTCTTTTTCAAACATTAATTATATATTCAATTTTATTTAACTTGCCACTTTATTTTAACTTTGATAATTTTTTTTAGTGAAAATTACAAAAAAAAAACCCCTAAGTTTGTAATATGGCCAAAAACAACCCGTTAATTTCGCAATGCCTAAAAACCCCTTCCTTTTAAAGACAATGTTTTTTAACCCCCAAAAGCATATAATGATGGTTAATAAAGTTATTTTTGAATTTTATGAACGAAATTGTCTTTCGCATGGGAAGTCGTGGCACTTCAAAGCTCGAAAGAACTCCATCTCCTAATCTCCATCTCCATTACCGATTGATCCCAATTCAGGTACCCCTCTCTCTCTCTCTCAGTGTCTCTTTCTTAAGGTTCGTTATTCTCCAGCATAGTGTAGGGTTTGGTCCATGGATGAGGCCTGTGGCATCGATCTCAACTCCTGGGGTGACCTCCTGGAACCATCCCTGGTTGATCCGGTGGAAGCCCTAGCCACGGCCTCTTCAACTTTGGAACAAGCTAATCGTGCTAATGTCGGTGACGATGTCGGAGGTGAGCGGCAGAGTGCTGAAATTGATGGTCAACAGAAAGATGGGGGTGATCTGAAGATGGAGATGGCGGAAGGGAGAAGTTTGGAGTGCGGTGAAGTGGTGGCGAGAGTTCGTGCTGGCAATGGAGAGGTTGGTGATGTTGATCGGTTGGAAAATGATGGATCTTGTGATGACGTGGAGATGGTAGTTGATGTTCGTGGTGGTGAGGTTGGGAGTGCTGCTGGAAAAGTTGTTTATGGGTTGGAGATCAGTGATCAAGTTGAGGAAATTGAGGAAAGAAAGGGTCGAGGGTTTATGTTTAAAAAAGTATGTCTCCGTTTAAATATTGTGGTTTATGTTTAAGAAACTCGGTCTCTGTTTAACAAGTGATACTCTCTCGTTTAAGAATTGAGGGTTCGTTTAAAAGCGTATGTCTCCGTTTAATTATTGTGGTTTCTGTTTAAGAAACTCGGTCTCTGTTTAACAAGTGATATCTCTCTGTTTAAAAAGTTATATTTCTGCTTAAAATTTTGTGAATACTGCTGAATGTGTTGTTATTGTCACAGGCTTGTGATTATGGCGGTAAACCTAGTTAATGGCGATGCTACTTGACACCGGTAGTGAAGACCTTGGCTGAATTCCAACGACAACATCATTTGATAGGGTTTTTGTAATTTCTTGATCGTAAAGACACAGATAAACAACCAAGAACAAAAAGTTTTGGGGAAATCAGAATTTTATTAGGGTTTGGAAGAACAATATATGATATATATCGTACAGCTTCGGGGGCGTTGCCCCCGACCCCCATCGGGGGCGTCTCAGCCCCCCCGGACCCCAAGGCCGGGGCGCATCGCCCCCGGACCCCCGACTCGCTGACCGGGTAGTGAGACTCCCGTACAGCTCTGCGAAGTGCAACATAGTCGACTCGCCACAAATTGAAGACTTGATTCAAGATATCCTAGACAGTTTTGTTTTGTTTTACATTTTCGTATGTATACATGATCGAAATAGTTTTTCGATTGTTACAATTTGTTTAATGTTTATAATGTACGTTTTCCCTTTCATTTGATATAGTTGCAGTTTTACAAATGAAATTTTCGTTTAAAAAAATGAGTTTTAGTTTAAAAAAGTATGTCTCCGTTTAAATATTGCGGTTTATGTTTAAGAAACTCGGTCTCTGTTTAACAAGTGATATCTCTTTATTTAAGAATTGAGGGTTTTGTTTAAAAACGTATGTCTCCGTTTAATTATTGTGGTTTCTGTTTAAAAAACTTATATTTCTGCTTAAAAATTTGTGAATACTGCTGAATTTATTTTAGATATTTAGATAAACATCAAAAATTTAATTCTGTTTTATTTAAAAAAATTTAAAATTCAATAAATGTTATTATATAATAAGATTTTGATCATTGATACATTACTATCAAATATTCTAACATTCATGAACATGAATTTAACATCCATTTCAATTGATTGCATATATACAGAGATGGATCATGTGAAAGAATATTAATTCTCAAAAATGGATTTAGCTTGTTGTTTTTTAGGGTATTAAGATGTTTAGGTTGTTCCATGGTTAACTAGTGTGATCAAGATTTTAAACATAAACATAAAAGTTTTAAACGATAACTATAAAATTTAACGTTAAAACAAATATTTAAACAGAAACATAATAATTTAAAGGGAGAAGACAGTTTTTAAATGAAAACTTGATTGAGTTAAACAGAGATTGGGATAATTAAACAATAAGGCAAAAAAAAATGCACACTTGTATGCATAAAAGGTCAGACGTGATGTGATTGGGAGGTATTTTTCTCACCATTTGCAAGGTCAAAAATGGAATTTAATAACATGAACCCACTTGAAGTGACTGATAGGGGTAAAAAGGAATGTAAACTATAAAAGAAGGGTTGCCCCGGGTGTGCAAAAGTTGAAGGGAATTTTTAGGAAGTTTTGAAATTCCCCTGAGATGACCAGTAATTTTTCTTTTTTTTATTTATATAATTTGTTTATCATTGTATATTGCATGAAAACATAAGAATAATTCACCATTTAAAATCGATTATATATATCGTTATATTTTTACTTAAGTTATTTTTTCGTTTAGACCAATAACATATCTAATATAATTATTTTTTCCTTTGGAAGCTAAAGCATTAATATGAGCACAAATCCACGTATCCAAATAAAATATATAGAGAGAGAGTAATATTTGGAAAAAAGTTCAAAATAATTTCGTCATCTTTTAGGGTGTGGTCCGTAAAAACATCCTGGAAAACATGTGAAAAAAAACACTCGAGACAAAGACACAGGATATGGAGAACGAGCCGCTGCTCCAGAGCTCGGCGGTGATAGCCGGCGTCGTGGACTACGGCGGCGGTCCGATCACCTCCGGATCCAGAAAGGGACGCTGGACCTCCGCCTTCTTCATTATTGGTACTACTATTACCCAATTCCTCGCGCCTTAATCTTCAATCGACCTAGATTTGAGAGTTTTCCCATGAGCGATCTCTGAGCAGGCGTGGAGATGGCGGAGAGGTTCGCATACTACGGGATAGGGTTTAATCTGATAACCTATCTCACGGGGCCGCTTCGGCAGCCAACAGGGTCGGCGGCGGTGGCGGTGAATATGTGGTCAGGGATGGCGATGATGCTGCCGTTGCTCGGAGCTTTCATCGCTGATTCGTATCTGGGACGCTACCGCACCATCATCATCGCCTCCATTCTCTACATTCTGGTTTGTTCCTTGATTCTCAATCTTCTCCTTTTCTTTTTGAGAATTATTTTTCTAAAAATTGGGATCAATGCGATTAATTAACTTTCCGTATATAATAGGTGCAAGATGGGCCGGCCCGGCCCGGCACGGCCCGGGCACGGTGCGGCCCGAGCACTGTTCGTGCTCGGGCCGGCCCGGCCCGGATTGCAACCGTGCCGGGCCGGCACGGCCCACCTTTCATGGGGGGTTGGCCCAGCCCGAAGCACGGCCCAGGCCATCTGGGCTGGGCCGGGCTGGGCCGGGCCGGGCCGGCCGGCCCATATTTTTTAAAAATATTATAAAATTTATTAAAAATACTTTAAAAATACTAAAAATTAAGAAAATATTTTTAAAAAAAAAAAAACTAAATACAGTAAATTTACATGAATACAATTATACAAGAAAAGATAATTTTTTCAAATTTAACATAACATTAGAAGATTACATAGAAAAAATAAAGATAAACTAAAAATAAATTACAAATAGATATAGAAAAATTTTTGACATTTATTTAAAAAACTATAACAACAATTTAGAAAATTACAAGCTTGGAACTTTATTTGATTAATCTATTTCTTCATCAACACGGGTTGAAGTTGAACGCTCGGATGGTGTAAGGCCCTCTCCAAGATCACTACTTTCTTCATGCATTTGGTATTCTTGTAATCTATCTTACGCTTCTAGCCAATCCTTGGGACATATGCACATTTGCACCTTGTTGCTTGGTTCATGCGGCTCCTCTTATCATCGAGTACCCTTTTTCCCGCACTAAAACAAGACTCCGACGCTACGTAGACATCGGTGGAGTTAGTAGATCACGTGCCATGGCGGCTAGCAGGGATAGTTATGTTCTTGTTGTTTCCACCACGAGCAAATATTAAAATTATTAATTTCTTCGGTAGTAAGAAAATCATTAAAATTATTATTTAAAAAAAGATTTAATTCATGCAAAGATCTAGTATTAGAAGAAGAAGAAGAAGAAGCACTTGTAGATTTTCTTCTAATCATATTTATAAGATCGGCCGGAGATTTAGTTTTGGAAAGTGAAGAAGATTTTTCAAAATCTCCGGCAAAAGTAGAAGCTCGTCGATTTCCATATGTATGGTTATATTCATTATACATATCATGAAGCAAACAACGATATTCATCTTTGAAAATTGAATGATCAAGTCCCATGTTTTCATCATAAGAATCAATCATACAAAAAGTACCATCAATTTTAAAACGAGGATCAAGAAACATAGATAAAACGGGAAGAGGGTCAATTTTTGCAAAATATTTTTTAAATTTTAATTCCATAGGAGCAACAATGGGAGCAAAATTAGGATCACATCTATATTTTGCAAAAATTTCACTAATATAATATAAATGAGAAATAGTCATAAAAGTAGTAGGATAATAAATACCGGAAAAAAAATTAGTTGCGGAATTGAAAATTTCCAAAAACTCCTTTATCATATAACTAACTTCCCAATCATAATTAGTTATTCCAAGGTCGGGAAAAAACTCACGGCAATACATTGTAAGAACATCTTTGTAATCATAAGCACAATCCAACATATTATAAGTTGAATTCCACCTATGAGGAACATCGGAAATAAATTTTTTATATTTTTTCCCCATTTGCCTACAATATCTTTTGAATTCATGCCTTCGTGAAGAAGAGTTTTTTGCATATAAAATAGCTTCTCTAACTCTACGAATATGAAGATCAATAATTTTCAAACCATCTCTAACACATAAATTTAATATATGGCATATACAACGAACATGAAAAAATTTTCCGGAAAACATAAGATCTAAATGCATTTTTAACATATCAACGGCACAATTATTTGCCGAAGCATTGTCAAGAGAGATTGAAAATACAAATTTTTCAATTTTGTACTCATTAATAGTACGCATAATGTAACCGGCAATATTACTTGCGGTATGTTGATATTCTAATTCAATAAAACTCAAAATACGTTTTTGCAAAGTCCAATTATTATCAATATAATGAGCGGTAACACAAAGATAATCGGAATTATTTTGAGAAGACCAAATATCGGAAGTAAGAGAAATTTTAAATAAACCTTTAGAAATTTCGGAAATTAATTTTTCTTTATATTCTTCATAAATAATAAGACAATATTTTCTTATAGTAGTCCTTGAAACGGATTTAAAATTCGGATTAAAACCTTTAACTTGCATTTTTATAAAAGCGAGATTTTCAACAAGATAAAAAGGTTGTTCATTTTGAACAATAAATTTTGCAATCCATTTTCTTGCATTTTCATTAGAAAAAACAAAAGTTCCAATACTTGAATTTGTAAAACTAATTTGTGTTTGGGAAGGATCATTTTGACTAGTAGCATGTTTATCGGCATGCCTTTTCAAATGACCCGTTCCACCCGAAGTTTGACAAGAAAAATCTTTTTTGCATTTTTTACAAACGGCACGAGCCCCTTTGTTTGGAAATTCAACAATATCATAAAATTCCCATACCCCGAAGTTCTTTTTTTTTATGTTTGTTTGAGGTCTGCTACTAGATGGTCCCATATTAGGGGATTCAATAATAGGCTCAAGTTGTGAATCATCAAAATTTTCGGAGTTGTTTTCATTAAAAAAAAATGGTGTATCGAAAAGAAAATTGGGAGAGCCAGCCATTATAAAAAATAAAAAAAAAGGTTTAGGGTTACCTCAACCTTGACGATGTAAATTTAATTCGTGGTTTTTCTTGAGAATTCCGAATTGATTAATTGACGAAAAGGTGAGGGAATTGCCGGAGTAATGAAATGCTTGAGCCGAATTTGACAAACTTCAAATCTTGAACTTGAAGAGATTGAGAATTAAGAGAGCTTGGAGTCTTCAATGCTTGAGAGATTAGAACAAGAATGAGTAATTTGGTGTGGAGAAATATGTAAATGTTTGTGGGTATTTATAGGTTTTTTTAATTTTTTTAATTCCCAAAATACCCTTGTAAACTAGCCGTTTATTGTTGTTGAAAAGGGTAAAAAGGTAATTATATTTTAAAGTCTAAAATACCCTTGTAAACTAGCCGTTTATTGTTGTTGAAAAGGGTAAAAATGTAATTATATTTTAAAGTCTAAAATACCCTTAAAAACTAGCCGTTTTATAGTTGTTAAAGGGGCTAAAAATGTCATTTTCTAATGTTTAAATTAATTTGGTTAAAAAATAAAAAGAAAATCCCGCCGGGCCGTGCCGGGCCGGCCCGCAACGGCTAGTTGCGGGCCGTGCCGGGCTGGCCCGCGTGCTCGGGCCAGCCCAGCCCATGGCGGGCCGCGGGCCGTGCCGGCCCGCGGGCCGCCATTGCTTGGCCTGGCACGGCCCAATGATATGGGCCGTGCCAGCCTGGCCCGGCACTGTAGCTGTCCGGGCTCGGGCTGGCACGGCCCAAATCGTGCTGGGCCGTGCCGGGCTCGGGCCGGCACGGCCCAGCTTGCACCTCTAGTATATATCCCTGGAAAATAATTGAAGTTATATGTGCAATACTGCTGTGATTCTGTTTGATTTTGAGCCGATTTTTATGACTGGATTTATTATTATTTTTTTTTTGGGGGTTTTTTCCTTGACTAATAAGTGCTAATATACAGATCTAGAAACTATATTGGCATGAAAAGTCAATTCTAAGACTTTAGTAAAAAGACTAAAGTGCCCTTCAATACTAATACACACATTGTTATGTAAAGGAATTTTTTTTTCTTAGAGAAGTTCTATCAAAGTTAAATTTTGATTAATATTCTGATATCCATCTTATATCTTGAAGTCGCCTGACAAGTTTTGGTTAAGGAGTTGGGAATTGATTCTCAGATTTGGTGGACAAGGAGCAATAAGTCACATGAGGAGTTGAGATTAAAATTTTGGATGTTTTTCAAGAAGTGGCAGGACACATGCGTCACATCTTATGTGTTTTTCAATATCTCAGGAATCATACACAACAAATGAGATACAAAGTAGATTGGGATGAGGTAGACCTATAGATGTAAAACTATCTGGATCCATCACTCAAATCATCATCCTCTTTGTAATTAATTAAACCATTGTTTGTTTTGGTCTTTTAAGTAAAAATATGTTGATTTAAACTCGTGTACTAAACATATTTGTTCCTTTGAAGCTTCCTGTTGATGTCGGTTCACAATAATGTGACACATATTTGGCACATTACTTGACGAAACAAACAATTTCACCCACTTCATGGCCATCAGTAGGTTCAAGTATTAATTATTCACTTGCACTTTACGACCAAACAATTAAGTCTTTGATTGATAATTTCACATGTAAAAGTAGGATCATTGTTATCTGTAGTATTGGAACTTATTATCTCAAAACACTTTAGAATCTAATATGTGAAGCAGAAACTGCGAAAAGGTCTTAAATATTTATTACTTTCAATGAAACTCACACCAGGGCCTGGGCATGTTGACGTTCTCAGCCTCATTGCTGCCTTCCATCCTCCCTCAAAAATGCGGCGCGACCATGGATCCTTCTAGTTGTCCTCCCAGTCAACTCCAAGTCATCATCTTCTTTGTCTCTTTGTATCTGGTGGCCTTTGCACAAGGAGGACACAAGCCCTGCACTCAAGCATTTGGAGCTGATCAATTTGATCAGAATGATCCTTTGGAATCCAAGTCAAGAAGCTCCTTCTTCAATTGGTGGTACTTTGGGATGAATTTTGGCATGCTGTTTACCACTGTGCTCAACTACGTGCAAGACAGTGTCAGCTGGGGCTTTGGATTTGGTATCCCCTGCATGGCCACGGTTTTGGCTCTCATTGTTTTCTTATCAGGTTCCAGAACTTACCGATACTGCACTCTCGAGGAGACAAGCCCATTCATTAGAATTGGCAAAGCATGTTGGCAAGCATCAACTGTCAAGGCTTCACAGTAAGCCTCCTCTGAGTCCTCTCCTATCCAGCATCCCTGTTCTTAAAATATATTTTATTCAAATAATGATCCAACCATAT
Source organism: Dioscorea dumetorum (assembly GCA_902712375.1). Classification (NCBI taxonomy): domain Eukaryota; kingdom Viridiplantae; phylum Streptophyta; class Magnoliopsida; order Dioscoreales; family Dioscoreaceae; genus Dioscorea; species Dioscorea dumetorum. The sequence goes on from CACTHL010000404.1 coordinate 53,218, forward strand.
AATATGCAGAACAGAAGAGGGAGAAGAAAAAGAAGCTAAAGGCGTTCTTCGATTGTTTCCAATATGGACTGCATGCTTAGTGTATGCTGTTGTTTTTGCCCAATCAATGACATTCTTCACCAAACAAGCGAGCACTCTGGACAGGAGGATTGGCAGCAGCTTTGTAATACCCTCAGCATCACTACAAAGCATTGGTACCATCTCAATTATTGCTTTCATCCCCTTATATGATCACATCCTTGTTCCTGCAGTTCGGAAACTCACAGGGCTGCAATCAGGCATCACAATGCTCCAAAGAATCGGCATTGGCATGGCAATCTCAGCCACAGAGATGGCAGTGGCCGCGCTAGTAGAGATGAAGAGGATAAAAACTGCTCGAGCATATGGGCTCATCGATTCGCCTGATGTACCAATTCCAATGAGCCTATGGTGGTTGATGCCCCAATATGTTCTCAATGGTTTATCAGATGTGTTCACAATGGTTGGTTTGCAAGAATTCTTTTATGATCAGATGCCAGATGCACTGAGGAGCCTGGGACTTGCTCTGTATTTGAGCATCTTTGGAGTAGGCAGCTTCATAAGCGGATTCATCGTCTCTCTGATCGATAAGGTCAGTGCAGCACAAGGAGAGAGCTGGTTTCCTAACAATCTAAACCATGCTCATCTTGATTACTTCTTCTGGTTTCTTGCTGCACTTAATGCTTGTGGGTTACTTGTGTACATATATTTTGCACAAGCCTATGTATATAGGAAGAAGGGGTGTTCTACCATGCAATGATACAAACTACTATCTGTTGTTGTATGTATGTTACTGCTTCTTTATTTGTTTTGAACTTTTTTTTTTTGTTGGATCTTTGGTTCACTGGTCAGAGCGACAAAGTACTTGAAGCCTTATAAGGAGGTAAACTTTTCGCATTAGATGTATTTTTTCTGCATATATAAGGGTGCGAACTCAAAACCAAATGCTTAAGCGATATATAAACCTCTCTTGTTGATATTTGTATTTTTATTTGTCCAAAAGTTTGAATATTTAATAAAAATAAAAAAATAATAGTAACTAATAAAATCCATGTGAGCTTATATAATGATATCCTGAGGCTCAGTTACATGTATATCCATATATACAAAATAATATTCCGGGTTTATCACATTGAGCTCAAACTTAAACCTTACCCACTTGATTGCACCAAACCAACATTTTAACTCAACTCAAGCCCAATCTTGAATCCAACCCACTCAAACTGGATTGGATCAAGCCCAACTCCAACTAAAATGATTGAGCTCAACCAACTCAAATAGATTAAGGTTGCATCCAACCACTAAACACACATCATCACCTTCTAATCATGATTTAACCTTCTTTAATTCTTAATTAACCCATCATCCTCCTCCTCTACACTCTCATCATTCTCACCATCATAGCCTTCATCCCCATTCCCATATTTCTCTCACCTTCAAATCATCATCATAATCACCATTATCATCACACCATCACCTTCTTCTCCTCACCACCCCACTGCTCATCTTCTCCAACAATGAAAGCAAATGGCATCAAACTCCACACACACACACACAATTCTGTTCCAGTCACTGATAAAAAAATTGTTACGAAGCCGTCCTTACAAATTCACCAATAATCCCTGAATTAGACACTGGTCTTTCCAAATAGTTCCTAGTGATTTATAATTTAATCCATAGAGTATAGGAACTCTTCAAAACAGTCACTCTTTTTTGCTTATAAGCTCATGATCTTCCACAGAGTCTTCCCTTTTAACTCCCTAAAGGGACTTTTTTTTTTTTTTTTTTTTTTTTTTTTTTTTTTTCAGATAGGGCGACAAGCACCAACTCTCAGGGGCGTACGCGTGTTGGGGGGATTGCCTACAACGTCCTCACCCTCTTGGAACAAGGGAGCACGGTTCGGGGGGATTGAACTCGCGTCTCCTCCCATGAGAGGACCCGAGGTACCGCTAGGCTACAAGCCCTTTGGTTCCCTAAAGGGACCTTATTTGATCTTCTTACAACCAATTATAAGAAGGACCTTATTTGATCTTCATACAACCAATTATAATAATACGATGAAATAAATTCTCAAAATTCACTAAAAAATTCGGGGTGTCATATGGTTGACTCTCTCCTTTAATACTTTCTTCGGAGAACGACTGCATCTCATCTCCTTCAGTGGCCAACATTTTATATTTCGTTTATTGTCTATCTATATGCAAACTTATTTCTTTCTGCTTCCGGTGAAATTAATAACAAATTATATATTTTGACTAATCTTATAAAAAAAAATTAATCCTCAGCCTCTAACTTGATAAAAAAAAAAATTACTTTTCTTTTAAGGTAGTTCCTGCGCTAAAATCTTTATATATAAAAATTAAAATGGTAACATATTTGGAAAATAAAAAAAAAAAGAGTAAAAATTAAGGTATATATGATATGATAATATCCATGCAAAATCATTCAGTAGTCCCCCAAAAAAAGGGTTGGCTAGCAAATAGTCAATAATAAATGGATTTCATAAGTTAATTTTTTTTCCCCACACTTTAATATAAAAGGACGTTTGGTTCGCGGTAAATAATGATATATTATTATGGTAATGAGATTACTGTAGTAATGAGATTGGGAATGTTATATGCCCAAAAATGTTGTGGTAATATGGGATTATTATGCTTGGTTGAGAACTTATATTACTAGTAATTTTTCATTACCATGCTTGGTTAGTCATGATAATCACCTCAGTAATATATCAAATTTACCAAAATACCCTTATATATAAAATTTTGAAAATTTTAATTTAAAGTATTTAGATAAATAAATAATTAAATTATAATATCAAAAATTATATATTTCATATTTTTCTAAAATACCTTTGTATTTAAAATTTTGAGCAAATTTAATTTAATTTAGAATGAGTGGGGGTAAATAAGTAATTAAATTGAATAAGTGGGGGTAAAATTGGAAAAACAGAATTTTCATATTACTACCAACCTGGTAATCCTGATAGAGACATGTTTTAGTGATAATCAAATTACCACCTTATCTGGTAATATTTTACTATTGATAATCTCATATTATCATTAACAATATTACCGTTATTACAGTAACTAAATATGATAATTTAATCATATTACCACTAGATTCTCGGTAATATTTTCACGTTACCATGAACCAAACACCAGCTGAATCTATTTGGAGACCCTTGCATTCACATCTTCGGTGTGCATTCTTGTCTTCCAACCACACAACTTTAATGATGCCGTCAACCCTAATCCTAATGGCGGTACACCCTCAAATGCCCTTTCCATCACTTTTATACTGGTGGCATTGGCAAACAAGAATCCGAATAAATAAAAAAGTTAAAATGATACACAAGAATCCAAATTAAAAAAAAAAAAAAAAAAAGTTAAAAGAGGTCCACAATAACCCAAATCAATTTAAGATTCCGGTTAAGGTTTTTATGGGTCAAGGACCAGAACCAAAACTGAACTGAACCGAACCGAACCACCGGTTTTGGTATTTTTTTAAATATATATTAAAATTTAAAATTATATCTCAGCTTTTTCCCACCACCAATCAAAACAATAGTGACAATACAACATGTCAACATTTCTTTTAAAATAATGGAGGGCAATTGATGTCTAGTGCATCAAGTGGGCAATCAGCATTGCAATAGTACCTATCAGATTCTCAATTCTCCGAGTTTGTCATTTTTTGGGTTTGTTCTTAATTTTAATTGTTCTTTATATGTATGAGTTACTACTGATTCAGGTGAAAAGGAAATATTTCTGAGCGTTGTAATCTTTTAGGAAATTTTTTTTGAACCACTGAAAATAAAAAAATTAAACTGAAACAAAGGAAGTAAGTTATTAACTCTGCAATTAACATAAGATGCATAGACATTGTATGATGTTAATTTAATAACATATTTTGCACTGAGAATGAGTCACTGCTTGTTGTGATTTCAATCTTTGTATAATTACTATTTAATGAAATCACCATGTATTCCTTTTCTGTTTGGTTTCATCACAATAAAAAAAAATTGTTTTAATGAAATCACTTACGTACATAAGTGATTGGTAATTTTTAACTTTCAATGGATGTGATTGTTAAAAATTATATATATATATGGGATATTAGTTATATTTACTTTTATTTAACTTACCACTTTATTTTAAATTGGTTTAAAATTATTTCTATTTCTATAATTTCTTTATAATGCACATCATTGTATATTATATAAAAATAAAAACCTTTTTCACCATTAAAATCAATTATATATATATATATATACATATATAATATTTCTATTTAAGGATCCATTATTCATTAAAATTAATAATATCAAATATTTAATTATATTTTTTAATAAAAAGGTAACCGATTTATATTGCTCAAGTCCTCGTCTGCAAATAAAAAAAAACATTTAAACTTAAAAAAAGAAATACAAATAATTTCGTTATTTTTTAGGGTGTGGGACGAAAACACATCTTGAAAAAACATATGAAAGAGAGGGAGACAGACCCACTCAGAGAGAGAGAGAGGGAGCGAGAGAGAGAGAGAGAGAATGGAGAGCGAGGCGCTGCTCCAGAGCTCGGCGGTGATACCCGGCGTCGTTGACTACCGCGGCTGTCCGATCACTGCCGGATCCAACAAGGGACGGTGGACCTCGGCCTTCTTCATTATCGGTACTGCTATTACTCAATTCCTCCCTCCTTAATCTTCAATTGCCCTAATTTGAGAGTTCTCTCATGAGCGATCTCTAAACAGGGGTGGAGATGGCGGAGAGATTCTCGCACTGTGGCATAGAGTTTAATCTAATCACCTACCTCACCGGTCCGCTCCGGCAGCCGACGGGGTCAGCGGCGGCGGCGGTGAACTTGTGGTCAGGGATGTCGTTGATACTACCGTTGCTCGGAGCTTTCATCGCTGATTCGTATCTGGGACGCTACCGCACCATCATCATCGCCACCATTCTCTACATTCTGGTTTGTATCTTGATTCTCAGCCTTCTCTTCGTTTTGGGAATTTTTTTGTCTTTTACTGAGAAAGGACGTTTTTTTTTAATAATTTTTGTTTTGTTTGATTTTGAGTCTATTTTTATAATTAAATTAATTTTTATGCGTTTTGTTTTTCTTGAGCACTTGCTACACCACGCAATTGCACCTTTAACGGGCCGTTTGGGTCCCGGATTGGGAATGGAAAGGAGTGAGGGAGTAATGGAATTAAAGGGAGTGGAGGAGGATTGAGAATGAAAGATGTGTTTGGTTGGTAAGGTATGAGAGGGTAGTTCCTTAGGAATGGGAAAAGTAAAAGAAAAAAAATGAAATAACTTGACTTTTATACCCTTGAAACAAGTAAATAATATTTGATATAAAATAAAATGTTAAGTTAAATAACGACTATTTTTAATTATAAAATATTTTGAATATCATTATTTTTAAGTTTATAATTAAATATTTGAATTAAATATTTTCACTTTTAATTATTATTTATTATTAAAAATATCTATTTAATTATTATTTGATTTATATTATTATTTTAATTATTAATTATTATTATTTGAATAAAATTATTATTTTAATTGTCAGTTGTTATTATTTACTTTAATTATTATTTATTATTAAAATTATCGATTTAATTATTATTTGATTTATATTATTATTTTAATTATTAATTATTATTATTTGAATAAAATTATTATTTTAATTGTTAGTTATTATTATTTTATTTTAATTATTATTTATTATTAAAATTATCTATTTAATTATTATTTGAGTTATATTATTATTTGAATAAAATTATTATTTTAATTGTTAGTTGTTATTATTTTATTTTAATTATTATTTATTATTAAAATTATCGATTTAATTATTATTTGATTTATATTATTATTTTAATTATTAATTATTAATATTTGAATAAAATTTTTATTTTAATTGTTAGTTATTATTATCTATTTAATTATTATTTAGTATTAAAATTATATATTTAATTATTATGTTAATTAATTATAATTTACTTATTAAATAAGGGGCAAATTTGTAATTCACCCTCAAGGAGTGGAGGAGGAATGAGCAATCCTCCCAATTTTGGGAGGATTGCCACTCCCCACTCAATCCCCCCTCATCCCCCTCCCAAACCTCTCTCACTCCCATTGATGACTATCCAAACAAAGGAGTGGAATGGGAGAGTAATGACTCCCATTCCACTCCTTACAAACAAACACCCCCTAAAAACTATTTGCATGTAAAGACCATTCTGAGAATTTTCTAAAAAGACTAAACTACCCATTCAATCATTTTTTTCTTGTGAAGTTGAAAGATGACAAGTGTCACCGGTGAGTCTGGCTCAAACTGCTATAGAGCTTATGTTTCTTAGAAAGATCAAAGACCTTTAAATCAATTACTTTACGAACAAACATTTTTTTTTTTTTGAGATTTATAAGTGATTATGTTATATGAAGGGCATTTTCTAAGAATCATTCTATCAAAATTAAATTTTGATCAAGATTCTGATATCCATCTTATATTTTGAAGTTGCGGGACAAGTTTTGGTTGAAGAGTTGGGAATTGATTCTAAGATTGGGTGGACAACGAACAATGTGTCACATGAGTTGTTGAGATTAAAATTTTGGATATTTTTCAATGAAGTAAAACTAGCTGGATAAGGTACAAAGTAAAAATGCGATACAAAGTAGATTGGGATGAGGTACAGTTATAGATGTAAAACTAGCTGGATTCATCACTCAAATCATCATCCTCTTTGTAATTAATTAAACCATTGTTTGTTTTGGTCTTCTAAGTAAAAATATGTTGATTTTAACACCTGAACTAAATATATTTGTTCCTTTGAAGGTTCCTGTTGATGTCGGCTCACAATAATGTGACACATATTGGGCACATTACTCGTCGAAACAAACAATGTCACCCACTTCATAGTCATCAGTAACAGTAGGATTAATTATTTACTTGCACTTTAAAACCAAGCAATGAAGTCTATATTGATATTGTCGACGTGTAAAAGTAGGATCAATTTTATCTGAATTGTCAGACCTTATTGTCTCCAAAGACGTTAGAATCCAATATGTGAAACAGAAACTGAGAAAAGGTTCATAGTAAATGTTTATTACTTTCCATGACACTCACTACAGGGTCTAGGCATGTTGACGTTCTCAGCCTCATTGCTGCCGTCCATCCTCCCTCAAAAATGTGACACCGCTATGGACCCTTCTAGTTGTCCTCCCAGTCAACTTCAAGTCATCACCTTCTTTGTCTCTTTGTATCTGGTGGCCTTTGCACAAGGTGGACACAAGCCCTGCACTCAAGCGTTTGGAGCGGATCAGTTTGATCAGAATGATCCTTTGGAATCCAAGTCAAGAAGCTCCTTCTTCAATTGGTGGTGCTTTGGGATGAATTTCGGCATGCTGTTCACCACTGTGCTCAACTATGTGCAAGATAGTGTCAGCTGGGGCTTTGGATTTGGTATCCCCTGCATGGCCATGGTTCTTGCTCTCATTGTTTTCTTATCAGGTTCCAGAACTTATAGATACTGCACTCTTGAAGAGACAAGCCCATTCATTAGAATTGGCAAAGCATGTTGGCGTGCATCAACTGGCAAGACTTCGCAGTAAGCCTCCTCTGTTATCCAACATCGCTGTTTCTAAACCATATCTTATTTCATAATGATCTAACCATATAGAGATGCAGGACAGAAGAGGAAGAAGAAGAAGAAAAAGAAGCTAAAGGTGTTCTTCGATTGTTTCCAATATGGACTCCATGCTTAGTGTATGCCGTTGTTTTTGCCCAGTCAATGACATTCTTCACCAAACAAGCGAGCACTCTAGACAGGAGGATTGGCAGCAGCTTCTTAATACCCTCGGCATCACTGCAAAGCATCAAAACCATCACAATTGTTGCTTTCATCCCCATATATGATCACATCCTTGTTCCTGCGGTTCGGAAACTCACAGGGTTGCAATCAGGCATCACAATGCTCCAAAGAATCGGCGTTGGCATGGCAATCTCAGCCACAGAGATGGCTGATGCAGGCGCAAGAAGGGGAGCTGACAATCGTAGGAGCGTCCGGCAGAACAAAGGAGTCCCGAGTGGCAAGTATGGGAATTTTCTCTTTGATTAACAACGCAGGACATTTGTTGGAGCGTCGAAATCTTAATTACAGTAATTAGTTACGATTTACTAATGAGTTGTTGTAATTAAAGGCCTGAATTTGTTAGAGATTCAGTTAGCCGTATCAAGGGTATGATGGCACGCGAGCTGTTTGTTAAAATGTCAGAAAGGAATATTTACCATGATTGTAATTCCTATATATGAGGTTACAATGGAAAAGAGAAGGCAAGTGATATTTGCCCTCATTCTACTTCTTCTTCTCTCCTATCTTTTGCTTTCTCTCATCTCCTTCTTCTATTTCCCAGCTCCTACTCTCTGCTCTGTTTTACCAGACTTTGTCTGGCATCATTTTGGTGCTTTCATTGTCTTCATGACGGACGGCATGATGACGCGTGCCCGAGCTATGGAGGAGCAGCTCTCCGCAATGGCCGATCACCTGGCTCGTCACGACGCCGCCCTCACGAAGCTGGACTCCCTCTGTTCCACAGTACAACACCACTCTGATTCATTCGACGTCCTTCGCCACCAACAATCTGAATCCTTCGACGCCCTACGCACGTCCCTAGCTTCCCAGCAAACTCTCCTGACCGAGATGATGCTTAAACTTCAACACATCGACCGTCCTACCATCTCCTCGCCCCAACCCCCACTTCTTCCCTTACCTCCATCCCCACCTCTACCTCACCATCCACCACACCTGCAGTTGACTTCACCTTCAGCACACTCCCCATTGCCATCTCCTACTACCCACCTACCTAAACTTGCTGTACCTGTCTTCTCCGGCGAGCAGGTCCTAAGCTGGTTATTCCAAATAAACCATTTCTTTCACTTTCACCAAATTCCGGACGACCAACGTCTCGCTGTCGCAGCGTTCTATATGGCCGGGCCGGCGCTGCAGTGGTATCATTGGCTCCACTCCACCTCACAGCTATCCACTTGGGAGGCTTTTGTCCGGCAGATCGAACTCCGTTTCGGTCCATCTTCGTTCGTAAATCATGAAGCATCATTGTTCAAGCTAAAGCAAACCTCCACCGTTGCAGCCTATTTCCATGAGTTTGAATGCCTTTCCACCCGAATCACCGGCCTGAGCCACCAGAGCTTACTTAACTGCTTCCTCTCCGGTCTCCGGGATGAGATTCAGCGTGAGCTGTATCTCTTGAAGCCGCAAAACCTTCACGATGCTATGGGAATGGCCAAACTCGTCGAGGATAAATGCAACGCTGGCCGATCCTTCTCCCCTCGGCCTCCGTTTCCTCGTGCGCCCCCCATTGCCGGCGCTCCCACAAACCAACGAACACCACCCCTCCCAATCAAACGCCTCACCCCAACGGAGATGGCCGCTCGGAGGGCAAAGGGTCTATGCTTTAATTGTGATTCCCAGTTTGTTCCGGGACACAAATGTAAGCCCGCCCTCTTTCTCTGTTTAATGGCTGAAACACAGGAACCTCCACCACCGGACGGGGAACCTCCGTCGGATGAAAATCCACCACCACCAGCTTTTCCCACGGATGAGCCCTGGCCGCCGGATGGGCCGTGCATCTCCTTCCATGCCCTAATGGGACAACTCGTCCCTTCCACTCTGAAGCTCGCTGGCTCAATCAATGGATACGATCTCGTAGTTCTCGTCGATGGTGGATCCACCAACAACTTCATCCAATCAAGATTGGCAACTCATCTTCGTCTTCCAATCCAACCATCCTCCAATATGCAGGTTACCGTCGGCAATGGTGAAGCGTTGTCCTGCGGGGGGCGCGTGCACAGACGTTGTCTTGAAGATGGGCGAAGCAACCTTCACTGTTGATATGCTCTTACTCCCGATCTACGGCGCTGATGTTGTTCTTGGGGTTCAATGGATGCTGACATTAGGCCCAATCCTATTTGACTATGAAAACTTATGGATGGAGTTTAGCCTGAATGAACATCGGATTCGGTTGAATGGACTTACTCAACCACAATTTAACTTAATTCGGGCTGCATCATTACAGAAAACAGGCGCAGAGGGAATGCAACTTTTTCAACTCACAGTGGCCCACGTGGAATCACACCCACTCCCCCATATGGGAACCAGTGCACCTCTTGAATTCGTCACTCGGATTCAACGCCTTCTCCAGGACTTTGGGGATTTATTCAGCACACCCACCGGCCTTCCTCCGGCGAGAGAGCAGGATCACCACATTCCATTACATCCTGGGGTATCGCCGGTCAACGTGCGACCGTATCGTTATCCCTACTTTCAAAAATCAGAAATCGAGAAGCTCGTCGGGGAGATGTTGGCGGACGGCGTGATCCGCCCGAGCACCAGCCCCTTCTCTTCACCAGTACTCCTTGTGAAGAAGAAGGACGGATCTTGGCGCTTTTGTGTGGACTACCGTGCTCTCAACGCTGTCACGATCAAGGATCGCTTCCCAATCCCCACCGTCGAGGAACTCCTTGATGAACTGGCCGGATCCTTCATCTTCTCCAAATTGGATCTCCGTGCAGGTTATCACCAAATTCGGATTTGTCCCAGCGACGTCGAGAAGACGGCCTTCCGCACCCATGACGGCCACTACGAATTCTTGGTTATGCCGTTTGGCTTAACCAACGCGCCGTCGACGTTTCAGTCATTGATGAACACCATCTTCAGGCAAGTCCTCCGGAAATTTGTGCTTATTTTTTTCGATGACATCCTTGTGTATAGTCCAGATTGGACATCTCATATGGAGCATCTGCGAGAGGTGCTTCAACGACTGCGCGCCCATCGACTAGTTGCCAAACTATCGAAGTGCGAGTTTGGCTGCACGACGATCGGCTATTTGGGGCACGTCATCAGCGGTGAGGGAGTTGCTGTCGATCAGGATAAAATCCTAACTATTAAAGAGTGGCCGTTGCCGGCCTCCGTCCGAGCTCTGCGGGGATTCCTTGGCCTCTGCGGCTACTACAGGCGATTTGTCTCTCATTATGCCTCTCTGGCCGCACCGTTGACAGAACTCTTAAGGAAGAATGCTTTTGTTTGGACCCCAAACGCCACTAGTGCGTTTCACCAGTTAAAAGAAGCATTAACCCAAACGCCTGTCTTGCAGCTGCCGGATTTCAATTCACCGTTTGTGGTCCAAACGGACGCTTCGGGTACGGGAGTTGGTGCTGTCTTAATGCAGAAGGGCCATCCATTGGCTTACTTCAGTCGCCAGCTTACCCCCCGACTCCAGGCAGCATCAACATATGCCAGAGAGATGTTCGCCATAACAGAGGCTGTGAAGAAATGGAGGCAATACCTCCTTGGCCGGCGATTCATCATCCAAACAGACCATCGCAGTCTCCGTTCACTCGTACACCAAACCATTCAAACGCCGGAGCAACAGAAGTGGCTCTTCAAACTACTCGGGTATGATTTTGAGATACAATACAAACCTGGCGTGTTGAACGGGCCGGCCGACGCATTGTCTCGTGTTCAGAACGCGTCCTGGCATACCCTAGTGGCCACGTCGCAACCCCATCTGGTGTTGTGGGAAGCGATTAGACGGGCATATGCGACGAACCCGGAGGCAGAGAAATTAAGAACAAAGGTCCAAGCTGATCCCGGTCATCTCCCTGATTACACCGTCCGAGATGGCCTCTTGTTCTTCAAAGGCAAAATATGGCTTCCTGAAGACTCGGCTCTCCAACCTTTATTATTAGCAGAATTTCACGTCACTCCTACTGGGGGACACGCCGGAATTCAGCGCACCCTCGCCAGAATCAGCAGGGTCTTCCACTGGGCGGGTATTGCTCGGACGGTCCGCGAGTATGTTTCCCAGTGTCCCACTTGCCAAGCCGTCAAACCATTCAATCGTGCTCCGCAGGGACTCTTACAGCCACTGCCGATTCCGGGGAAAATCTGGCACTCCATCTCGATGGACTTCATCACGGGTCTTCCGCCATCACAGGGCTACTCGACAATCTTAGTGGTAGTCGATCGACTCTCTAAACATGCTCACTTCATAGCACTGGGGTCTAATTTCACCGCTCCCCAAGTGGCAGAGCTACTGGTGCGGGATGTCATAAAGCTCCACGGATTGCCGGCGCAAATCGTGTCTGATCGCGATCCTATTTTTATGAGCAAATTCTGGAAGGAGCTATTTCGTCTTCAGGGAACTGTCCTGGCTACTAGCAGTGCGTATCACCCCCAAACGGATGGCCAAACAGAAGTACTGAACAGGTACCTGGAGGACTACCTTCGTTGTTTCACCGGCGACAATCCCCGTTTGTGGGCGCGCATGTTACCTTGGGCGGAATGGCATTATAATACAGCTTGGCATTCGGCTATTAATATGACGCCTTTTGAAGCTGTTTTTGGGCGACCACCACCGACACTAACAGACTACCTCTCAGGAAGTTCGTCACTAGCTTCAGTCGATGAACTTCTAGCTGAACGGGGCACGGTAATCTCTACTCTCCGGCAGAATTTGCAGCGAGCCCAGAATCGAATGCGCAATCAAGCCAATTCCAAGCGCACCGATGCTGAGTTCAAGCAAGGCGATTGGGTACTCTTGAAGCTCCAACCATATCGACAGACTTCACTGGCTCGCCGAACATCTCACAAGCTTTCCAAGCGTTATTTTGGGCCGTTCCAGATTACTGAGAGGCTCGGCGCAGTGGCTTACCGTTTGCAGCTACCGGAAACCTCCAAGTTGCATAATGTTTTTCATATCTCCAGGTTAAAACGGTTTAAAGGGGATCCTGCACAAGTACTACACCCACTGCCAGAGAATTTTCTCAACCAGCATCCACTCCTACAGCCCAAGTCTGTTTTAAAATATCGGGATGTCCTACAAGGCTCACATATTTTTTCCCAGGTGTTGGTTCAATGGGAAGGGCAAGCAGCGACAGACGCCACGTGGGAGGACGCCGAGGCCTTTCGGGAGACTTTTCCTGAGTTCACCCTTGAGGCCAAGGGTTTAAAGGAGACGGGGGTAATTGATGCAGGCGCAAGAAGGGGAGCTGACAATCGTAGGAGCGTCCGGCAGAACAAAGGAGTCCCGAGTGGCAAGTATGGGAATTTTCTCTTTGATTAACAACGCAGGACATTTGTTGGAGCGTCGAAATCTTAATTACAGTAATTAGTTACGATTTACTAATGAGTTGTTGTAATTAAAGGCCTGAATTTGTTAGAGATTCAGTTAGCCGTATCAAGGGTATGATGGCACGCGAGCTGTTTGTTAAAATGTCAGAAAGGAATATTTACCATGATTGTAATTCCTATATATGAGGTTACAATGGAAAAGAGAAGGCAAGTGATATTTGCCCTCATTCTACTTCTTCTTCTCTCCTATCTTTTGCTTTCTCTCATCTCCTTCTTCTATTTCCCAGCTCCTACTCTCTGCTCTGTTTTACCAGACTTTGTCTGGCATCAATGGCAGTCGCCGCGCTAGTAGAGATGAAGAGGATAAAAACAGCTCAAGCATATGGGCTCATCGATTCGCCCAATGTGCCAATTCCAATGAGCATGTGGTGGTTGATGCCCCAATATGTTCTCACTGGTTTAGCAGACGTGTTTACCATGGTTGGTTTGCAAGAATTCTTTTATGATCAGATGCCAGCTGCACTGAGGAGCCTTGGGCTTGCTCTATATTTGAGTATCTTTGGTGTCGGGAGCTTCATAAGCGGATTCATGGTCTCCCTGATAGATAAGGTCAGTGCAGCACAAGGAGAGAGCTGGTTTCCTAACAATCTAAACCATGCTCATCTTGATTACTTCTTCTGGTTTCTTGCTACACTTAATGCTTTAGGGTTAGTTGTGTACATATATTTTGCACAAGCCTATGCGTATAAGAAGAAAGGGTGCTCTACCATGCAATGATACATAGTACTATCTTTTGTTGTATGTATGTTACTGCTTCTTTATCTGTATATATATATATATATATATATATATTTTTTTTTTTTTTGGATCTTTGGTTCACTGGTCAGAGCGACAAAGTACTTGAAGCCTTATAAGGGGGTAAACTTTTTCGTTATGTGTATTTTTTTGGCATTTGTAAGGATGTGAACCCGAAACCAAATGCTTAAGCCATATAAACATCTCTTGGTGATATTTGTATTTTTTATGTACAAAAATTTGAATATTTAATAAAAATAAAATAATATAAAATGAAGACTCATCATAATCAACATGTTATTAGTGGTGGCCTCGATGCTTCCTTTGTTCCGAGCTTTCATCGCTGATTTATATATGGTCACTTGCCCTCATTATTTTTCCCAATGTTAAATTGTGTGGGTATAATTTTTAAGTAATAGCCGAGGATTTTTTTTTTTTTAAATAAGGTGGGCCCCGAATTTCTAATAATAATAGGCAGAGATGTCAAGTGGCCCCTTGCATTTGAAAGTACGTTTGTCTTGTGAAAGTCAATCAATTAATGTCACTGCCTTAGTAATAACAAAATTCTTACCCCCACATGCTTTAGCAGTTAGGAAATGTAACAAACTCTCAACTGCTATCAATCATTGAGAATATGCAAACCACCTCTTTCTTTTTATGTCCATATGGAATTATTATTGCCATATATTCTGGCTGCATGCTACCCCTACCACTCTTGAGACCTTGTTGGGCTCTTTGGACATATTTGGGGTGTGTAGTAAGAAGAAATTTCTAAGCTTGCGTAATTATATATATGGGCCATTTGAATTATAGAAAATAAACACATTTTTAAATACACAGAGAGAACATTTTGCACAAAACTAAACTTTTTCCACAAAACATATATATAAACACAATCAATATATTTTTTTTTTTTTTGTTAAGAGGAGTGAAATCTCTAATTGGCCCACTAAACTAAGACGTGTGCACTGAGATCATCCACAATTCTTATACATACACTCTCATTCTGTAGATTTGAACTCTCACCACTTGTAAGGCGTCCTCACAAGAACCCAAAGATCGTTGACAATGACACAATCAATATTGCAAATTGTAATTTATAGTTCTTGAGATATCGTGAGTGAGACAAGTGATTGGGGTGAGCCTACACCTTCCTGAGAATCTAATTATCTCTACTTAAGTCCCTCCTTAGAAGAAGACCACATCTCATCTTCTCTCAGTACCTGTGTTTTTTATTTTTACCTATCTATATATAGTTTTATTTCTTTCCGCTTCTAATTGAGTTGTTGTAGTCCTTTTCCCTTCTTAAATACAAAGGAGAACACAGTTTAAAAAAAAAACATAGAATAGAAGAGTAAAAATGAGTTGCAGTGAACAGCAACCATTGGGAAAAACCAATGAAAACGGATGAATAACTAGAAACTTAAAATGATGACATCCATGTAAGGTCATTCAATAGCGGTTGGTGAAGAGTCAATAGGAAATGGTTTTTATAAAAAAAAATTTTCTTGACTTCTTTATAAATATATTTGGAGATGTTTTACATTCTCATCCCCTTCCTTTTCTTCTCCCACACAAGTGCAATGATGCAATGAACCCTAATTCTAATTGTGCCCCATCAAAAGTCCCAAGTCATGGTCTTCTCCATCACTTTATACCTAGTGGCATTTGCAATAAAGCCCTGCACTCAATCATTTGGAGCTTCTTATCAATTTGATCAGCATGATCCACAAGAATCCAAATAAAAAAGCTAGAATGAATCCAAGAAGCTCCTTCTTCAACTTATGAGGCTTGGGGTTGAGTGTTGGCCTTGGGCTTTGGGTTGGATAGAAATGTTCAGATGATAATGGACAAAGAGGAATAAAACAAAATTTCAAATTAAAGAAAAAAATTTACACCAATCAATGATTTTATTTTATTAAAAATTGAGAAGAATGATATATAGTGGTATCAGAATCATTATATTATAATAATCAAATCTTTTAAAATATATATGTTTAAATAAGTTATACTTCCAAGAATCAAATAAACAGCTACCTCATGAGTTTTTTTTTTTCAGGATGAGCAAAATTTTTAATGGGTCCGCTAAACTAAAACAGGGGTGTGCGCATGTCTCAACTGCGGCCAGTGAGGCCCGAACACACATGGGTACTGGGACCACCAAAGTTTCGAACTCTCGACACTCTCATAGGGGACCCAAATGCCAATTGACCCAAAAATCGTTGGAGTTGAATAAAATTTAAATAAGAAAATATATATAGCACTTCTGGCTCACATTATCTTTTTTATAAATAGCAAATTATTGTTTTTTTCATACAATCCTAACTTATAGGAAAACACTTTGTTTAAATAATTTTTATTTGTATAATTTGTCTATAATACACATCATTGAATATGATAGATATATCAACATGAGAACATTTTCACCATTTAAATCACTTATATATATATATATATATATATATATATATATATATATATATAGCATTTAATTATATATTTTTCAAATAAAAGAGAAACATTTATTTTAGCTGAAGTCCACGTACGCAAATAAAACCAGTAATAGTTTTTGAAAAAGTACTGCATATAATTTTGTTGTTGTTTAGGGTGTGGCCTGTAAAAACCTCTTGGAAAGCATATAAAATACCACTCTAGTGAGAGCTAGAAAGCGAGAGAGAGAGAGAGAGAGAGAGAGAGAATGGAGAGCGAGGCGCTACTCCAGAGCTCGTTGGCGATAGCCGGTGTTGTGGACTACGGCGGCCGTCCGATCACCGTCGGATCCAGAAAGGGACGGTGGATTTCGGCCTTCTTCATTATCGGTACTACTATTACCCAACTCCTCCCTCCTTAATCTTCAATTGTCCCAATTTGAGAGTTTCCCCATGAGCGATCTCTGACCAGGGGTGGAGATGGCGGAGAGGTTCACGCACTGCGGGATAGGATTTAATCTGATAACCTATCTCACCGGGCCGCTCCGGCAGTCCACAGGGTCGGCGGCGACGGCGGTGAACTTGTGGTCAGGGATGTCGTCGATGCTGCCGTTGCTCGGAGCTTTCATCTCTGATTCGTATCTGGGACGCTACCGGACCATCATCGTCGCCTCCATTCTCTACATTCTGGTTTGCTCCTTGATTCTCAATTTTCTCCTCTCCTTTTTTGGGAATCTTTTGAGTTAGGACGTATATTTTCTGATTATTTGGATCAGTGGTAATAATTAACTTTCCGAATATACCCCTGGAAAATATATACATGATTTAAATTGATGTGGAGTTCTTTTTTTTTTTTGAAAATTTTTCTTGAGCACTTACTAGTTTACACCTCTAAAAACTATTTGCATGAAAAGTTATATTTTTGACTAAACTTTTTTTTTTTTTTTTTGTAAGTGGGGAAATTATGAAAAGTTGCCACCAACCGCCTCTCCTCTCGGTCAAGACACTTCACTATAAAAGTTCTTCAAATTTAATAATAAAAGATTTTTATGTATATTTTAGAATCATTTTGTCTATGTTGTTGAAAAAAAAAAACAATGTTAAAAGATAAACGTGTAGGGAAGGGCACATTTCAAGAGTCATCAATGACTCCTCTCAAAATGGTTTAAAAGCCCGTGACTCCTAGAGAACGGATTTATCAAAATCTTTGATAAAATAATAAATAAACAAATAAACCAGTTTTTTTTAGAAGCAAATAACATTTTTTTTTTTTTTTTTGTGAGGATACATGAATAATCTCAAATTTAGTTTGGTTCGTTAGCTGTTGTTACACACCTTCAAATGAAGGCATTTTTGTCAGCTAAGATTAATCTTCAGATATCCATCTTATATTTTGGGTGTTGCGTGATGTGTTTGGTGAAAGAGTTGGGAATTGATTCTCAGATTTGGACAAGGAGCAATGCGTTACATGAGTAGTTGAGCTTAAAATTTTGGATTTTTTCCAGGAAGTGATTAGCCCAAAGGGGACAAAAGTTAGAAATAATCTCTCAAAAATCATACACAGCAAAGGAGATTTGAAGCAGATTAGGATGAGGTAGAACTAAAACTAACTAGATTCATTACTCAAATCATCATCCTTTTAGTGAGTAACTAATGGTTTAAGGCCATTGGAGACCCTTGAAACGCCCTCATTGTTTGCTTGTGATTTTAACTAAAAATATGTTCATTATGACTCCTGAACTAATTATATTTGTTCCTTTCAGGCCCTCCTTTTGGTGTTGGCTCACAATAATGTGAGTCTGTGACATTTTTTTTTGGCACGTCACTTCCCAAAACAAACAATTTCACCCACTTCATAGCTATCAGTAGGTCTAAACCTTTATTATTCACTTGGACTTTACGACCAAACAATGAAGTCTTAGATTGATAATTTCACATGTAAAAGTAGGATCATTTTTATCTGAAGCATGGGAACTTACTATCTCAAAACACTTTAGAATCTAATGTGTGAAACAGATCAAACTGAGAAAAGGGTGATGTTAAATGTTTATCACTTTCAATGAAACTCACGCCAGGGTCTGGGCATGTTGACATTCTCAGCCTCATTGCTGCCTTCCACACACCCTCAAAAATGCGGCGCGGCCATGGATCCTTCTGGTTGTCCTCCCAGTCAACTTCAAGTCATTGTCTTCTTTGTCTCTTTGTATCTGGTGGCCTTTGCACAAGGTGGACACAAGCCCTGCACTCAAGCATTTGGAGCTGATCAATTTGATCAGAATGATCCTTTGGAATCCAAGTCAAGAAGCTCCTTCTTCAATTGGTGGTACTTTGGGATGAATTTTGGCATGCTGTTTACCACTGTGCTCAACTATGTGCAAGACAGTGTCAGCTGGGGCTTTGGATTCGGTATCCCCTGCATGGCCATGGTTCTTGCTCTTATTGTTTTCTTATCAGGTTCCAGAACTTATCGCTACTGCACTCTAGAAGAGACAAACCCATTCATTAGAATTGGCAAAGCGTGTTGGCATGCATCAGCTCGCAAGGCTTCACAGTAAGCCTCCTCTCCTACCTATCGATACTACTGTTCTTTAACTATATCCTATTCCATGATGATCTAACAGTATACTTATGCAGGACAGAAGAAGAAGAAGAAGAAGAAGAAGAAGAAGAAGAAGAAAAAGAAGCTAAACTCATTCTTCGATTGTTTCCAATATGGGCTACATGCTTAGTTTATGCCGTTGTTTTTGCCCAGTCAATGACATTCTTAACCAAACAAGCAAGCACTCTGGACAGGAGGATTGGCAACAGCTTTGTAATACCCTCAGCATCACTACAAAGCATCGGTACCATCTCAATTATTGCTTTCATCCCCACGTATGATCACATCCTTGTTCCTGCAGTTCGGAAACTCACAGGGTTGCACTCAGGCATCACAATGCTCCAAAGAATCGGTATTGGCATGGCAATCTCAGCCATAGTGATGGGAGGCTCTGCGGTAGTAGAGATGAAGAGGATAAAAACAGCTCGAGAATATGGGCTCATTGATTCGCCTGACATACCAATTCCAATGAGCTTATGGTGGTTGATACCCCAACATGTTCTCAATGGTTTAGCAGATGTGTTTACCATGGTTGGTTTGCAAGAATTCTTTTATGACCAGATGCCAGACGCACTGAGGAGCCTGGGACTTGCTCTGTATTTGAGCATCTTTGGAGTCGGCAGCTTCATAAGCGGATTCATCGTCTCTCTGATCGATAAGGTCAGTGCAGCACAAGGAGAGAGCTGGTTTCCTAACAATCTAAACCATGCTCATCTTGATTACTTCTTCTGGTTTCTTGCTGCACTTAATGCTTGTGGGTTACTTGTGTACATATATTTTGCACAAGCCTATGCCTACAGGAAGAAAGGGCCGGTGTTCTACCAGCCGATGATATAAACTACTCTCTTTTGCTGCATGTTGTTGCTGCTTCTCTATTTGCATTAAACACATTATTTTAGATCTTTGATTCACCGGTAAAAGCGACGAGGTTTGAATTTGAAACCATTTGTATAAGTATAACCGACGCAAGTCTCTACTATTTCGATCAACCGTAGTTGATATTTATATTTTCATATGTCCAAAATTTTGAATATTTAATAAAAATAAAATTAGTGGTAACTAATAAAATACATGTGAACACATATAATCACATTCTATAGAAGTAAACAATGAAGCAAATGAATCATGGATTTATACTTCAGAAGTTTAATTAATTAAAAGTTATTAGTATGTGATCTGGTTGTGAACATTGGCCAGATTTCAACCCAATCTCGTTCGAAACTAAACCGACAAGAAAATTCAAGGTCAACAACGTGAATTTGAATAGATGCATCTTGGGTTGAATTAAATAATTTATTTTATGAAAAGATGTCACATGTTAGTTGTTTATTTTTTTAACAGACGCATCTATTCAAATTCACCCGTTGGTTCACAACTCTTCATCCTCTTTAAATACAGAAGTGTTCTCAAAGAAGATTAATTACTTTTTCTGCAAAGTTTAATCTTGGGATTTTGTTGTATCCTGAGGGAATTATTGCTAAACCTGGTGCAGACTTGAGGGCGATAAATTCCTAAAAGACAGTGTTCCTACACGCCTCAAAATCCACTAAATTCTTTTTCAATCTCTGATTTCTTTAACAAAAATTCACCACAGTTCTCTGAAAAAAATTACGTTTTTATAACTGTTTTATTTTTATTTTATTCTTAATTATCATATATAACTGCTTTACAAGCATGAGAAAATTTCAAATTTAACCAAGTTTCACGTGTTTAAATTTATTATTATAATTATTATTATTTATTTTGTTCTTTTCCGGCTGAGCGAATAACAAGTAGAATACGTAAATTCATCCTCAATTATTGTCAAAGCTCAATGCATTTTTATTTCTTTTGAAATCTTTGCCCACGTGGGGCATCGTCAAAATATTTGGTTTATTTCTCGGCACGATCTCCAAACAGCAACCGCTGAATGTTTAATAGGGCCCACGTTTCTCAAACACGTGGCAATCTTACAAGGCATTATGTCCCTATTCTCTGTTTGTAACCAAACAGTGGAGCATACGAGTAGCCGTTATTTCGTCTATTATTATACTCGTGTGAGTCCTCTCGCCTCCCTCTATCTCTGACCCATCACAGAGAGAGAGAGAGAGAGAGAGAGAGAGAGATGGAGTCCGGCGAACCGCTTCTCGCCGGCGAGGATGCCGGAGCCCTGATCGGCATGGTGGACTACCGTGGGAGGCCGATCATCTCCAGATCTCTCACTGGCGGGTGGACCTCAGCCCTCTTCATCATCGGTATTGATTAGAGTTAAACTTTCGAAAACCTGTATATGATGTCGTTTCTATTTAGATGAATCCATGGATCTCGGCGCTCGTCTTATTAGGGGTTGAGGTAGCGGAGAGGTTTGCGTACTATGGGATCTCATCGAATCTCATCACGTACCTCACCGGCCCTCTGCAGGAGTCCACGGCGGCAGCGGCGGCGTCAGTGAACACTTGGTCTGGGGCGGCTTCGATGCTTCCTCTCCTTGGTGCCTTCGTCGCCGATTCATATCTCGGACGCTTCCGGACCATTGTGATTTCCTCCCTGCTTTACGTCCTGGTGCGTTCCTCTCCTTCTATAATAATAATAATAATAATAATAATAATAATAATAATAATAATAATAATAATAATAATCTAGATCCACATTTAATCCCTCTTTAAACATCATGATAAAATCTTGTCCTTGTTGTCTTGTTACCTCTGTGCATCATGAATGTTGGCTTTAATTTTGGAAGGGTCACTATATGCATCGTATAATTAGTGAAGTTCTGACCTTTGAACTTTTGTCTTTTATGTTTTTAAGGGATTTTATGTAAGGCTTTTTCATTTTTTTCGCTAATATTAAGAAAAAATTAAGGTTTTTGATTGGAGAGAAAAAAGAGTGTCTTTGGATGTACTTGAGAATGGATTTTAAGATTGCTCTATGTTTTTGTATTCTGATAGAATTGCTAGTGAAGAAATTTCTCTATGGTAGAGGTAGACAAATTAGGCTATATTTTGCCGAACCACTATAAAATTCCGTATCACTTTTATTTTCTTCTGCTTGCTATTGGTGTGGATATGGCACAATGATCCTCATTCTCTTTTTTATCACTGAAGCTCATGATTTGCTTTTCTTGTCTTAAATACTTAATAATTCTGATTGCTCTATGTTTTTGTAGTTTCTACATTGTCGGTTTTTTATGTTTTTCAGTGTCCCTGACCATCTTCTGTTTTAAAGATATGCAGTAAATTATAATTTATTGAGAAAACTATATGTGTATGTTCAACAGGGCCTGGGTCTTCTGACACTGTCCTCCATGTTGCCTTCCCTCAGCCCCCACAAGTGCAGCACTTCCATTGGTCCAACAGCTTGTCCTCCGACCCAATTCCAAGTCATTGCATTTTATGTCTCTTTATACCTGGTTGCATTAGCTCAAGGAGGCCATAAACCATGCACTCAAGCATTTGGAGGTGATCAGTTTGACCCAAATGATCCTGAAGAAAGCAAGTCCAAGAGCTCCTTCTTCAACTGGTGGTACTTTGGGTTATGCTTGGGCACTGCTGTCACAATCTTTATCTTGAACTTTGTTCAGGATAATATTGGTTGGGGCCTTGGCTTTGGAATACCATGCATTGCCATGCTACTTGCTCTGATTATATTCTTGCTCGGTACCACCACTTATCGTTACTATGTATTACAAGGTGCCAGCCCCTTTGTTCAGGTCTACAAAGCTTTTGTCACAATGATAAAGAGTCATCTAACTCCACTTCCATATTCATCAGCTGATGCACCAAAGTGAGAATTCATTTCTAGGACAATTTAATGAATTATGCTGATTATATATACTGATGTCTGTTTCTCATCCACTGACAGGGTTGATAATAGAATAGAGGAAGCCAAGGGAGTCATCAGGTCGTTTCCTATTTGGGCTACTTGCTTAATATATGCAGTTGTGTTTTCCCAGTCATCAACATTTTTCACCAAGCAAGGCAGCACCATGGAACGCAGTATAGGTCCGAACATCCAAATTCCACCTGCCACACTGCAGAGCTTCATCAGTATCTCCATCGTCATGTTCATCCCGATCTACGATAGAATACTTGTTCCCATAACAAGAAAATTCTCCGGCATTCCCTCAGGCATCAGCATGCTTCAGAGGATCGGCACAGGGATGGTTCTCTCCATTCTCTCAATGGTGCTCGCCGCACTGGTTGAGATGAAGAGGCTGCAAACCGCCAAAGATTACGGTCTGCTTGATAAGCCTCAAGCAACCATACCAATGAGCTTGTGGTGGTTGGCTCCTCAGTATGTTTTGTATGGGATCGCTGATGTTTTCACAATGGTTGGTTTGCAGGAATTCTTTTACGACCAGGTGCCGGACTCACTGAGGAGCCTTGGGCTTGCTCTCTATTTGAGTATCTTTGGCATTGGGAGTTTTATCAGTGGATTTTTAGTTTCAATTATTGATGAAGTAACTGGTAAGGATGGGCATAGCTGGTTCTCTAATAATTTAAACCGCGCACATCTGGATTACTTCTATTGGCTTCTTGCTGGACTAAGCGCTCTGCAGTTTGCTGTCTACCTATGCTGTGCTATGTGTTATGTTTACAAGAAGCAGAAATAGAAATGATTATGTTGTATCATGTATGTCATTGTTTATGTACCATTTGTATTGTAGATGTTTGTATTGTAATCTTGCCAAAGCAATCATGTGGAATTCAATTATCAAGTGATCTTTCATAGCACAAAATAAGTGGCAAAGTTGTATTCCAAAGTCTGTCAATATTTTTTTCTCCAAAATGTGGACAAATCACATCAATAGCGTGTATATTTTGCGAATGTAAAAAATGTGGACAGGTGTGAAATTGCCCACCTATGCTCATTCTGTGTATGTCTGCTATGTGGATAATTTTTATAGTTCTAGATTAATTTCATATGGGAGCAACAAAAATTGAGAGTGTTTTATTCCAAAATATATATTTTTGTAAAATATAGATAAACCAAGTCAGTCAGGAACGTATAACCATAGACCCATTGAGTTGGTGTTCAAATCCACCATGTCAATAATTGACAAGAATTTAAATGATCGATTGATATTTTAGATACAAACCCTTAAACAGTAGGTCGCTGATGAAGTTAAAATTGATAGTTTAATGGGTGTTGTGATGGACCATCACGTTAAATAGTATGTTCCTGTACAAGCTCAAGTTCTCCATTATTTTCCTTTGCTGCCACACAAATGGCGATACTGGCATGCTGCAATCTATCACATCTTTAAGAAATAAAAAGAAAAAGAAAATAAAACTAAGAACTTCACCGCTTTGCTTGCTCCATATTAACACCCAGCAGTAAAATCTGGAGCCATGATCGGTGAGCTGAGTTACAAAACTTCAGTCACGGAGAACAGATGGCAGAGGCTTGTAATTAGAGCCGATCGGTTTGATCGTCGGGGCGCACATATTGTTTGAGCTGGTGATGCTCATAAGAGTAACCTCGGAACCATTTGACTGGCCGCTATCTCCTTGAGCAGGTCTCACCCATTTCTTGATATGCCCCTCTCGACATATTGTTAGAACCGATTCACAGGTAAACATCAGGCCAGATAGGGGCTCTACATGTGCACGGTGTGCAACCACAGGAGAAAGTTTTGGGACATCTCGCATGTTCGGAGCAGGTTGAAGGGTGCCAATGGGGATTATATTGTCCCAATGTGCCGAAGGGCTTCCACTGCTGAGTGTAGGTGAACCACCAGAAGGGCAATATCGCAACGGCACGACAATTTCATCCATTACCAGGTCCCAGAGAAGTAACTGTGTATCCTGCAAGAACATAGAAGACATAATTCACGAACATACAAATAATGCAACATTTTAACATACTGTGGGTCTGTTTTTAGCCCGTTGGGTTCTTTCTCTCAAAAAAACATACTGTGGGTCTGGAAACATTGAACATGCCGACAGCAAAATGCTTGGAAGGGCAAATATATATATATAGCCAGTCTGAACTACAAAAAGTCACTGAGACCAGAAATATTTTAAACATAAAAAAAAATAACAGCAATTAAACAAGAGGTAGGACCGGAGATGACCCACCAAAAAGATGCCCTAATAGTTAAACACAATTGGTAATCTGATAAACCTATCGAATGTAAAAAGTTTCCAAGTTTGCTTATGGACCCACCACATCTTAAAAATATATTAATCAACCTGAATAAGTTTTTAGGAAAGTAGAATTCAACAACTTTCATTCACTGGTTATTCATTAATGAAGAAAAAAACAGATAAGCGAAAAAAAAAATTCCAAAGATCAAGTAAAAGTTCATCTGGCCCCTAATTGATCTATCGAGCATGTCTCTGTCATACAAAGGTATTGAACCATCAGTAATTTAACAACTAGATGGTGCAAGAGCATCAATTGTAGATACTAACACTAAACTGTCTTCACTGATGTGTCAAACATGAGTTAACAAAACATGCTTTTTATAATCTGAAATTATAGAAGTTTGACAGAAATATGTTAATAAAAAATATAACCAGCACGTCAACAACATGATATCACAATCAGAAAAAGAAAAAGTTCATGGCAACGAATTTATTTCCTTGATCAATTATTCTTTACCTGCCCAACTGATCCAAACCGATACATGACATTCTCTCCTGTCCCATCTGAAGTTGGAACAGACCAATAAGAATCAAAAGTGACTCCACTAACCTGCCAACCAAAATGTTTGAGACTTCTAACATGGGGAGTAGGCACTTACACTCAAAATTAATAAAGTTACCCATGAATTATGTCCTTCCCCACATGCTACTATCCTCCGATCTTCCATGCTCCAGACTTGTACCAGATCATCCTCCCCACCAGTCAATACGTATTTTCCATCTGGGCTGAAACAGTAACAGCAACCATCTTCAGCATATGCAATGATCCAAGAGAATTATATCAAATGTTAGTTGTAATTGACAAGTATTGATGCAAGGTAAATTTCTACATAAGCCAGGAAGGATAAAAGAGACAGCAAGAAAGGAAGATGAAAAAGAGGAATTACAAAAGCAAGAAATTCTCTACTTTTTTCCTCAATAATGAGAAGACAGGCAAGCACCCATGAGAAAACTTCTCAACTTTGAATGTTTCTCTTAACCAACCTTAGCTAATTGATTGGGAAGGTCTTAGTCTCTAGGTCCTGAAACTCAAAAATCATATAATTAGAGTTTCAAAGAAATTTCAAATCCATGCTTGTGCATCAACTTTATCGATTAACAGGGTATGACATATTGGCAGGTGACTTTAAAGATGAACATCATACAAAAAAGGGTTTCTATCCCAAGGGGCAGAAGAGCTTATCATATTCAAAAGCTACAAAAAAATATCAATAATTCTAGAAACAATTTGCTTGTTACCTCCAAGCACAACATAAGAGAGCCCCATAATAGCTTTTCCCGCCACATATTAATTGCTCTTTTGAGTAATCAAATACTCTCAGATAGCCTGTGCATAGTAGCCAATCACGGTTAAAAATGGGAAGATCCTAAATTACACAAGTAGAGATGCCAGACATAAAAGATAATTTTATGATGTAACACATACCATCTCTACCAACAGTGGCCAAAGATGCCCCATCCGCTGAGAAAGCAATACTATTGATTGAACCTTGACAAATATGCCATCTAGCAATGGGGTTACTCTGCAAGTAGTTAAAGTTACAAACTCTGAATGATATTTCCCATCAAAATTCAAGCAAATTTTGCATTTCAAACCCCCATCTTGCGGGAGGTAAGGAATAATTGGGAGTAACCAAAATCAAATTTAACTATAAACTGATTGTGACATGAACTAAGCCAAAAAATAAGAACAGCAGAGTGCACAATTAAACAAGAGATGAAGTTTAAAATATGACTAGTTGATAAGAATCACTTGAACAAACGCTACCACTGTGCGCCTCTATAAAATTCAACCATTCAACCTCCTGTATATATCCAGGAAGGACTCTACTTCACCATGAATACGATATGCATACCAAATCACAGATGCGTAAATTCAAACAAATACCTTACTAGACTTCGCATGTGCTACCATGAATTGTGATTGATCTTTAATTACAGGAAAGGAACAATCAGCAGTCCCATCCTTGTTCTGGACACGTAAAGCAGAACAACACAAGATGGTTAAGATACAAACAAAAATAAATTAAATGATATTAGGAAATTTCTCAATGTACTCAGCCTACTTTTTCATACACATATATGTTTCCATCCGCATGACTAACAACAAATGTGCCATCACCTTCTGGTACCCATGATATGCAAGTGCATCGACTGCACAAGACAATGAAATACACATCCTTTAATAAATAAGTGGATAAAAAAATTGAACATGCACCCAAAAAAGAAAATCCCAAATAATTTCTTATTTGGCTTTATCACATCTTGTGTACAGTTATCTTCCAGACATGTTAAAAAAAAGAGCGCAAGAGCAATAGTTCATATAATCATTTGCCATTTCTCCTTTTTTTGATTTTACAAACAACTCTTTATTATGAGGTTGAGAATCACGCCTTGAACAAGTTATTCAAGTTCTACAGCATGTGAACCTCAATTTGCAATGTCTTAAAGCTAAAGCATGGATACAGGGCTCACATTGAAGTCCACCAGCACATGGCACATGCTAAAAAGATTCTCAAGATATAAGCACATAAATGACAGCATCTATAGGTTCAAGTCATTAATTATGGTGATTTGCCACTAGGGTACAGAAAAGATGCTAATCACATTGACTTATCCATAATCTTAAGTTCTTAACATTCAACAAACCAGTAAGCAGAAGATAAGAATGCATGCAGAAAAGAAAAAGAACTTAATAAACTGAAACATTAGACATGATAAATGTTGTTAACAAATCAAATGTTCACAATTCCACAAACCATTAGCGGTTCTGTGAATTGATAAAAGATGAAGAGCGGACCTGTTGTTAACTACGCCATCTTTGTTATAATGATGAGCTCCGACAAGCTTCTTCCCAAGATCCTGCAACTGTTGTCTCAATGACACTGAGTAGACTATCACAATAGCAATTCAATCAGAGAAACTAATGAAATTCTATGAATATCAACAAATTTAATAAATCAACATGTAAAGATAAAGAACAACTCACTGTCACCCGAGTGCAATCCAATGAGCAAATCATGTCCGTCCTTGGAATCGGCATCAAAGGCATGGCAGACGGGGTTTGAATTGCCGAAATGAATGGATTTTATTGGATCCTATGATGAAACCACAGCTTAACCCCCATCAAATTATCGTCAAAAAAGCAGCTGTGACAACAAAAGTTCAATGGAAGCGAGAGAAAACCTTGTCTTGTGAATTGAGATCACTGATGAATAGTGTGTCTCCCGCATTAAAGATCAAGTAAGCGCCTTTACCATCATAGTTGGACAACGCCGGCGAACTACCGGATACCGTCGACGCTCCGATTGACCCTCCGATCCTCGCGCTCCCCGACGCCCCCCGGCTCACTCCATTCCCCCCAACGAAGCTGAGCGCCCGACTCCCATTCCCAGTCCCAAGAAACCTCGCCGCCGCCGACCTCACCCCACCGCCAGAACTCGGGGTAGTTGGCGTCGATGCCGGCTGCGTCGCTGCCTTCTCTCTCAAATAAGCAATCGTCAACTGAATCAAATCATCCAAAACCCTATCAGATTGATCCAAAAACGAAAACCGACAAACGATTAGGAGGCACCTGCGAGACGGCCTTGCCATGGGAGTAGTGGAGCAAGCCGGCAGGGTGGGACTTCTCGTACTGGAGCTTGTACCGACCCTCAGGGGTCTTAAAATAGGTCTTCAGACTCGGCGACTGGGCGTTGATGGACGACGATGACGACGCCATAGCTGCAAAGGATCTCTAGGGTTTCCAACCCGGATTCAAGCATCAAGACCGAGGCTTCGTCGTTCCCCAATCTTCGCAGCGATTGGGCGAGAGAGAAACGGAGATGGAGATCGAATTCGAGGTTGTATATCGGAGGAGGAAAAGGACCCGGAAATGGAAAACGAGATACAGAATTTGGGTTTTTGGGAAGTGGGTTTGCGCTTGATTGACTTGTTCCATTAGGGATGCATGCGGATCTTGTGAGATTATTCAATTTAACTTTTAAGGAAAAAAAAAATTATATATATATATATATTTTTGGGGTTGGAGGATATTTCCGTCAGATAAATTCACAGAAAAAAAAAGACCGACAACTCTTCATAAATTTGTGCATGATCAAATGAGGCTTTGACTTTTCAAAATTTCTTGCAAGTCCTTTGCAATTTATTTATTCTTAAATAATTATTTTTTTAATGCAATGATAATTTTTTTTTTTTAAATCTCTTATACCCTTATTTGTTGATTAACATATATACTCACAAAATGAGCAAAACTCTTAATGAGCCAACTAAATTAAATCAGAGACATGTGTACATCTTGACTGCGGCATATGAGACCCATGCACATGTGGGTCTGGGATCATTTATAATTTTTACTTACAGTTTTCAAACGTGTATTCTCCACTCATAAATTTGAATTATCACTACTTGTGAGACATCCTCATAAAAAATCCAAAATCAACTGACCCAAAACCACCATTGACATAAATTTTGGTGAGTTTGCGAGTGGCTTATTGCGGTGAATCTACTCATAGTCAACATAAGTTTTTATGAACTTATCTGATTACATGGCGGTCAAGATAAGTTCTTATGAACTTATCTGATTACATAAGAGTGGTTTAGGTAGAAGATAAAAAACGAGGAATTTTATAGCATTGATAAAATAGTAAATTTATAAAATAATGACGGCTGTATAAGATTTTTTTTTTTCAAGAAAAATATTTAGTGGATGGTAAAATGCTTATAGGGAGATGGTAGTCTTTTAGAAACTCTGCAAGAACCTTTGAGTCTTTTTCCTAAATTATTTTTAAAAAATAAAAAAAAATATCCCAGTGATAATTTATATAGCTAAATAACTTTGTGTCGGCCTATATGTTTCTGTAAAAGACCTATTGGAGACTTTTCAATTAATTAGAATACTTTTGCCAAAAATAAACATAATAATGGGAATTACTATTGGGATTTTTTTTCAAAAAATTTAAATGCTACACAAGTGAGCTGTGTTATTTTCTTTACAAATGCCACAAGCTTTGATGGTGAAGGGGTTTATCAAAGAAGATAAGTATAGTGGTGCACTAATTACAGTAATTTAATTAAATTTCATAGAGATTTATTAACTCAGTAAAAATCACATGGGGCAACTAGAGTTACATCCAGAAAATTTTTAGAAACTAAACTAAATTAATAAATCCTTCTGTTATATATCATGCAACCTTAAGTAAGGGAGGGAAATGATATCCTTTCACATGGGATCCAATAAACAATAAAAATGTTTATCCATCATTTAATTAACTGAGTAACAATCCACTGTATTAAACAATGGTTGTTATTTCATATTATTTGTTGTTGTTGTTATTATTATTAGTAGTTTGATAAAAAAAACATTATATTCATTCGAGGTTTAATGCACGGATCAAGAATTGATTATCTAACCAGTGTGTTCGTAACTACAAATGAGATATTTAAACGGTGAGCCATGCTCATAACCGGTGAGATATTACCACTATTATTTTATAGGAATTTTGAACTTTAAATTTTTGAATATCGCACCATTATTGTACCACATCATCATTCACATTAGCCCTTTTCTTCACATAAAAAATATAATAAAAAGATATATATATATATATATATATATATATATATATATATTGTGTTAAATAATAGCATTTTTTACATTAAATAAAAAAATAATATAATCTAGAAATTGCTTTATCCAATATCTTACAAATCATTTAGATTAATTTTATTTAAAAAAATTAACAACTAATTGACAATGTAAAATGGCTTCCTAATAATACTAATTCAAAAAATAAAATTAAAATGGCTTTGTAATTAATGTTTCACTTAAAACCTTGCACAAACTAATATTTAAAATACTTCTTTATTATGTCACGCGATGAACAATATAAGCCTTAAATTATAATCAAACAAAAGTACAGGGGGAAATAAGTAAAACTTCCTCTTAAATAAAAATAATAAAAAAACTTTTTTTTTTTTTTAGGGCAAAGAGGGATCGAGATAAGATTAGGTCAAACATTGGAGAGACTTCGATCTCGTCTTCTCTCTTTCTCGATCCTCCACCAGGCTTCTCCATCGCCATCGTTGTTCCAGAACTCCGTTTATGGAATCCGATGTCTCAATCTTCGTAGCTCGACAGTGTTCTCATATGTTCGATTGCATTTGAATGTTCGCTGTTTTTTAACCTAGGGTATGGATTTGAATGAATCGGCGTAGCTTAGAGTGATTCGGTCTTTGTTTTGGAGATGGCTTTGGGAAAGTTTAGATTCAGTTTGAGTTCTTTGTTTCTGGTGATTGTTTTGATTCATATGCTGATGGAGTTGGCGAGGGGGAGAGTGATCTTGATCGGAAAGAACTTGCAGAAGAGCTTTGATGATGCTGATGCTATTTTCAGTAAGATCTGTAACTCTTTTTAGCAATCTCTATTCCATTCAGTTAAAATCTTTTATTTTTACTTGGTTTTGCAAGATGAATTGTTGATTTCTGTAGCACGGTTTAATTATCTGATCGAATTATGTTGTGTTGTTTTTTTGACGTCTTTTTAGCTCCGGAAATAAAAGAATCAGGCGAAAATGGGGTGTTGCATCTTGCTGAGCCTCTGAATGCATGCTCTTTATTAAGAAGCAGGGCGATGGAAAGCTCAGAATCTTCATTCGTGTTGATTATTAGAGGGGGATGCACATTTGATGAAAAAGTTAGAAGGGCACAAGAGGCTGGATTTAAGGCTGCTATTGTATATGATGATGAATATAGAGGTGCCTTGCTTTCAAGTATGTGAATCAAAGCCAATCCTTCTTAAGTTTCTGTTTTTTCCATTCCAGTCCTACCTTTTATTTAGCTTATAATCACCGTCGGAGAATTTCTATGTCTTGTTGATATGTTATTGCTATCAATATTTCTCTTTGCTTGTTATTGTAGGCTAAAGTTCATTCTTTCACATTTTTTGAAACTAATCAGACCTTGCTTCTTGTATTCTTAATATCATGAACGGAATCTACGATTATTCCAATGGATGCAGTAAACTATTATGTGATCCAGTGGCAGGAAATCCAGAAGGTATCGACATACATGCCGTATTTGTGTCCAGAGTCTCAGGGGAGATGTTGAAGAAACATGCAGGTCGGAGAGATTTGACAGTATGGCTTATCCCATCTGTTGAGAGCTCTGCATGGTCAGTCATGGCTATTTCTTTCATATTGCTGCTTGCCTTTTTTGTGGTGCTGGCTACATGTTTCTTTGTGAGGAGACACCAAGTTAGACGTGACCGGCATAGAGCTTCTCGCATTCAAGAGTTCCATGGCATGAGCAGACAATTGGTAAAAGCAATGCCCATTGTGGTATTTACAACAGTTTTGGAAGATAATTGCACCTCAAGAACTTGTGCTATTTGCTTGGAAGACTACAATCCAGGGGAGAAACTTAGGGTCCTTCCGTGTCAACACAGTATGTCTTCTTACTTAACATGACTGTTATTTGCATATCTTTAGGGCAATTCAGGTACCTGTTGTCGGTTTATTTAGAAAATGGCTTATGAGAATATCTTGTCTTTCTTAATTTATAAATGCCTTCCCTTCATTGTAACAAAGTTAGTTGCTTTTAATATATTATTTCCTCATCTTATGCCAAACAAGTTTCATTGGTTTTGGCTGAAAATATAATCTGAGCACTAAAGAAGCTTTCAAGTGGCATTGTACATTATCAAGACAAAAATTGTCGAGAATGTATTGAATCAATTCCACAATAATGAAAGAACACTGAAAGTGACAACCATGTTATCCATCTTCACTAACATAAATGGCCATTTGTTGATGAGGTCCATACCACAAAATAAGTACAATAGGATGGATTGTTTGTGCAGAAGTTTCTCATTATGAAGAACTAGATCCCAGACCCAAAAATTTTCATTCTTTTATGGTTAAATCATCATTGACTAGTTATTGCCAGACCAATGTTTTAACTGTTCTTTGTCATTTATGATATTGTAATCCTATTTCTAAAGCCAGAGGTCTGACAATTTTTTCATCTTGACACATCAGTAAACATGACAGCATGGCTCCTTGCTTCTCTATAATTGTTATATATGATGGTGTTGGGATAAATTCTGCCTTCTTATAATCGCTGACAAGTTGTTTCTATGCTATGTCAAACTTTATCAGAGTTCCATGCATGCTGTGTTGATTCCTGGCTGACGACTTGGAGAACATTTTGCCCTGTGTGCAAGCAAGACGCAAGATTGAGCACATCAATTTCTCCAGCATCTGAGCGCACTCCTTTACTGCCGAACAATGCATCATCACCCCATTCCTCATTTAGAGTAGCATCCATCAATGCATCTTTAGCAGAATTTCAACGCATCCAAGTTGATGCAGGCCCAACTTCATCAGCGACAACTTCTTGGTCTTGTGCCCTCTCCAGCAACTCACAAATTCCCAGCCTAAGTGGATCAAATAATAGTTTGCCTTATATAAGCAGAAGCTCAACCGATCTTGGTCGCATCTTATTGCAGAGATCTCACATGTGTTATCCCACCTCTGCACATCCGCATGGGCTCGCCTTTACTTCTGTCAATCCAAGGCTAACATCTTCTCTCTATATCCCGAGTTCCAGTCATGTTTCTTCATGGTATTCTGTAGAACCATCTAGTCAGCAGCCGCTTCTTCGCTACTGCAGTGAACCAGGGGCCAGCTTCTTCGCGCAATCACTTCAAAGACATTGATCCATCATTTCTCCAGTGTAATGGATTTGCACCCTCTTTTTCTGGTTCATGATATAGTCCTTGATCTTTGATGGAAACCATGAGACTGGCTGAGTTATCTCATAAGTTCTCTCACTGTAAATATGGTTTGCTTGTTATTTTTTGTTTTATTTTCCTCGATTTTATTGTCTTTTGTTGTTGTTGTGTTGCCTGTTTGAGGATATGTCTCTTTTAACCAGATTTTCTTGTGTTATTTGCTGGAGAAATTGGTAAGTGAATACAATGTATGTGTGGTGCTCTGTTGTTGTTCATAAATAATTTTACATTTATATTTAATAGGAAAAGATGATGTGTTTTCCACTTTGGAGCCTAAGTGGTACATCTACAGTTTGAGTTTTTTTTAATTATTAATAATGAAATAGATATTTTTCATTATCAAAATATATCTTATTACTAGAAAAGTCTTCACACGCTTACCCTCTAACCAGAACAATAATCTGTCGGTGATAGTTCGTCCTATTTATATAAAAAAAACTATATTAAATAAAAATTAAAAAAAAAAATAAAAGTCAGATGGATTGGTGGCTGCTTCTTCAACGAACTCAACTGATCAGATTCAGCACTAAATCTTAATGTGCATGTCCTTGTCCAACCATTGACCACACATTGATAGTGAATGGCAGTACAATTTCGTGTGGTTGTGTTGGGAGATACATTGTGATCAACAAGGATAACAACGTGGCAAAAAAAAAAAGATAATTTATTATAATAATAATAATTAATCATTATAACTATTAACTTGTTAATTTAAATAAAATGACTTATATTTATTTTGATCCAATTCACATACAATTGTATTATATTGTAAAAACAACTCATCATTCATCATCATGAAAATATATACTAAATATCCTCACTTCTACTTCTTATGTTTATTTTTTTACACTTCATAATTTAATAATAAAATATATTTATAATTTTATAAATAAAATAATAAAAAATATGGACAGTTGCTACAATACAATGTGGCTGGTGTTACAGTTATAATGCTGTACAATAATATTGACTAGCATCTATTGTTTACGTATTTTATAACATATTAGTATTTTTATCAATATTATCATGGTTGTATGTGTGGATTTGTGAGATTAAAAGATAAATTTTCTCACTTGAGTGATCTGGTATTACTAGTTATGCTATAAAATTTATTTTTTATTTTTTTTTTTTATAAACGATACATTTTATCTCACATAACAATAAATTATATATATTTATTTGCTAAACGACTTAGTGTACTTTTTTTAATATTTATTTTTGTTTTCTCTCACTTGGGTGGGCTTGTCTTGTGTCTGCTAGAGCGGACCAAAGAGATCTTTTATGGGTCCAGAGTCAAACCTACACATGATCCATTGTACGGATAAAAAAAGAGATCAGAAGAAGGATTAAAAGGAGAGAAAAAAATTAAACAAAAAAAGAAAACGTGAAACCATCTATTTTTAATCCAATATATATATATATATAGGATATATTTTTTTAAAAATTATAATTTTTTTTTATCTCGATGAACAAAAACACTATGTTTTATAAAACATTATAATATCATCTATAACTTTTTGATCTAATAGCATTAGTTGCTTACATATTGTATTGAATAGGTGAATTTAAAATTAACTCAAGTAAAATGAAAGGCAAATTTAAAAATATAATTACGGTAGAATTTACATTCATTCTTTAATTTGTACCTAAGTGAAGGTTTGTCCATATATATAAAAGGTAAATTATTGTTTATTTTAAATATTGTTGGATCATAATTAACTAACTATTATTTATGTAAATGTTATATAAAATACTGTATATTTTTTTTACTATTTTATATTAATAATACTGTTTATTATTATGACTAAATGAATTGTAACTGCTTGATATAAATCTATTGCAATATTATATATATATATATATATATATATATATATATATATATATATATATATATATATCCTCATTTAAAAAATAGTTGTTATACAATTTTAATATTACTTTTTACCGTATACTTAAATAAGTAAGTTTTCAATATTAATTTCGGTAATTAACATCCAAAAAATAATTTATAAATCATAGCTGTTCTTGTCATTCCCAAAGTTTCTTATCACTTCAAGGCATTTATTGAGATGTACAAGTTTGACCCCTCAAAACTTTGCCTCAATTTGTGTGATATAAATAAATACTATTTAATTTATTGATGGGGCTCCCAACCATAAAATATTTTTTTTAAAAAAAAATAAAATAATCATATAAATAATTATGATATATTATATTGGGATCTATGCTTCTTTCATTGGTTATTAAATTGGTACTTTTCTGAAAAATAAATTTACAATAGAGAAATATTATTATTCCTTAACATTCCTACATATCAAAGGTTGAATAAAAATAAAAATATATTAAACAAAATAATTCTCAATTTTGTCAAAATTATTTCAATATAAATTGAAATTTCATATAAAACAAAATTTTTCCCACATATGAACAAAGAAGGTGATCTTTCTAACCTTTCTTTATTTGGATATCAAAATCTACATTTCTAAAATATTCTAATTATTTATGGTTATGTGAAAAGTTTCCATTTTTATATTTTTTATTATAAATATGGAACGTGATATTTTTCGTTTGAGGGTAAAGTTGTAATTTCGATTTTTAAAAAATTTGGGGTATATATGTAAGAAAATTTTAAAGATTATAATAACCTTAAAATCCTACCAAAAAAAGAAACCAACCAATAAAACAATAAAAAATAGAAAGAAATCCATGCATTTATAATGGCACTCATACGCTCCCAACTCGCACACTCTTCTTCGAAGCTTAGAGTCTCTCTCCCAATGCGCACGTCTCGCCGGAGCTCCACCTTTGCCGCCGTCGTGTCCATTGCTGATACCTATTAGGTGACAATGAAACCCCGTCCTTCATCTCCATGCTCCTCTCCACGGCAGCGCCTCCGCAAGGGCTCTGGCCGACCGCCAAGCCCGCGTCAGCTCTCTGTCGCCATCGTGTCGGCGGCTCTGAGAAGGAAGGGCGTTCTTCTCATTGTTCCGATGATCTATGCGGTGGCGACGGTGGGTCTCTTAGGGCTCTTGGATCTCAAGTCTGTGCGTGTCGGTGTGGCCGTCTTTCGAAGGTCCCCGCCGGGAGCTGTTTATAAAAGCCCTCTCGTTTTCCAGAAGCTCTGGCCTTCCATTCTTACTGATGTTAATCACTCCAATGCTGTAAGTTTTTGAGGAGTTTTAGTCTAGTTTTTAGTTCAAATTTTAAATTTTTTGCCATTGGATCTAATGTGATTTGAATTTGAAATTCGAATTTTTGACCTTCGTGTTTTTTCCATTGATTTTTGAAATGCGGTTATTGTATGTATGTTTAATGGTGGTGAGTTCTAAAGTTTAAGAGTTTTTAGGTTTTTTTTTTTTTTTTTTTTGTTAATGAGATTTTCTTTTGTTTCAACCAAAAAGTTTGCACTTTGATGTTTATTTTTTGAACTAAAAAGTTTTCTCTTTTGGTTTGAGCTTGACATTGGCTAAAGTTATGGATTCATGCTGCTTCTGTTTGAATGTGAGATATTTGAGAGTTGTCCTGTGAATTGATGGGTGGGAAGATAAGGTGGTTGGAAGAAGATAGGGATGCCAAAAATTTGAATTTTGGTTACTTTCTTTTTCTCTTTGAAATTTGTAAATATGTGATTTTAGCAATCTGGTATTTAAACTATATAACTATAATTGTAAATGAAGAGCGAGGGTTTATTTTTGTTTTTGTTCTTTTGTTTTTTGAGGCATCTTTTATGGGAGATTTTGGTATTAACTGGAGTTCTGCCATAAGTTTCCATATATAAGCATCATAAATGCAGAGTTAAAATACAAAAAAAAGACATTTCCCATGAAATAGCTTGAGTGACTAACTGACTTCCATAAAATAATGCAAATGTAATTTGTTGGTGGCTTCTCACGCATTGTAGTGAGTTTTCGTTGTCCTGTTCGATACTACTAATTAATTGCCAGTTCTGGTTACTGATCCTTGGCTAGCCTTAGTTTCATTTATAGCTGAAGTTAAGTGTTTGATTCAAACCATATACGCAAGTGAAGGAATGGGAACTTTATCTTTTGATGTCATTGCATTTCCATGATCTATTTGGTAGTTGGAATTTATGGTCAAACACCATGCTTGACTGTGAGATGTGGTTCAGCAGAGTTTTGAACAGCCTTGTTCCTTTAGTGGGGAGTGATTGGAAGCATTGGGCTATGAATGCTAATATCTTTTATAGAGAGTTTGGACATAAGCAGAGTTTGGATTTTGTGTTTTTTCTTGGATTGGAGAAGAGAGAAGGAACCATGAATTTGAAGGAATCTGGTTCCTTCAGTTGTTTCTTGATAGCCTATGAATGTGCCAATGATGCTTTCGCTTTTGTCAATTAGAAAGAATTTAATCTTACTGTCTCGGATCATAATGTATCTAAATTTGCTATTGTCCAGATACTAAGCTAAAATTGTGTCGGAACTGTGCAGTTGATGACAGCTTGGCATTCAAACTCAAGTCAGAGATGGAATCGTTGTATTAGCAAGACCTACTCTGAAACAGGTTGGATTCAATTTCCTGTTCTAGTTTTGAAATGTGATTAAATAGAACCACTAGAATACACTTTTGTGACACATGTTCAATTAATAGATTCAGAAAACAGAAATTTTTGAGGTATATATGCTCTTTTGATGTAATCTCCCATGATTTGAAAGAGCTTTGAGTTCTTCAGTTTATTGTCTTTGGTGTTAGATCTAGTAATACGACGATAGCGAGGAAACTATGTCATGATATTTTTTTGGAACTAACTGTGCTTGCATATTTGTTCATTCAGAATTGCCAAAATCAAATGGTTATTTGATTATTGAAGCAAATGGTGGCTTAAATCAACAGCGTCTATCGGTAAGTTTCAGAACACTACTAAGTTTTTTTT
Organism: Dioscorea dumetorum; assembly: GCA_902712375.1. Classification (NCBI taxonomy): domain Eukaryota; kingdom Viridiplantae; phylum Streptophyta; class Magnoliopsida; order Dioscoreales; family Dioscoreaceae; genus Dioscorea; species Dioscorea dumetorum. The sequence goes on from CACTHL010000404.1 coordinate 92,024, forward strand.
CCTCTTGAAGGAAAAAAAAATATATATATATATATCCAATTGAACATAAATAGAAGCTAATTGTTTTCTTTGAATGAATTGAACATACACCTATCAATATTATTACTGTTACTATTACTATTTTTGTTATTGTTATCTGCTACTTTGGTTCGTCTGATTTCAGATTATTTCAGCACAGATATGTGATGCAGTGGCTGTGGCAGGCTTACTAAATGCAACTCTGGTTATACCCATGTTTCATTTGAACAGCGTTTGGCGTGATTCCAGGTTAACTTCTAGCACCATTTTCTTTTGTTCATCTCCCGCTACACATGATCATAATAATCATCTTGCAATTTTTCATGCTTTGCCTTTCAACAATTTGTGTGGAGAATATTTCTTCCCTCTCTAATCTTTTATAGTAAAGTTTACCTCAGCAAGTTTGGTGACATTTTCGATGAAGAGTACTTCATTAATTCCCTGAGAAATCATGTAAGAGTGGTGAAGGAGCTCCCCGAAGATATTCTGCATCGGTTCGACAATAATATCAGCAACATAATAAACTTGAGAGCGAGGGCCTTATCGTCGAAAACCTACTACCTCCGAAAGGTTCTTCCGAAATTGTTGGAGTTGGGGTATTTCTCTTTCATAGTTTTGTTTGTTATTTCATTTTCATCAATGTTTATGAGATATCATTTCATGTTCATTCCTTTATAATATGAACATGTTGCAGGGCTGTGCGCATTGCGCCTTTCTCAAATAGATTGGCACTCTCAGTTCCATCCAATGTTCAGAGACTGAGATGCTTGGCTAATTATGAAGCATTGCAGTTTTCCGAACCCATAAGAGGTCTTGCCGAGAATATGGTTAATAGGATGGTGAAGAATAGTTCCCACAGTGGCGGAAAATATTTATCGGTCCATCTGCGTTTTGAAGAGGTGCTTCCATTCTATTCAATATACTGGATTCAACGTCTCGCGAATTTATTTCCTGTTAATATTTCAGGATATGGTTGCATTTTCTTGTTGTACTTATGATGGTGGAATGGAGGAGAAGCATGAGATGGATAAAGCTCGAGAAAGGAGTTGGAGGGGAAAATTTAGAAGACGAGGTCGAATAATAAGCCCCGAGGCAAACAGAATAGCCGGAAAATGCCCTTTAACTCCATTAGAGGTTCGTCTCGTGAATTCACCACATTATTGCAGGTCTTCTTATATGCAGTTCATTTACAACTTTAAATCAATGCCATCCTTACTCTAATGGATGTCAAAATCTATTAGGCGAATTAAAAAGGCAGTATCGTTTTATCGTCTTTTGTGTTTCTCCTATAATTTCCAGGTTGGTATGATGCTTAGAGGCATGGGATTCGGCAACTCCACTCCAATTTATGTTGCTTCTGGCAAAATATACAATGCAGAAAAATACATGGCACCGCTCCGACAGTTATTCCCGTTATTAGAGACAAAGGAAACAATAGCTTCAGCAGATGAACTTGCACCATTCAAGGTATAATTCTCTTACTAAGGGAATCATATCATATCGAAATCGAAATTCTAGTGACACTATGCCTAATGCTTAATAATGCAGGGTCATTCATCTCGGCTAGCCGCCCTCGATTACACCGTCTGTTTACACAGTGAAGTATTCGTTACAACTCAAGGCGGCAATTTCCCGCATTTTCTTACAGGCCATCGACGATACCTCAATGGAGGGCATTCCAAGACGATAAAACCCGACAAGCGGAGTTTAGTTCTCTCATTCGACAACCCGAACATCAGGTCACATTTCGCATTTCCTTTCAATAGTTCTCGTCGATGTATCTTACAATGCGCGTCATTGCAGATGGAATAAGTTCAAGCAAAACATGCTGGAAATGCTTCATCAAAACGATTCGACCGGCATTGTTGTAAGAAAGCCGAATTCATCTGTCTACACATTCCCTATACCGGACTGTATGTGCCGACAAGAAGCCGAAACTTGAACAGATGGTACAACTACAACATACATTCAATACATACAAAGTTGCAATTGTTTATAACTCCCTCAAGTTCTTACCTAAATCCATTGTATCTATAATTAGAGACGGATTTCATGTGCTGTTACTACTAATTTAGGATTAGGACCAGTTATAAAATAATAACAGGAAATTTCAGGGGGGTTTATGTGAAAAAATTGAGATTGAAAATAAAAAACATAATGAAATTCAAATTTTACAAAACTCGAGAGATATTTACAACGAGATCGAATAGGAAGCGCTTCAAAGGATCTCCGAAGCTCCGGATCGATCATCGTCGCAGTCGAAGACGGAGACAACGAGGCTGAGCTGGTCGTCGAGATACCGATCGAGCAGTCCTCCGCCGGCCATCCCGTCCTCGCACCGCCGCACGTCCTCACCGCGGATCCCCACCGCTGCCCTCTGCTTTTCCCGCCGCCTCAATCGCGTGCATACGAGGGCGATACAGAGGATGGGGAAGGAGAAGCAGATGAGAGGGAGGATGATCGGTGAGAGTGCGATTAGGGCTATCGCCACCACCGCCCTTGCCCGCCGACCCTCACAGATCGGCGGGTGATCTTCCATGCCATAACCTCCAGGTAAGCAATCTCTCTCTCCTCTTTGCTTCCCGTCTCCGCTACTCCGTTGATTGGAATATTATATATATATATATATATATATAATAAGTGGGCTAAATTGGAACCAGAAATGTTGATATATGAGAGAGAGAGAGAGAGTGGGACAGTTTGATGAATGATCTCAAAATTCTTAGATTTTATGAGGGTGGTCTTGTTAAATATTATATTAAAACAAATAGTACACAAACGTTTTTTTTTTTAACAAATACAACCAATTTTATTAGCCTCCATATGAGCAGTAACTAAAAATTGATTTTCCAACTTATATATCTTCATTCTCACCTAATGACATAGGTTTAATAATGGTCTAGGCTTAAACAACAATTTCAAACTTACACTAAATATTCATTATTATCAATGTATCCAATGAGAAATCTCATCTTCTCAACCCTTTAATTAGAATACAAGTAAAGATGTATATATGAAAATATATATATATATATTGTTGTTAATAAAATTTAATAAAAATTAAAATTTTGAGGGGCTTCAAATCATAATTTTGGGGGAATTTTGCTTAATTATTTATAATCATTGTATAAAAATGATAGAATGAGATAAGATGGTTGTAACATGGGGTGGAGATGCATCAAGAGGGACAGATAAGCTTGTCATGTCAACGTGATGTGGCTTCACTTGATTGTTTTATTGGTTTTATGTTCATCATAATTTTACAAATTTTCACTCGATCGTTTTGTGTGCATGGGTTGGATGCGAATGTAGTAATCTGGATCGAGTTTGGTGGCATAAATGAGTTCGTTTGAGTGAGTTGCTTTATTTATTGACATCTAAAAGATTGGACCGGGTCATGAGTGGATCCCATTGTCTTATTTATTTAATATATAATTGTACTGATTTTAATATTTTATATATTGATGAGATTATTAGTTATTATTATTATTATTATTATTATTAGAATTGGGACAATCATGAGCAGGGTCTAAAATTGTCCACGTTTTAGCAGGAAAGGGAATTAAACATCAACTACTCTATTCTATCCGGATTTTTTTTTTTTATTAAAAATTATATTAAAAAAATTAACTTGCTAAATAAAAAAATACATATTTGTTATATATGGTATGGTTTGTTTTGGTGATTTTTTTTTTTTAATTTTTTGGTTTTTTTTTTCTTTTCTGTTTTTGACTTTTGGCTTTTTTTTAAAGGTCACAAGTTTTAAATAAGTTTAAGGGTTTTTTTCAATTGGGAGGTGTAAGTGTTAAGTCATATTTTTATGATAAAATATGAATGTGCTACTAATTGAAGTTCGTTTAAATAATAAATATTTGAGTTTTTATATGATTTTTTTGTGGTTAGTAACTCTTTTTCGGAGTCGAACAATAAAAAATAAATATAGATATGCTAATTTCACTTTCAGTGAGAATTATGAGGCTAAATTGATTTCGATTTTTCTTGTTTATCTCAATAATATTAGCTCTTTATATATCATAATGTGAAATTATTAAATAATGTGCAGATATTTTATTAGTTTATTTTTATGTTCTTAAGAGAAATATGGACAATCCTTACTTTACGTTTTTATAATTATTGATTTTTTTTTTATCTCACAATTACGTTTGGCGTAGATATTTCAAAATCCATTTGTATTTTAATGTGGGTTTTTTTGAAAAAAATATATTTTTTTTTTAGAATTGGAAGAAATTTACTATTATAAAATTATTATTTTTAATATATTATTTTAAGTTCATGTAAAATTTTTTATTACTTTATGTATTAACTTAACTCACATAATACAATTTTGAAAGAGTTATTAAGTCATTGTAAATGATTCATCTCAATATATATATAGTGCAGTTGTCGTTTTTATTGTGAGTTCTTAAAACTCAACACCCTTATTATATGTATACATACAGTCAAGATGGTACATGGTTGGGTGGTTTATTCTTAAATTATACGGTACTTTACAAATTATATCTAGTTTGACAATCGGTGCATGAAAAGGCCTGTCATCCAAAGTTTTAAAAGGTTATTTCATTTTCAATGAGTTTTACTTTATTTCTAATTTAACCAGAGCTGGGTACGGTGAAATAATTAATCAAAGGTAATCATTATCATGCTATTTTTTTTAAGAGAAGAAATAAAATTAGAATGGAAATGAAAAGACACCATCGACAGCCTTGTGTTACCTGTTTGTGTTATCATCAGTACTTGTATTTTAATTAGTGTCTCAATCGGGATGCTTAATTTTTCAGGTTTTGGTGAGACATTGGATTGCATTTAATAATTAATCTTGGTATTTATGTTATAAAAATAATTAAATAAAATAAATAGAAGTTTAATGGTTTCGTGTAGACATTGAGAAAATAGATGAGTAACAATTTTATTAAAATAAAACAAATTATATAAAAAAATACAAATAATAAAACAAGATAAACTGTTATGTAGATGAGATATGTCACACACTCGGACTCTTTCCCGACATTGTATGCGGCATTTAATAGTTTCCCCTCGACCAAGTTAGCATAATCTTTCCCTTGCCTTATTTTCCTACCAAAAGTCAAGAGTCTAATGGAAACAAGAAGTTTAAGAAAAGCTCTTATTTTAGGGGATTTAGAGTGACTTCAAAACTCATATTTTTATTAGGAGCTTGCACGATTTACAAAAGAGCTTTGATGACTCACTCTTTGGTTGCCCTACAAGACTCCACCTCCTCAAGGGACGGTGGGAATTGACTTAATCAGTCGGCTGACATTGGCCATCTAGAAAACTCCATAACTTCCCTCAAAATATTTAAGGTTCTCTCACATTCAGTATTATTCTACTCAACTCCGGAATAATAAAAAGAATTCTATAAGTCCTAACATGTATAAAGGGTTATTCATTACACTTAAAAAAAATCTAAATATGTAGCTGAGATAGCAGAGAGAAACTAAGAACAAATTCATTAGAATTGAGGTAGAAGAAAACCCATACGGTGAGAACAATTCTGATTTTTATTTTGGTTTTGTTTTTATAAAAAATCAATTTGAAATAAATAAAATAAAAATAGATCAATGGAGAAACCTCAAATATTAATGAAAAGCGGACTTAATTTAACTTAAAACAATAATAAAATTATAATTATGATAAGCACAAAAGTTATCAATAATAAAAGAATGAACGTACCCTAGCGTTAGACAATAAATACCTAGTAGGAGCATATATGCAGCAAAACCCAAATAAAGTAATAAACCATTTCGCAGTAATAAATAATTAGTAAAACTCCCAAGGACGTAAGTGCAAAACTCTCACTAACAAACACCCGCTTCCAGTTCCATAAGTTAACCACGCTCTCTGCTCTCGTTTCCCTCCACTTCCTCTCACTTTCACTACTTCCCATTCGAATCGGAAGCCATGAACGAGACGCCGTCGTCCACCTCATCGCCGGCTTACCGGGGCCATCTCCGCCGCCGCACTCGCTCCTCCGTTAGCTCCACCTCCTCCTTCTCCACTTCCTCGCCACTCTCCTCTTGCCCTTCTCCTCTCCCCCACCTCTCCTCCATCCCCTTCTCTTGGGAATACCTCCCTGGCGTCCCCAAAATCCCTAGAATCCCCAGCTCCCTCCCTTGTCCTCTCCTCCCCCTCCCTCCTCTCCGAAGATCCTCCGTCGGCCCTCCTCGACGGAAGAAGCCCGAGCCGCCGATCCCCATCATCGACCCCTTCTCTGCCGCCCTCGCCGAGTGCGCCAAGGACACCCCCACCCCTTCCTCCGCTCCCTCCAATCTCTACGCCTTCTGGCGCCGCAGTGCTGCCCTCTCCCGCTGGCGACCCCTCGCCACCCGCTTCGTCCTCCCCGATCTCTACTCCTCTTGCAAGACCACTTGCTCCGTCTCCGATTCCACCATGCCGATCCCCCGATCCAGCTCACTGAGTCGCCGATCCGCCTGACTCATCCGCCTCCTCCTCCCCTCCCCTCCCCTCTCCCGAGATAAGTACATAAATAATTGCTGTTTATTGCTTAACCATTCAATCAAAATAATCTCAGTCTCTGTTTTGTTTGCAATTATTGTATTTTAAAAATTTGGATCCTTTCGAAGTTTTCGCTGGCTCCCCAGCTTGGAGGAGTTTAATATATCATTTCAGCCAGCTCATCTTCTCTTTTGTTTTCTTTTGTTTGACGATCAATGCCCTAATTCCCTAATCTTTTCACTTGATCGTCAAATTTAACTTTTTTATAGCAATATGCGGTGCCAATGTGCTTTTAGGGCACTCGTTGTTTTTTACTAATACTGCGGAGAGTATTACATGTCGAATGGCAGGAGTGAGCATGGTGGGTTGGTGAAATAGAGATAAATGTCATCCCTCTTGTTGACTTTTAAGTGGTTGGTGTATGTTGCTTAGTGGACAGTAAACAAATAGAGCACCGACGTTGTGTTTGGCAAGTCACGTTGTCCTGTTTGCATGGAGAATTGAGAGAGAAAAAATATTATATTTATATCTATTTATATATAACGAGAGGGTAGAATGGTTCTGATTCACTGATTCTGGTGTTGGTTTCCGTATTTTTTTAATTACGTTTGGAGATTTATTAGATGCAAATTGAATGCCTCTGTCTATCATCATACGGTGTCCATCTCTTTTTGGAGTTTGAATCCTGTTGGTTATATTTTTTATGCGGAAGGAAAATTATATATTGTAGTTATAGAGAGAGTGGAATGGTTTGTGATTCTGGTTATTGTTTCAATGCCTTGGAATTAATTTATTTTTGGGACAGTATAGATAACAATTTGAATGGTCTATCATGATACTCTATTATTGCTTGAGCTACTTGGAAGTGGCTGATGAACAGGAAACACTGAAAATCACTATTTTCAGCTTTTGAAACCTATTGATTATGTGTTATATGAGGGGGAAAAAATTTTGTGTCATAGATGTAGAGAGAGTAGAATGGTTGTGATTCTTGATTTTGGTTTCAATGTCTTTAAGTTCAACCATCAATAGTTTCGTTTTATTTTAGGGGGTGTTTGGATGGGCTTATTTTTAGCCCAGAAGTGCTTTTTTTATAAGGCATTTTTAAAAACATGTTTTTTGAGCTTTTAGTTTGAAATAGCTATTTTGAGATTGCCAAATTACCCAAATAACCTTCACAAATAATACATTTCCTTCATTACATTTCCCTCATTATAACTAATATTATAATTATTTGTAAACATTAATAACTTAATGACAACTTAATAATAATTATTACATAATTATATAATAATAATAATTATTATTATTATTATACATTTAATATTAATATTATAGTTATAATTATAATTTTAATTACATTTGTAAACATTAATAACTTAATGACAATGATAATAACAATTATTACGTAATTACTATTATAATTATAACAATAATAATAATAATTATAATTATAATGTTAATTATATTTGTAAATATTAATAATTTAATGACAACGATAATAATAATTATTACGTGATTACTATTATAATTATTATAATAACAATTATTATTATATAATTAATATTAATATTATAATTATAATTATAATTGTAATTATATTTGTAAACATTAATAACTTAATGACAACGATAATAATAATAATTATTACGTGATTTCTATTATAATTATAATAATTATTATTATATAATTAATATTAATATTATAATTATAATTATAATTGTAATTATATTTGTAAACATTAATAACTTAATGACAACGATAATAATAATAATTATTACGTGATTTCTATTATAATTATAATAATTATTATTATATAATTAATATTAATATTATAATTATAATTATAATTGTAATTATATTTGTAAACATTAATAACTTAATGACAACAATAATAATAATTATTACGTGATTACTATTATAATTATTATAATAATAGTTCTTATTATATAATTAATATTAATATTATAATTATAATTATAATTGTAATTATATTTCTAAACATTAATAACTTAATTACAACGATAATAATAATTATTACGTGATTACTATTATAATTATATTATAATTCTATTATAATTATAATAATAATAATTATTATATAATTAATATTAATATTATAACTATAGTTATAATTGTAATTATAATTATAATCATTATTATTATCATAACATTAGTCATTATCATCATTAATATGAATATATAATGGTAATTAAATGTAAAGTCAATGAATGCCATTTTAGTCATTTGTCACCTCCAAAAGTGCTTTTAGAAATCCACATCCAAACAAATTCACACATATAAAAGCACTTCTGTATTAACCTATCCAAACATAAAAAATAGAAAAGCACTTAACTTACTCTGAAAAGCACTTTTTTTAAAAGTGCTTCCCCAAAACTTAAAAAAAGCACTTTTTTTAAAAGCCAATCCAAACAAGCCCTTAGCCGCTTTCATGTTTCTCATGAACCAAGAAAAAGTGCAAATCAATATATATATATATATAGATTGGCACTACAGTTCCTTTTGATAAAGGTTGGCACTACAGTTCCTTTCTTGTTTGTTATATTTACATTCTCTAGATATATACATACGCAGATATGTTTGGATTCATGAAAGTAGCCTGGTTGGTGCCACAGTTCCTTTCTTTATTGCAGGAGTACATAGTTAATGATGAAACATTTAGCTTTGGTGGGACCTTTTTCTTGCCTCATCTCCTTACAATCAACTAAGAAACACTTGCAGTTGAGTGCATTAAAATCATCACAATTACTAGTCAAAATTTGCCTGTCCTTTTAAATGGAATGTTTGTTTAGAATGAAATATGTGGCATTCAAAGCTCCAATAAAACTAGCTTTGATAATACTGCCCTTTTTAACAGCATTTAACTGCTATTAAAATTTAGTGTGAGTTTCATCATTGGTTGCCTAGATAGCACCTGAAATAACACATGTTCTTGGGTGCTATAACATTACATTGTGTCAGTGATTACGAGTTTGCTTGTTTGCCTTTAGGATCTCAATTTAATTTTTAATTTAATATTGCTGGATCTTTCCATTCTCAATGGTTCTTTTGTTCTAGAAATTCATAAATCTTTTCTTATTTTCCCTCGCTTTCATATGATGCCTATGAAATGATGCTTTTGTGGGAGAAAAGGAGAAAGGGTAGCAAACAGATGATGAATAATGGAACCCGTGGGGAGCGGTGGAAGTGACAGCCATTATAGCAGCTTTTATTATATTTAGACTTTTTATCCAGGGGGTACTTTGTTTGGGTTACTGTCACCTATTTCTCAAGTTCAATGGTTGCTTCTATACATAATTGTTAACAATAATTTCCCATTTGCTGTGTGTCGGTTCACTCTTGCAATCCCAAATGTAAATCCGGTGGTATTGGTATGGCAGTAGTTGACTCTGTTGGTAGATCTGTTAGCATAAATTTAAAGGTATTTGACTGTGTTGGTAAATCAGATAACATAAATCCATGGGTATAAATATTTAAATCCGTTGGTAAATCCCATAATGTAAATTTGTTGGTATTGGTATTTGAATCCGTTGTGTAAAGGCGGATGTTATATATATATATATATATCCACAACATACACCGATGGATATTTGAATTTTTTGATTTTTTGATTTTGTCAAACTAACAGCTAAAAAAGTGTTCATTTAAGGAGAAATGGAGAAAAATGATCTGATTTCTAGTCTTGAAGTGTGTTTTGAATTAAGCCTGTTTCAATATGTATTTTTTTTTTTAAGTGGGCGACGTGAGTGAGTGATCACCTTGTAAAAACTCACTTTCAAAATCTTTTTTCAACTCCAAAAAGTCCGTTCAATGTCCAAACTTCCAATCTCATTTTTATTTTTCAACAAATAAACAGAAAAAATACTGAAAATAATATTGTCAAAGAAGTGACATTTTTTTTAATGTGCACAAAAATTTCTCATTTTCTCCGCTTTCCCCGAAATGAATTTCTTCTAAGACATTAAAAAAAATAGAAGCGTGCACAATCATTGACAACGTAAGTAGGGGCAATATCCATACACACATAGGCGTTCGGACTATATGTGCACAATTATTATTTATATTTCCAGAAATATATCCTCACTTATGAATCGAACTCTCGTCACTTACCAAAAATAAAAATTTTGTCACTTACAAAATAATTTTTTTGAAGGCCCAAATATCAATTTACCAATTTACATTTTTAGTAGTTGGCAATATTTAAAATGTTGGTATGGATATGTGGTGGTCTACACCAACGGATGGAAAAACCGTTGGTATACTTATTGAAATTCCGTTGGTGTAGATTTTGGGGTATATATATATATAGCAACCGTTTTTAGCTTACATATATACCAACGGTTTGTGACCGTTAGTAAATAGCAGTTACTTTCCAGTTACGCTAGAATAATTGTCATTATTATAACCCAAATAACCACCAGTATTTTTTTTTTTTTTGGTAATTCTTTAAACAAAATATACCTTTTTATCTTTCAATCAGACATAATTATGTGACAAGTTAAATTGTATATAATATATATATACATGCAAGGATTGTGGAGCCTTGAATTGATGCAGCAGCTAGGACATTATTTATTGAGCTGGTGCTCTAATTGAGACCACAAAATCCAACAGATATGAACAGTGAGTTTTAATGCCTGAACAAGTAAGATAAGTATTCTGCTTGTTTGGCATCTCTGGTAGGGGTGTAAATGAGTTGCTCGTGAACCTTCGACATGCTCGGTCCATGCCACATTCGCCTTTAAGAGATGGAGCTGAGCTCATGTTAGTTTGGTAAGCGAGCTTGAGCCCCAAATTATCGGTTGGTCTTTTGTGAGGCTTGTGGGCCTAAAAGCTTTTATATATATATATATATATATATATATATATTGTAGTGGTGTGTAGATATATATAAATACATAGAAAAAGGTTCTTATGTTTAGTTGAAAAGTTTTTGGGATTATATGAGTTTATATTTTGAATTTGTTTTTACCCGACGAAGATGTTTTTCTTACGTTTACGGATAGGTGCAATCTTTGCAATCTTAATTTTTAAAGTCCCAGAAACATAGCTCGAAAAGAGGAGCTCGCCCTTTGAATATATATGTGAGGGGTTGAGCCTTACCCTATCAAGCGGCTTTTTTGGGTTGTGGGTCCTCCACATGTATCGGGGTCCTTGATAAAAAACCAATCTATTTCTGAGGATAGTTGGTACAAGTAATATTAATATTTTACTTTGGTTTTTTGTTATTGGTTGTGTTAAAATCATTTGAATACACTTTGGGAGCATGAGTTACTTGTCTTTAGTTTGATAAGTAAGTACAAAAGGTTTATTTTGGTGTTTACTTGCATCTGTACGTACAACATGTTAGAAGCCAACAGAATAAGTTACTGCTTAATTGTAGGTTTCACGTTGGATAAATAGGTGAAAATAAATAATTTTGTCTATGATGATAATATTTTAGACAGAAAGTACTATCAGTAATTATCTGTGTGAAAAATAAAAAAATCTAATTTATGTTTCTTTTCTCCCATTTGATTCCCATGACCATGAGAAGAAAACATTTTTGAAATTATAAATCAATTATCCACAAAATTCAAGAAGAAACTTAAACATGGACGGTATATATGAGATTAAATAATTTGGGTAAATACATATATTATTGTTTACTATGAATATTTATTGAGAATCGTTAGATTATAATTAAATGTCTATTATTTATATAAATATTGTATGAAATATTGTATATTTATTTTATTATTTTTTACTATTTAATATTGTTTGACATTGTTTTTATTAATGTGTTTAAATGAATTGTTACATCCAATAATTATTATTGTATACGTTTTTAAATTTTAAATTTATAAATTTTGGTCGATGATGAGTAACATATATATATATATATATATATATATATATATATATATATATATATATATATATATATAATTCTCACAGTACTTATGTCAAACAAATGTCAATTAATTGAAGTTAGCACAGACCATAGACTGGAAATTTTCTATGAAAATCCAAACTGAAAACAGTTTTCTTTTCCAAACTGAGCAAAACTTTGAAGTAGAAGAGTCTTGAATAATTAAAAGAAATCACAGAGACTTAAGAGAGTTTTTATTTTTTTTTTTCTGTTGGAGCCCCACACACCAACACAATCATTCAAAAGAAAAATTCTCTCCCTGTAGAATGGGATTCCAAAGTCCCAAAGCCTGGTCCTTGTGGGACGTGCCTCACAAGCAAAGACTTCCCCAAGTTCTCAATGTGAAGTAAAGTGGTTTTTTTCTTTTTTACCTTTCCTTTTTTATTAATAAACAAAGAAGAAGAGCATATGGAGAAAAAGCTTCACATTGTTATGATTCATGATTAGGGGTGTAAATGATACACTTTTTTTCGCAAGCTACTCGGGTTCGACTCGGTGAAAACTCGAACTCGGCTCAGTCAAGGTCGAGCCGAACTCGAGTTCGAGTATCTAGATATTTGGCTCGAGTGTTCGCAAGCCTAATCAAGTAATAACATATATATATATATATCTGTGTGTGTGTGTATCGAGCTTGAATTATGTATCGAGTCGAGCTCGAGCTATAAAATGAATACTCGATCAAGTTCGAGCCGAGTATCGAATATTGAATTTTCAGCCGAGCTCGAGCTCGAGCTCGCTACTACTTGGCTCGAACTCGATCGATTCTACCCCTATTTATGACTACAAGTCTTTGCCATTTATTTGATCAACTGAAAGTCAAATCAAATCAAATTCCTCAACTTGAGAATTCTGCAAACCAAGTCATCAAAATAAGAAACTTGGCAACATTTCCATCAATTAATTCCTTGGAAATTGGTAGGTTGCCAACCCAACACAAGAACTCTCTCTTTTTCTCAAGGACGACACCAACCATGCTTTTGAAATGTTTGTCTAGCTTCCACAGTTCATCTCATTCATTCCATTTCCTACATTGTCAAAAAAACAACGGCACAGTAACAAATACATGCCAAAACGATACAGAAACTATAAAATATTAAATCATCTGTTCATTTTAATTTTTTCACTTCTTAAATTTTATTCAATAGAAATTTATTTATTTATTTATTTATTTGTTTTATTTTTTATTTCAAAAAGTCTCAATTCAAGAATTAATAAACCTGAGGTGTAAAAAAGCAAAATATTAAAAATAATAAAATTTAATGTACAATTTTAGACACTACACGTGGCGTAAAACCATTCGCTAACTCCGCTATTTGCTACAGCACTCATCACAGCGTTATCATCATGTCCGTTCTCATCACAGCTTTGTATCCCAAACAGCATCTATTATCCTAAACCTACTAAAGCGCGCCACGTGCCCCATCTAGACGGGCCCACACTCACCCATCTCCTCTATATAAACCCCTCATCCTCTTCTCCATCGAGCTCCAAACCCTAACAATGGCGTCCATCCCCTCCGCTCTCCTCCTCCTCCTCCTCTCCGTCCTTCTCCTTCCCTCCATCTCCGCCAAGAAACCCCTCAAGGAAAAGCTCAGCCACATCCACTTCTATTTCCACGACATCGTCAGCGGCCGCAACGCCACCGCGATCCCCATCGCACCTCCTCTCAAATCCTCATCCCTCAGCAACTTCGGCATGGTCACCATCATGGACGATCTCCTCACCACTGGTCCCGAACCCAATTCCACCGTCGTCGGCCGCGCTCAGGGCTTCTACTCCGCCGCTTGCCAGTCCGAGCTCGCATTTCTCCAGGCCATGAACCTCCATTTCACCTCCGGAAAATACAATGGCAGCGTCCTGACCGTACTCGGCCGCAACGCCCCTCTCCACTCCGTCCGCGAGATGCCCGTCGTCGGCGGCGCCGGTCTGTTCCGGTTCGCTCGCGGCTACGCCCTCGCCCACACTCACTGGTTTGATTTGACCACCGGCGACGCCATCGTTGAGTATAATGTTTATGTCTTGCATTTCTAATTTTTTTTTTTTGTGTTAATTTTAATTTTAACTTTTTGTTTTTTTTTTGAGTGATTAGTGGGCAAGTAAATTATTGTTGTTGTGAATGTGTGCTGTGTCATGTCCACTGAATAATAATAATAGTAATAATAATAATAATAATAAATCGCAATCCTTAATTTTGTAACGAAAAGAAGTTGAACTTTGAACTTATAACATTTGATTTTAGATTAAAATAAGATTATAATATTTCATGCATAATATATATATATATATATACCTAAAAATTTCCTACAAAATAGCTAGTTAATGCTTAAGTCATACAAAAATTTTCATCTATCAGTTGGAAAATTTTGAATTGTCTTTATGAGACTAAATGAGATGAGTTTTGAATTTTTTTAATTTTCTATTTTTTTTTTATATAAAAGAGTCCGTATCATCTTTGCACACACCCATATGTTTGAAATCCACTTTCTCTTTTCATCATCCATTGTGTGTGTATATATATATATATATATATTGGAGGGAGAGAGTGGAGAGAAAGAGAGAATATATTCGCTAAAGCAAAAATAATGTAAAAAACAAGCTAGGAAATATTTTATGCGTTTTATGTATCACGTGAAACTACTACAAAAACCAAGTCACAATAATAGGAACTGAAAAGTGTTTGTTGAGATAAAATAATCAATGAAAATAAGAATTTTTTAAATAGAGAAAATACTTCATTGTAGATTCAATGAGTTATATGATTATGTGTGTGGGTGGGGTGGGAATGTTCTTTACTTTGTTGGTGAATTAAATTTACTAATTTTAAATTGAAGTGAATAAATTAATTAAGATATCTCCAAAGGATCAATATCTTCGCCAACATCATTCTTGATGTTTGATTGATAAGGTGGGTAAATTGTCACCTTATTTTTTATTTGCTATGATTGCTAATTACTATTCAACTCTCTTGTCTATTTTTCACATAATAAAATACATCCAAAATAACATAAATCTAAGTCCGAACAAAAAAACGAGGGCCTTTTCATCTATTAGTATTAAATCTATTATGTAAAATATTTATTTTTAAAAAAAATCCAAAATTAAACCTCAAAATATATACATGGTGTAAAAAAATGTATTTGTTGAACTTACTTCACTACTATGTATGTCTCTAACACGCTTATCATATTTTATAACAAACGAACTTAACAAATATTATATTTTTGTAAATGTAGGATACCACTAAAAAAAAACATATTATATTAACTTTAACAAATATTATATCATACATAATTACATATAAGATGAAAATGTAAGTTTGAAAACATGGATTTTATGATCTACCACTAAAATATAAATCCAAATAGACATAGGCGATCTACATAATTAATGAAAAGGAAATAATATAATATAGTAACATAGGCAGGGACTCGTTAGTAATATGCCGTTAAAAGTTTTTACAATTGGAGTTCATGTGGGTAGCCTAGGGGGCAATGATGGCGCTTATTAATATTGTGTGTGTTTTTTTTACTTATTTCAAACCTTAAATATTGATGTTGGTGGGATTTATGTAAAATTTAATTTTAAAAATTATAAGCGAAACAGGTTGATATAAAATTTATAAAAGATCTCAAATAATTTTTTTTTAATTACTTATTAATTTTGTTTTATTTAGTTTTTTATTCTACTTAGTTTTTATTATTGAGTTTTTTTTTTTTTATCCTGCTTAAAAGAAAATTCAGACCCGACTTTATCTAACGGATCCAGAGTTCTTAGTCTTTCGGATCCGAATCCATTTATAATCGACTCAACCCGTTGAGCTAAACTATAGTCACGCGCAAAACACGTGAGATGAAAATATGTGGGTTTCTTGAGTTTGGATTGGCGATTACGTTTTTGGGCTTTTCGTTCACCGTTCCTTCTTCGCTGCTCTCATGGCCACTTTGGCCGGACCTTCGCCTCCTCCACCGGCGCAGATATCGCCGGCGAGGAGCCGGCGCCACGGCTCCTTCAGCCGCCCCTCTCTTCGTACTTTTGTCTCCCCTCGTGCCGTCTCCTCGAACGCTGTAAGCGTTGGATTTTTTTCTTTTTCTTTTTTGCCTTTTTTTAGGGATTGTTTTCGTGCCTTTTCTATTTTCCTATGTTTTTTTTTTGTATTTAATTTTGTTTTCGGAGGTATCATAGTATTCACTATAAAGTTAGTGATTTTTCACTAAAAGCGTTGTCTTTTTGCTCCTTTTGTAAAATTTTGGAGGTAACTGGTTGAATCGGGTGGAATGGTGAGAAATTTAGATAAATTTGTTGTATATGGATCCAAAAGGTTTTGTTTTTTATATTTTAAATTTTGTTCATGCTATTCTACCAATTCTCAAATTTCAATGCCGTTCCCACTTGCAATTTACACTAGAACTACAATCTTTTCAACCTTTTTGCTTAATTTTTCTGCTAAAAATTGTCCTTAATTTCGTAGATAATATCTGGACCATCAGTCAATTGGTATCATAAAGATAAAAACAGTGTATCTGATTATGTGATTGAGGGTTTGCCAGAAGAAACTAACTGGGAAAGATTGGATGCTGATCTGTATCACTGGACCAAGACATTGCGTCCTGTGCAGGTATAAATAAGGTCTGGTTTTGCCAAATTATCTTTAAGCCGCCTTTCGGCATAAATTTTTAATTGTTACAAATGTTCCTGGACTAAATCTGTTACGCTAATCATTAGTAAGTTATTTTCTTCGCATTGAACTCTTGTGGTTTGCAGTGGTATCCTGGACACATTGCTAAAACTGAGAAAGAACTGAAAGAACAACTTAAGTTGATGGATGTTGTTATTGAGGTTAGGGATGCCAGGATACCGATGGCCACAAGCCATCCACAGGTGACCTTTGTTTTCGGCTTTATTTTCAATTTGCGATATGTTTAAGTTCATCTGTTGGCTGAATTTCAGATTGTGGGTTAATATGAACAGATGGATTCCTGGCTTGGCAATCGCAAAAAAATTCTAGTTTTGAATAGAGAGGACATGATATCAACTGCCGATAGGAATGCTTGGGCCAATTACTTTGCAAAACAAGGAATTAGAGCGGTTTTCTCTAATGGGCAGCTGGGGATGGTACAACTTACATGGCATTCATATGTATGATAAATCTCAGCTTACGGTTTTATGAATTGTCTTCTATTTAAATCACAGGGTGCTATGAAACTAGGAAGGCTTGCAAAGTCAATGGCCGTTGGTGTGAATGTTAAACGTCGAGCCAAGGGACTTCTTCCTCGTCCT
This sequence comes from Dioscorea dumetorum, assembly GCA_902712375.1. Classification (NCBI taxonomy): domain Eukaryota; kingdom Viridiplantae; phylum Streptophyta; class Magnoliopsida; order Dioscoreales; family Dioscoreaceae; genus Dioscorea; species Dioscorea dumetorum. The sequence goes on from CACTHL010000404.1 coordinate 109,746, forward strand.
GTAGGAATCTTTACCAATATGTAAATCAGTAAATCTTTTTCATCTTGACATGTTAAAATAACGACAAATCATCCATGCAAAGTATCAATTTGTGCTTTATTAGAAATCTGAGAACCAGGATCAAGTTCATGAGTGGTTATTCACTATGATTCCTAATGTAGGTACGAGCTGGGATTGTTGGATATCCTAATGTAGGTAAATCATCTTTAATTAATCGACTGCTAAGGCGACGGATGTGCCCAGCAGCCCCTCGGCCAGGTGTTACGAGAGAATTAAAGTAGAGTTTCTTAAATTTTCTTCTTTTTCCCCTGTGATTGTATTCTTTTTGGGGGAAAAATATCACTGTTCATATATTCAATTTCTGTTTCAATAGATGGGTTCGTTTCGGGAAAGATTTAGAACTACTGGATTCCCCTGGCATAATTCCAATGCGGATCAGTGATCAGGCAGCTGCCATCAAGCTCGCCATATGTGATGACATAGGGGAGAGATCGTATGATGTTACTGATGTAGCTGCAATTCTTGTACAAATGTTGACAAGGCATCATGAAGTTGGTTTGTCTCTGTCCGACTTTAAACATATAGTTCCATCCATTTATTTGATACATTCATTGAAAACAATTCCTATGTTTGCACACCTTATTCCACTGGTTCTACAGGTTCAGGCAAACTCTTCAAGCGATATAACATCGACGCGGACACCTTTGGGGGTAGAATGTATGCTGCATTGCTCACAGCGCTCAGTAATTTCACTCGACTGATTTAATACTAAACTGATACAGTTGTTGTCAATTGTTTTAATGCAGGTTTCTCGACAAGCTTGCCCTTCAATTGTTCAACGGAGATGTTAATCAGGCTGCATTTCGGGTATTGAGTGACTTTAGAAAGGGGAAGTTCGGCTGGACTGCGTTGGAGAGGCCTCCTTGACAAGGGCAATGTTTCTGCTGATGATCCTAAAACCAAGTGAGAGAATATAGCTCTAAATTTCTGATTTTTTGACTAAGGATTGGATATCCTGTTGTTTTCAGAGTCATGTCACATGAAAAATAGATAAACGTGAGAATTTTTTCTACATACTTGTGTTTAAATATCTCAGAACAGGCTTGCATCTCTGGAAATAGATTAATTTCTTTTTTCCTTGAAATAATATCTCAACATTTTCATGCCTCTGTAAAATTTACAGCAAGTCATATGGACATCACACCTGAAAGATCTGGCTCAGATAACTCCTCAATAAAATGACAAACCAACCAGGTTGAGTCCTATAACTAAACACACAGCTCAAAGAGAACGTATGGAGAAGGCAAAAAAAACAAAACATCTCAATCTCAGGTTGGTTCAGCAATGCTTGAATCAATCATCCAAAAGTTTGGCTTTTTTCATTGAATTCATGGCCTTCCAAGGGTGTCCACTCTGTCAATTGCATCCAAAGCTTTCATCTTATCTATGTCAAAATTTATGACAGGCACCATGGATGGCCGCCTTGATACCAAATCCTTCTCAAATCCACTGGTAGGAGAATGGCTGCTACTCTTACATAATTTGTGGTGCTTGCTCAACCTTGATCTGGTGGTGTCAAATTCTTGGCTTTTGCTTATTCCTGGTGTCGATTTCCTGAGTGTAACATCTTGTAGCATTTCTTGGTCTTCTTGAGTAAGCGAGTATGGATTTGTATGTGCAAGGAGAGAGACTGTCATGTTCTTTAGAGTTGGGGAGCGAACCGGAGATTTGATGGGAGATCTGTTGCTGGGCCTAGTCTGGCTTATAAGATGGTGAAGCCATATGACCAAATCTAAAATGTAACTTTCGGTCTTCTCCTTGTCTGCATGGTGAAGTGTCTCTATCCGAATCAAGGAATGCCCAGCAGGCCTTTCAATTAGCTCAGAGCTGAAACAAAGAGATATGTGTTTCCTTTAGTTCTCTGTATCCTTGATATTTCTCAAAAATCAGAAAAACATTGACAAACTACTAACCCTGTATTTGCCCATTCTCCAACCCAACCAAAACCATGGTGTGCTCTGGTTTGATTATTTTGCAACCATGATCAAGGAGCGAAGTAAATATCAGTATTGAAAGTGTGGAATCTTAAAGCAAAAGAGGAATTAACATGGGAATAGAAAAGCTGCATTACTTGGTTGTGTTATTCGCAAGAGGAATGAGCCACTGTAATGTTTTCTCCATTTCAGCTTTTATCTGAGGAACGGTGAGCTGCAAAAACAAATGATTCAATTACAACAAGTAAACAATGACCTTGATGGATGAAATCATTCACACAAACTAGAATTAAAAGAAATTAAACACCTCTTCTTTCAGCTGAAAAGACTGCAATTTTGAGCGTAGAGAACATTTCATGGAGGGAGGCAATCCTTGGTATAATGCATCCCTCGTGCTGGAAGGAACAGTATTTGACCGGGTTACCTAAATGTAAATATTTGGCTCATTAGTATACAATTTCATGGCAAATAAACAATAGAAAAGCATTGACTTACACCATAATGTACCAGCAACAAAGAATTGACAATGAACAAGCAGAGGCAAAATGAGAACTGAAGGTCAGTAGTAACTTACAAGAGTATCAATTTGGCTGATGATATTTGCATAGTGTAGTGCAAGCCCAGCGGAACCTAATCTCTGATGAGCGTTGACAGATTTTATTGATGATTTATCTAGTTTGGCAAAATCAAAATTAACTTGTATAAGAAATAATGTTCACAGCGTCGATGAAAAAGGGCATGTAGTCCAGGACATGTACCAGGAGAACCAAAGTTACTATGGATTTCCAAATTCAAAAAGTGGACAATGTCAACGAGCCTTTCCATTACCTGAAAAGGTAGTGAAATTCATGTTTAGAACACTCTATAGCAGCTTAACATGAGGCCAAATTCCTTAAAAATCTTAAGGATTGTGATAGAGAATAATTGTTTCGGCATCATATAAAAGTGTAATCAGAGGCCAATACAGGAGCTATATCCTCCAATGCAATACTGTTTTGTACCGCAGTGTAGCAGTACTTGCATACCTCTTCCAAAATCTTGGACCAAAGTGACTTCTTTTTCAAGCTTTTTACATGTCTCCTTTGGCTTTTCAACTCTTGCTTGAGAATTTGAAGGCCATTGCCTAAATGTCAGTTAAAAAAGGCACATGGTCAAAATAATTAACAATGCCACATTAAGGGAGTTCAATTTCATCCCATCACTGTGGGTGGGATTTGGGTTAAACATGGGAAAAGACTGAATAGGATTGTATAGATCAATAAAAGAACTTGGCCATCCAAATAGGACTTAATTTTGCAAGGTCCAAAAAAGAGAAACGTTGAAATTTCTTGTCCTGCCACACAAATATTTAACAGTCAGATAAAAACACCATACCTTTCTGTCCTGCATTTATGTTTTCCTCTTCCTTTTGTTTTCGCCGATAATCTTGTTCAATTCTATCCAGAGTATGCAATTCATGATATAATTCCTAATCAAAATAGAAGGTGGCCACAGAGGAATTACAAAGAATTCTTATGGGTTAAACTGAACGCAAAAAAAAAAAAAACAAAATTAATTCCTAAATAGGGATATTAGGAACGACCACGAGTTATATCATCGATCATTGGAATTTTAAAAATTAAATGTTCTTTAAAAAATTTAAACTGCTTGTAACTATTTGAGTAATGCAATGATGTCCATGCAAATATGTGCAGTAAATTAGTTAGAATTCATAGACATGTGAATTTGTGCACAAACACAATTTAAATTCAAGAGCTAATTCTTGTATGTACTATATTTACCGACCTTTTGACAGTTTCGAGACTAATAGGAATTAACGCAATTTACTTTTGATAACTTCGAGACTAATAGGTATTACTGTAAACTGGCCTCCAACTCAATGTCATCCTTATGAAAACTTACTTACCTCAATATAAATATGATTCTTCACCTTTAAAAGGTACCAAATGCAGTCAAAGTGAGGAAAAATACAAAAAGAGATATTCTACATTCAAAACTAACCAAACAAACTAACATGTGGTTTTCCCGTGGAAGTAACAGCAGAGCAGTCTTAATATCCAAATTGTATCTTCTCTTTGGACATGCTAGATAGGTCCTGTTAATGTTGGGATACGTCTTATCTCTTTAGCATTCTACAATCTATCAATGCTCCCTTTTGATTTTGAATATTGATGCTTTATGCTTTTTAAATTACATTATTTTCTCCGCCTTTTAAACTCAATAATTTCCCCCCTGGTTCTCTTAACTTGTAAATTAATTCTTATTTTTCTAATCATTTAAATAATGATTTTCATAAATTTCATAATTTTAAAAATTCTATTTTTACTTTTATTTAAATTTTAATATGATTTAAATCCTTTGTAATTTCTATTTCTCTAAAAACAATTTGTTTTACTAAAATATTCACCACCTCATAAAAACAATGTGATTCATTTGTCTATCAATACATTTTCATACATATATGTTGATTTATAGTAAGTTTTAATACTTGGATAATCACACCTGCATTCCATTACACTACATAAGGGTTAAAAATTGAGTAAAAAATGAAATGACTGGATAAAAGACGACAGCAGTACATTGCTATTGTAGTATTTTGCCTCATCGACACGATTTAGTTAAGTGAAAAGGATTTGTGTTTCCTCGCATGTGAGGGGTACCATTGTAGGAAGGTATCATATTCCTATGATTCAGATTATTTTCCTGTCATTTCTAAGAAAAAGCAATGATCTTAATCTTATTTTACACAAACTTTTCTATCCTGAAGAATTAACCTTTCTCCATGTGATCATGATATTTTGAATCCACAGAATCGAAATGATCTCATTGGCTAAAATCTGTTACTTGAATGGGACTAAAATAGTAACACAGTGTGAAGGTTGAACATCCTTTAGAGTTATCAAATAAAGCAATGGGTGACCCACTTAGTCACTTCGTAAATCAATAATTGTAATCTTAGTCAAACAGCATCCACTCTTATTGGCCTACAGAAATAGCATCAGAATGATGCATCATGAAATTTCAAATAACTCGAGAACTTTATGATAAAAATGATTGCATGAAAAAGAAAAATGCTTTGCGATTCTTGAATGAAGAAAAATACTCACAGCTGTATACTGGACCAAGTTCATCAGTTGTTGCATCACTCGTGGTGCCTCTTCTTTCAACTGGCTTTGAGGTATAACTTCCGACCCTAGCCTAGAAATAAATGCCCAATGCAAGGAAAAACATGTCATATTAGGAGAAACTTTTAACATCTGTATAAAAAAATAATGAGGGATTTCTTACTTCTCAAAATAGCGGTCTAAGTTATGCCATTGAGGATCTTTACAACGATTTCCAAAACGGGCCACCTCACCAGAAAATACTTTCAGTTCTTCTCTGTTAGAGTGACATCAGAAAGATGTTATTTCTTTGGGAAGCCGTGCAAAAGAGTCAGGCAAAAGAACTGTTTGACGCTTTCATGATAGGAATTATAACAGTATAATTCCCCAATCAATACAATTAGTTAAATTTGAGAAATGAGATGGTTTTGAAGCCTGGAATTCACCTTTTGTCAACTGCAATGATCCTCAGTAGCTCATGCATATCCTTGGATACTAAATTTTGCACTCCTTCTGAGAGAAGGACTTCTTCTTTTAAGTGTCTTACATTTTCCTTGGAAAGAGATTGCATGAGACTAGCACCTTTGACTATAGTGTTGGCCACCTCAAAAGCCAAAATGGAGATTTTATTGCCTTTTGTTGTCATCCCTGATGCAAAGCTACCAGTAATGTTTAGGCTTGTCACACTGCTACCAAGTGTGTCCAAGACCTCCACTGCCTTGCCAAACCCCATAGACCCAACCCTGCCCAAACGAGAGCCCATTTCTGCAACCTGTTACAGAACAAATAGCTAATTAAGAGAAGTCTGACACAATTAATCATTTTAAGTCAGAGGTTTTTAAGATAAGGACATAAGGTAAAATGAGAACTAAAAAGAAGGGGAAAAAATTAGGAAGGCAAAAATGCATCAAAATACACAATATTAGAAGGGGAAAATTAATGTGGTGTCTCTTTAACATGGTTAAACTAGAAATCTGAAACTCATGATCTTTCAATAAGCATGATCAATATAATGCATGATGGACCCATCAATTACACCCAGGGTAACAAAATAATCGCACCCTCAAAAATGCATCACAAAGTTTATCGAAATGAAGGTTGAATACAAATAAAATTGATAAATAAGTTGTGGCAACTTTTTTGTTCTTCTTACTTTTTGATAAACTGAACATTCGATATAATTCATAACAAACCAATTGAATGCAGAAAAAAAAAGAAATTACCAAACTACCTTTGACAACTTAATTTAAATAAATCATTTTTAATGTAGACATAAACTATATCAACTGATAGTGTTGAACTGTATTCTACATCACTCACACACACACACAAATATTACGGCACAACAAGAAATCTGGATTTTACTGAACCATCATCTATTAAATGCTGAATAGAATAGAAACTTTCCAATAATTCAACTGTCACTCATCCACTCACAGATAAGATTCAATCTGAAACATGAAAGAGGAGGAAAACTCAACAGACAAGCATAAGTTCTCATAAGCTGAGTGCTTGGATTACAACAATTGGAATTAGAAATTTCGAGCCCTTTCCTATACATGGTCATAACTCATGGGTTATTATTACCAGGACTACCAGGACCGCATACCTCTATTGTTAAGTTTTCAACCAGAATTGCCACAAACCTCACCAAAAATGAGCAATTTAAGTAGCAGAATACATGGTATATTATATTATATAATTTTTTTCCCTAATTACATCGACAAAACTTGTACCTTGCACATTGAAATGAGAAAGCTAGTGCTTCTCTGCATAAATTCACATGTATCATTAATGAAGGTATGAATATGACTAACAAGAGACTTAGACATAAATTATAAAGCATACATGCATGAATCATCCCATGTATGATACCAGAACTTCGCCGTGTTTGTCAAAATAGATTGAAATTCCCAAACATGATATTAAAACAAGAAGATGACAACCAGCATGAACTTGCCTTGATTGTTCCATTCCTTCCAGACCCGACCGGCCCGGATTTCATTGACTTAGATTTCCGTGAAAGATCTCTAGACAACAACTTCTCCCTAGCATGCATAGCTTCAGATTCCCCACCACCATCCTCCATTCCTCTCTTCCCTTGAGAGTGATAACCCAACACATCCCTGTCCCCAAGCCCATTGGCACGAGCAATCCTCTCGCTCGGCGACGTATCCACCGCTGATTTCTTCGAACAACTCGCCCCCATGATCCCAATCCAATCTCAATTACAAACAATAGACGAAACTTCCCAGATTGAATGCAATGCCAAATTCACCAATCCATCATCAAAAACCTCCATCATCAAAAACCTAAAACCACATCAAATTCAATCAAAGGAACCCCACAAAAAAAAAAAAAAAAAAAAACAGATCAAAGATAGAACCAAAATAGTATCACAAGCCAAAAAAATAAACAAAAAAGCGAATTTCGAGAACAAAAAACGAACCTTTGAGATCAAATCGCAGAGGGAGCGAAGAGGATAAGGATTTATAGGATAATCCGATGCAAAAGAAGAGATCATTGCGGTCCGGAGAGCATTGGGATGGAGGAGAAGAGAAGGATACGAAGAGAGAGCGAGAGAGTCTCCAGCTCGCGAGTCCAAACAAAGAAAAGAAACTCCAAAGCCGACCACAAGTAGTCTCATATCATGTGGAGCCGGTCCAAAGTCAAACCTAAACTTTTGGCACGTGCGAAGCGTGTGCTTTATGTACATAATAATGATATATAATATATATATATATATATATATATATATATATATATATTATTAAAAGTGGAAATTTGGAGTTGTTTGGAAAAATGATATAAAGTTTAAATTAATTTTTTAAAATTGGGTAAAATATGGAAATAAGGTGACACATGGATTTGGTTTTTATTGAGATAAAATTCCTTGTGTAGCCTTCAACAGGTTTGTAATTACTAATATATCTGTTTTCTTTTTGTGTGTTTTTTTTTAATTATTTAGTTGAGAGTAAGTTATGAATTTTTTAAGTTATAATGGAAATTATATTTTTCTAATGAGGAATATGAAGCTCAATGCCTAACAAATGGAGGCAGATAAACAAATTTAAATAAATAATTCTCTGTGGAGATAAAAACAAATTTTTATAATTGGAATAAAAACATATAAATAATAAATTTTGTTTTTTCTTTTTAGATTTGACTTGGTCCACTAATCTTGTAATTTATATCTAATGGTATAATAAATGAATTGCTAGACGGCATGATAAATAAATAGATAATAAGATAAATATATATATTTTTTTCTATAAGAATATAAAATGAGTTTTATTTCACATGTGATAGTGATCTCACAATCAAGCTGAATCAATTGAAGATTTTTTCTTGGTAAAAATTTAAATTAAAAAACTAGTATTTGATATTTATTACCATCCATATCCATTGATTCTTATGATACAAGTGAAGATTTGAGTTTATTATTATAATAAAAATATTTCAATATATATATCATTTATCTTCTCAATGAAAAATTAAATTACCACAATATCTTTTGTATTGTTCTATGTACATGCATTTTTGCAATTATTAGTTTATAATTACATTTTTTAATGGCGAAAATATATTGATTAATAAAAGATTAATTATAAGATTTTTTAAACTAAAAGAAATTAGATTTTGGACGAAAAACCACCCAATTTATTTATTTATTTATAAACTTAATAAATTTTTAATAATAGCATATACTTTGAGAAATTGTTGAAGTTTTTTATAAATAATTTTTTTTTATCATATGCTCCCTAAATCTTAAAACATTGTTGACTAAACAATCTTCAGCACTACATAAAAACATAATTATCAGATATATTGTAAAATATCATCATAAAATCAGTTTCGTTCAGTTTCTAATCATTCACTAATGAAACAGATTACAAAAAAGGAGTTTGTTTTGTGTAATTATTAATTAATTAATTAATTAATTAATTAATATAGTTTGCAATTTTTGCACTGTGCCTACCAACTAATTATCTCTTACTTTCCAAAATTTATTATATATTATCACATAATCATTCTGGACTTCAATCATGGAGGAGCCAATGAAAAGTATAAATTAAAGTTATAAAAAAGTAACTAATTAAAGACCAAAGATTTATATATATATATATATATGTCAGCAAGTGTAAGTACGTGCTAGTCCTACGCCAAACTGAAAACAAAGCTCAAAGCTTCATATATACTTTGGAATTAATGGAAAAAATAAATCCTTATCCTATTCAAATTCCACATAACAAACTTATAAAACCCTAACCCTAACCCAAATATATATATATATATATATATATATATATATATATATATATATATATATATATATATATATCAGCAAGTGTACGTACGTGCTAGTCCTACGCCAAACTGAAAGCAAAGCTCAAAGCTTCAAACTTTGGAATTAATGTAAAAAAGAAATCCTTATCCTACTTAAATTCCGCATAACAAACTTATAAAACCCTAACCCTAACCATAATATCTCAAGAACTTTTAACAACATCAGCAATGGCGGCCTCTCCAAGTGATGATCACCAGAGGAGCACTGCAGCCTCTTGTAGCAGATGGACTAAGGCATGGTGTGACCTTTTTTCATGAAACTCTCTTTCTCCTTCTTCTTCTTCTTCTTCTTCTTCTTTTTATTTATTTATTTAATTATTTTATATATTTGATTGAATATTTTGCATGTGTGTGTGTGTCTTTTCCATTAGGGTTTCTGATGAAGATAATAAAGTTACTGGTGGGAAGTTATCTCTTCTCAAATGGATTAGAGGTATATATATTTATTTATTTCTTCTTCTTGTTTTAATTTATTTGATATATATATATATATAGTGAATAATTTTTATTATTTGAATGCAGAGGATAAGTTGGAAGCAATGAAAGAGAAGATGAGAAAGTCTGAGATCAATAATGAAAATGATCAGAAACAAGAAGAAATTATCAGAGAAGTTCTTTACCTTTGTAGCCATGAATCTTGTGGAAGAGCTTTCAAAGACCTTCAATGTTTGATTAATCATGCTGATCAAATCCATAAGAAGAAGAAGCATGCATGTGGAAAGGTGATGATCGATCGATCCAATTTGATTAATTAATCTTTCTTTAGAATTACACGTAAAAATTAGTGATCAGAGATGATGCATGGTTTAATTAGTTCAATTTCATGCATGCTTTTGATTTTGCAGGCATTTTCTTTGACGTGTTCTTTCAATGGCTGCAATAAGAGATTCAGAAGTGGAAACAAGTTGGCAAACCACATCAATAAATTCCATGATCAAAAGGTGCATTTTAATTATTTGATTCATTTAGTTCTTCTCTAGCTATATTCTGATTATGTATATTTTTATCTTTGCATAGAATGAAATGAGACGTAGATCGAAACCGGTAGAGATCAATACGAGTCGAGATCGGCCTTATAAATGTCCTTTTGAAGGTTGTGATAAAGACTACATTCATGAGTACAAATTGAAGATTCATTTGAAGATAATGCATCAACATGGAAACAATGTCAATGATGTGAATGGTGATATTATAACAAGTAGTGCAAGTTCAAGCAAGAAGCCGAAGCCGAAGCCGAAGCCGAAGCCGAAGCCGAAGCCGAATAAAAGAGCAAAACCGGTAGCCCGAAGAGGTTATACTTTGGATCAGCAAACAAATGAGTCCATGAACATGATGAGAAATCAAAGAGAGTGTAAAAATGAATGCAATGAAGAAGAAGAAGAAGAAGAAGGTGGTGAAGATGAGAACAGGTATGATAGTGAAGAGACTGAAGAGGATGACAAGTTATCAAATTATATCATATCTTCACGTGGAGAAAGAGATACAATGGATTAATATTTCTTAGTTTATGAATTATGATTGTATATATTGTATATATATATATATATATATTCTTTTCTTTTAGATGAATTAATAATATTGATCATCAATTCTTTTTAGAATTTGGAACAAAACAAGAAGCTTCAGTTTATATCTGAAGTTATATATATATACGTACACACAGACACAATGAATTCTTAATTAGTAGTCAAAGTCTCTTTTCTTTGTTTCTTTTTTAGTTATTTGCATTTGTCCATTGATTATTTGTTTATTTTAAATAAATATTAACTTGTAGAAATTAACTAAAATTTGAAGGACATGGCTTGGTACAACTTCAATCTAATTGGAAACATGTTAATGATCAATGAGGTGTACGTTTTCTTGAAGTATAAAGCCAAAAGTAGTAATTACTTAACAATATCTTGCCAATTGTTAGGTAAGACTTCCATGTTTTTTATTCAAAGATGTTTAATATCAATATATGAACAAAAGTTAGTTAATATTAAGATTAACATTAATTCTAAATTAAAAAACAATGAATACTGTTGGTTAAGTACAACTAGCTGTTAATTGATACAATTTATTAAGTTGGTTTAGAGGCTAAAAGTGTTGACTAATGTGTAGTTGTAGTTTTGTTCAACTAACTTTGTATATATAGATTTAGGCTAATTTGATTAAGTATTAATATATGAATATTAATTAGTCAAAAGGAGTTGACTTGGATTAGGTTTTGATATTAGGAATATTACTCCATGTTTTTATTTTTTATTTTTTATTTTTAAAGGCTATTAATACCACACCTGTTTATTTAATTTAATGTAGTTAATCAATACTTAATTAGGGTTGTTATAAAGGCATTGTTTTTTATGATCACATGGCATTCATAATGTGATCAAGATGTTAGTCTAGATGCATAAGAATTAAGTACACAAAAAGGTTATCTAATTAAACTATGAAAAAAAAACACTAATAAACAATAATTATGGTTGATATTTAATTAATTAATTACAGTTAGCACAAAATAGAATATCATAATTAATTTATTATTGATATGTTCAAATGTTATTTTCTTTTATGGTCTTCTGATCATACCAACTACATATAGTTTTGTTCTAACTATATATATATATATAAAGATTATTATTATTATGAAATTAAAGTAACTAATAGTGAGATAAAATATAAATATAACTTGAGTCAATATATTTTGTTTGCACCTAATTATGTTGTGTAATTAGAGAGAGTGTGTGTGTATATATATATATAATTAGTTTAAGTTTCTCATTCAGGATGCTTTTTCCAATTAAATTATTGGTCCGAAAGAGTTTTATGAAAAATAATAATTAACATATCAAAATAAACTCAAATATTACAATACTTTTCTCCATCCTCAATATATATACCCTTCTACTCTTCTTTTTAATTCTATGAATTAAACATAAATTTTTTGTTGATAATAATATATAAATATATATATATATATATATATATATATATATATATATATATATATATATATATATATATATATCTATTAACAGCAACATCAAATATTGATCATCTTAATTAAGATACCAATCACATTTTAACACTAATAAAAACTCTTCTGATATATTAAGATATTAAACATATCATTTTATTTATTTATTTATTTATTATGACTCATCCGTTTGAATGACTAGCCTTTGTGGTTGATATTGTTATCCTGACTGCAAGTTGGATGATTGTTAGGTGCAAGTGATGCTGAACATGACTTGCATCTTATGTTCTTTTGCATGTGTTTCATCTCCATAATTAATTATTTTTTTTTAAACAAGTCTGATCACCACACACACACACACACACACATCCTTATTAAATCAAACCCTAAACTTTTTATATGCAAATTAATTGCACTACCAGTCACCTATTACTGCAGCAGTGTTTCATCTCCATCTCTTTCTTTTTCTGTTTTCCGGTAACATGGTTGCACTACTTAAGGTAAAGCTCCATTTAATTAAAACAAATCAAATCAAACTTAATTTGCTTTTCATATAAATACATATAGGTTTAGAATACATGAGTGAGATGAAAATTTATATATATATATATATATATATATATATATATATGAAAATACAAATTATAAACAAACATATATGGATCCACCTCAAAACCAAAGCCATGATGCTTCACTTGGACCTACTCAAACACCAACCCTAGTCAAACACTCTCAAAGACAAAAGCATCATTCATAGTCAATGGTGGCCACCCTCTTCTCTCTCTCTCTCTCTCTTTTCTCCCATATAAAGCCACCCTCTTCTTCTCCTCCTTCTCATCCTAACTCACAAGCACTTGTTTCTCTTTACCATATAAACTTTTTCAGCTAAATTAACATGGGAAGGCCACCATGCTGTGAGAAAGCTCACACAAACAAAGGTGCATGGACTAAGGAAGAAGACCAAAGGCTCATTTCTTATATCAAAGCCAATGGTGAAGGTTGTTGGAGATCTCTCCCTAAAGCTGCAGGTTTGCACATATATATATATATATATATAGATCTTCTTATAAACTTTTGATCAATTATATTAACTTGTTAATTATGCTTGTATCTTCACTATGATATATAGGTTTGCTTCGGTGCGGCAAAAGCTGCCGTCTCCGATGGATAAACTATCTCCGACCGGATCTCAAACGCGGCAACTTCACCGAAGAAGAAGATGAACTCATTATCAAGCTTCATGGCCTGCTTGGGAATAAGTAAATGGCATACATGCTTGTCTTTCTTAATTTATTCCTTATTAATTAAAAGTAAAAAAAAAATTAATTATCTTTTATGTTTGTTTTTTTTTTTTTTAATGTGTAGATGGTCTTTGATCGCCGGAAGGCTTCCGGGGAGGACGGATAATGAGATAAAGAATTATTGGAATACACATATCAAGCGGAAACTTATTAGTCGGGGTATTGACCCTCAGACTCACCGATTTTTGATCGGTGAGAAACAACAACTTGGTATCAGAGCTACGAGTATGTCTGACGACGTCAATGAACTTAACCTAGACTTATCGATAAGTCTTACTTATGTTCAACCTCAACCACCATCACCTTCCATTCAAGCAAAGATAACAAGTTCAACATTATCTATGGCAACAACAACAACTATAACTACTACTACTAGTACTTATCCTCAAAATATTTGTCTTTGTTGTCATTTAGGGTTGCAAGCAAGTGAAGCTTGCAAGTGCAATGCCATTCAAAGCCAAAGTGTTCTTAGATATTATACAACTTTGGACAACATGTAGATTGAATGCATTATAAGGTTTGTACAAAATTTTATTGGTTATATAGTTTTTGTTTTTATTTCTTTGTTGTTGCATTGTGAAGTGATGAGGGTTTGTTGTTTGTTTGTGGGAAAAAGAAGGCAAAAGTGATAGGGGTGGTTGGTTCTTGGTGTTTGAGCATGTGAGGCCAGAGACCTTGACAAGTTGGAGTGTGGGTGGTCACATGAAGTGTTTGGTTTGGTGAACCCAAAAGTAGTAGTGATAATAATAATAATAATAATAATTTTAATTTTAAAAAAATAATGTGCAATGGGACCAACTATTGATGTTTGGTGAGCTAATTATTATAATTGGTCTCTGAGTTATAATTCTAATTTACTAAAGATTAAAACAATTAATATATAGTCTTTATGAAGTGTAAGTTTTTATTTTATTTTATTAAAAATATAAATAAATCATGAAAGAGATGTATGTAGAGGTGAAGTTAATAATATTTCCGTATCCCTATATTTTCATTTTGTGTGAGCTGACGTTCAAACATGTTTTTTTTTTTTTTATAAAAAATATAAATATTTTACGTATGATCAGACTCGATGTTAATAGACTAAGAGATCGTTGGTATTTTATTTTATTTTAGTTTTTCTATTCAATATGCCACATCTAATTTATTTTATTATTGTTGTAGGATTAAAATAAATTAGTGATTAGGTTTTAGTTCTTAAGATAATAAAAGTTTAGACCCCCATGTGAAAGGGTTGGTGAGATGCCACTTTCACTATGCTTTGGGTTCTTAGTACTTGAAATGTCACTCTTAGTTGATGTTTTTATAATATATAATAATCAAGCTTACATTGAGGGATATATATAAGTTAACACTAGTGAGGTTCTATGTATGCATATTTTCCATCATTATTAATAACAAATTTATTTCATTTATTAGAACAAATAGTGATCTAAATATAAAAAAGTTCATATGTCATTCTCTATTAGTTTATAGGGTATATCTATATTGAAAAAAATAAAAAATAAAAAGGTCAAAAATATCATGTTTGTGGTTGGTATCCGAATTAAAAAAAATCACAAAATTATCAAAAATTTTAAATTTCTCTTTCTCCCTCAATTAATGATCACGAAATCTCTATGAGAAAAAAAAGTCACCTGTTAAATAATTGACATAAATTTTAGTTAAAATATAAAAAAACATAAAAATAAATTTATTAGAGAAAATTGAGTATATACCCCTCAAAAATTTTATAATTACATATTTACTATCAGAAAAAACACAATTGTGTATATACTCCTGAAAAATATAGATAATTGCGGATATGCGCCTATCGTTAAATTCTGTTAACAAAAATTAATTAGTTTTATTAATTATAATTATAATCTTGATTAAGATATATAAAATATCTAAAATAACATTTTATAACTTTACCAAGGGGTATTCATAAATGATCATTTTATAATAAAAAAGCTTTTCAAAGGCATATATATATGCAAAATGTATAATGATAATTTTATATATTTGTTGTTTGTTAACAGATGATTTTTCAAATAATTTAAACCCAGAAATATATACATAATTATATGTATTATTCAAGGGTATGTATGTAATTTTAAAATTATTCAGGAATACACCTGCAAAAAAACCAACATATTATTATTAACCAATATAACAACAAGCAAATATAAATCATAATAAAACTGAACACAAAACAAAACAAGGTGAAAAAAAACATCACTCTATTTAGGTTACCACTTTAGAAACCCTAAACACTCATTCCCCACCCCCAAATATTTCAAAGGTGGTGGTGGTGGTGGTGGTGGTCTCCATCACACTAAAACATTGATTGATATATGTTATATATGCATATAGTTTATAAACCCTAGTTCAATGTTGCCATAGTTGACCTAGAAGAAAACAAGGAAACATCTTGGTAAGACTTGGTAGTTGGTGGTTGGTAGGCTTCATGACATAGTCACATACCACCAAAATAAAATAAAATAAAATACATGTTCCAATGTCCAATGTACCCCTTTTCCTCAATCCCTGGTTTTGCTTCTCCATGCAATGTCTTTTTCCACATTTATATAATATATATATATATATATATATAGACAAAGACACCAAACTCTTTTTCAAGCAGTGATTAACATTTCTTTTTATGAGACATGGAAAGCCACCATCTGCATCAAAGACTTTTTATGTTTTCTGTGAGAATAGTTGTAGTCATTGAATGTTATTTTAGAAATTTTAAATATATATAGTTGTTTTTAATTTTACTTATTTTGTTTTTTGGAGTTTTGTTTTAATGTTTTTTTTGTTTGAGAAGCTCCTCACTCTCTTTCCAAACTTTTTCTTGCCTACCTTTGGGAACACAAAAGTTGGTGGCCTTGGTTGGTAGGTATGATTAATAAAGGTAGTGATTATTATTATTATTATTATTATTATTAATCAAAAGGCTGATATCTCAATTAGATTGATTTCCATTTTAGAGATCACTGGTAGTTTTTTTATTAATCATAGTGTATTTATTATGTTAGCATATTAATAAATTTTAAAAAAAAATTATATTAAGAGAAAGAAAATCAGTATTGTCACCTTGTGACTTTGTTGTATTTTTCATATTTTAATAAATTTGTGGTTTATCTATTTTTTTTTTGTTTTTGAAAAAAAATTGATATTTGAAAAGAAGAAATAATAATGACAATAAAAGCATGCATGATGGATGCACATTTAACCTAATATTACCTAATGTTTATTATAATGTTTATGTGCTAAACCATTTGTTGTTGTATCACACTCTTCAAGAATCATCATTATTATAAAAATCCTCTCCCTTCCCCCTTTAGCTTAATCATCCATTTAAAAATGGAGAAGCAAATTAATAGTAAACTTAATTCTTTTCTTGAACCAATTCAAAATATAAATAATCTGTTATATTATTTTTTTTATCCTCACTTTAACTATTTTATATTTCTTATGCTCATTTTAACCATACTATACAAATATGATCATTCTAAAATTTCAATAGTAATTAATTAATTGTGACTTTAGTGCCGACATTTGAGCTTATTTTCTAAAGTGGGTTTAATTCTCTACTAATCAACTTTATTATCAAAATAATAAAGAAGCCAAATAGTAATCCTAGCTTTTATTTATATATACAATTTGCATCTTTTTACTTCAAAAATCCTTGAAATACTTTTAATTCTCTCCCATCTCCGGAGAAAAGGAAATGATAATTTATATTTATACAAAATAGATTAATTTTTTAATACAAGCAAAATATTACACATATTTCAACATGAGAAAAAAAATTCAGAAAATACAAAGGGTGGTTGGGGCATCACAATTGTTAATAATCACAAGGTATGGCCAGGAAAAGAAAGGAACGAAAAGTGATAAACAGCACAATTAAGTCACTATATATGTTTTTTGTAGTAATATCAAATGTCAATGAATGATACATATCTTTAACTTTGGTTATTTGAAAGCTTGAAAGGTTTCTCACTAAGGGGGAAGCTTTGTCTTTCTTTATGCTTTTGGGAAACCCTAACTTGACCGGAGTTCCAAATTATTTGGATCATGTCACTATTTCTCATATATTAGGTTTGAAATTTTCATTCCACTCAAGAAGGTTATATATATACACACACACACACACACACACACACACACAATGGATTGTCTACCATTCTTCCCCTGTTTTTTAACTCCAAAGGAGTATATTTTCAATATATGATGTCACCAACACCTTGATTTATCTTACAAGATCCAATATTCTGTCATCCTTTGAACAAGATTAAAATCAAAAGTTTTCAAAAGACAAAAGAATTTAGATAAATCCAGTACCAACCATGATATTAAATCACATTTGATATTTTGTTTTTTACTTTATCATCCATGCTTTACCAAACACACAAGACAAAATCATACAATAATCATTCACTTATATCCATCCAGCCTGTTTTACAGTAAAAATTCTCAGTAGAAACCTGCCCTGACTGAAAGATGGATGACAAATTTTCATACAATAACACTAGATCAAATGCAAGAAAATAAAAATTAATTGTAGAGTAGACACTAGTTTATCAGACAGATACCAAATTCAAAGAAAGCAAAATCAGTAGTGTTATGATAGTCAGAGAACTGGCTGCAATTCCGGTCAACAAAATCCAATCGAATGTAGTAAATTTGCCTGTGGTTATTTCATCTTCCTGCTTTTCTGCAGTTTGCGTGGCTTGGCCACCACTCGACTTCTCAGATACCTGTGATCTCCTTTTCCTATGAAATATAGACTGGAATGAGCTTACCAATGTTCTGGACTTCCATTTTCGGGTAATGGAGCTACCCACGATGACATGAGTAGGACCGTTCTCATGCTTTTTGCCGTTAATTTGTCCACTGCACGTCTGCGCCGTGCATGAGCACAAGCATGCATCTCCTGAACAAACTGGCTGGTCACATGAATCCGAGTAGGAAGGTGCGTCTATAGTAGGGTTTCCTAAGACATTGTTCATGTTTCCTTGCTTGGGAAATTCAAGCACTTCACCGAAGACAGACCACCTGCCAACAGATGTGATCTTTACCTTTGTTGAGGTACCAAGCATGGTATCTGGTGCAATTACAAGCACTTGAATATAACCCTTTGTATGACCTACCTGGAAACACAAAACAAAACCAGTTTCTTGAGTGTTAGTCCAAGAGAAGTATGTCTTAAGAATTGACATAGCTGAACAGAGAACTTGACTGGTGAATGAAAAAAAATTAAATAAATGAGCAAAATTGACAGTAAAAAATGACAGACTGCTGCTATACCAGATGTATTCCATCAGTCGCAATTTCAGTTATCCATATGTTCTCAATCTGACCTTCCATTCCCTGATATGGGGAAAAAGATTCAAAAACAGAAGTTAATTCACGACTCCGTTTTTTCACTATCGTGCTGGGGACTTTCTTCATCCTTGAAGCAGGGGT
Source organism: Dioscorea dumetorum (assembly GCA_902712375.1). Lineage (NCBI taxonomy): Eukaryota > Viridiplantae > Streptophyta > Magnoliopsida > Dioscoreales > Dioscoreaceae > Dioscorea > Dioscorea dumetorum. Next base: position 128,911 of record CACTHL010000404.1, read on the forward strand.
TCCTGCATAAACAGAGACCACAGCTGACAATGCACTCTGAAATACATAAATTCAAAGAGAGCTGGAAGGAGAAAATGGGTATTCTGTGGAAAGACCACCTTTGTACATACCTGGTCTAGGGTAGAACTGGGATATATGAACTTGAGGAAATTGGTACTCCTTAATTAGATCAACAGTTTGCTTAAAATCTTCATCAGTTTCACCTGACAATGGGAACTTTGTGCTTGAACAAGAATCATAGGAAGCAACAGCATGTTCATTATTCAACTAAATTACATCCGAATTTCGTTTTCATGTGCACAGTGGGAGAATTCAGCACACAAAAAAAATTGAGGCCTCCAACAGGTCACTGCAGTAGCAGACGATTAGATGAATCAATTTATGAAATTACCTGGGAATCCACATATTACATCAGTTGCAAACTGCATTTCCGGTACAAGTCTGTTTAATGTATCAACTACAGTTCTGAAGTCTCTCACAGTGTATTCCCGGTTCATAGCCTGACATGGCCATCACTCATCATATCAGAATAAATGGGCTGCCTTCTATTTGCAAGTTGAAAATAATCATCAGTAAAATTATGATCAATAAATCAAAAACCAAGCTTACACCAAGGACAGAATCACTTCCAGACTGCACCGGCACATGCAGAAATGAATACACACATGGGTGGCGTAAAACTTCAGCTATTTCCTCCAAATGCTCTAGTATGAAAGGAGGGTTTGTCATGCCAATACGAAGCATGGTGCTTCTGTCTGATGGAAGCTCAGCGACAATGGCTTTCAGTAGAATTGGAAGATTAGCTCCTATATCCCGTCCTGACATGCATTGATAGCTTAGTCAATATTAAAAAAACTTACAGCAGCTTTCCAAACAAACGCTAAGAGAATAAAGAGTCATCTTGTATTTCATTAGATTGGGAGCAATATAATCCTTACTTAGAAGCCAACCTAACCAACTTTAGGGGCATCAAGATAATTTAGTTTAGAGAATATTTTTCTCTGATAAAGTCCTAAGTTTTGAGCTGCAAAGATGGAGTAATGTCATTCATGGAATAGTACAGACGAAACACAGATATTTCAGTAGATTTTAGAGGCAAAACAACCAAAGGATAACATGGTGAGAAGTTGACCCAATTTAGAGTTGGAGTATATACATTTCTTCTAATAGTACATGCATGGGTTCCCAGAATGTCTTTAGTAAGCCTTTGGTTCTGATGCCACAGCAGTGAGCTTCAGAAATTTTACTGCCAGATATGTTGCCCAACAACAGAATATGATTCTGTTTAAGACTGCATACATGCAGGTAAGCATCACAATCAAGATGAGGCAACAGTTTACTGGTTCCTCAATTATCGATTGAGATAGTTATATCAAATCCATGTGAAAAGAACTAATCACTTATGAAAGAGAACCTTTCAAAAAGTTCACAAATTTCGGTATGACAAACATAAGAAAAAAAATTAATGAGTAGAAAATGCCATAACAAAGTCACCATAGGCGCCAGTATCTTCACTACTCAACCAGATTTCTTTAACTCCTTCAGTGATGACAGTCCTTACTCGTTCCACCTGCACCATATTGCTTTTAAGATCTTCACAATGTTAAATCTGCAATAAAGCAACAAGAAACAATAACCTACGAGACCATTCACAGTGTAGCTTCCAAGATGACCCCGAGCATGCTTTGTCTTGCAATAAGTGCAAGCACCCAAACAACCAACATTGATGGGAAGAATCTCAATAAATTTGTTCCTTCTAACCTATAAAAATAAAAAAAGAAATTGACATTGATTCCACTGATAAAAAAAAATTAAGTAGCTTTTATGATTTCTATAACAAACTCTGTGCTAGGTGGTTTATCCACTTTTTCTTAAAAAAACAAAAAAACTCTGTGCTATGAAAAACTGCTAGATCACAAATTTTCTAAGTACCTTAGGTAGGTCAAGTGCTGGTAAAGTTTTCCGACTTAAAAGCCGCACCTCATGGCCTTTCAAAGTCTCTTCTACCACTTCAACGACACGATCTATTTGTTGCACACCAATTACACTAACTCCTTCAAGCTCCTTTAGATCTCGACTTCCTTGAGGCACACATCCAGCCACCACCAGAGGCTTGTTCACATTTTTACATTTTAATATTAGAGTATCCATGGCAGATTGGCTTGGAGACTTCACTGTGCATCTGTCCAAGTAACACATCACCACCAAAGTTCACCAACAAAATTTGGAATTTTTTCCACTAGTATCAATAAGATGGCATATGATGTAAGCAAGAACAAACAACAAGAGAATACATACCATGCATCAATCATTTATCACAAAAAAAAAATCTTTTCATCAAAGTTCAATAATTTTACAGCTTAATAGAATAAGACATGCTTTGGACAACAACACCGAAAAAAAACATAGGTAAATACTTCATGAAAAAGCCAATATAAATCATATAAGCAAGACCCTGTGCATAATTAAGCAGGATAAAAAAACAAAAGGGAAGGTGGCGCATTACGTGTTTATTAGCCAAAGATCTGCCTCCTCAGGATTATCACTAACTGCATATCCAAATGCCGAGAGCTGGCCAGCCATATATTCACTGTCACTCTGTTCAACAGCAGCACATTATACAAGCATCATGAATGATACCAAATTCACACTTTTACCATTTTTACACACTAAATTCATTATCATTCTAGAGTAAGAGATTTGTTTGTGAATTGTGAGTAGGAAAAACATCACGATAACTAGGGACCAACAATGCATTACTAAACTGCATTCAAAGCACTTCATATGCACGCCATTAACGCCAAAATCGAAACCAAAAAACATAAAGAGCTCACCTGGTTATGAGAGCATCCAAATGTCTTCATATATATAATCTGCAAGGAAAACAAACAAACCTATAGACAAAACTTAACCCTAGTCACAAACAATCCACAGTTGAGATATTGAAGTGGAACCTGAGTGCCAGGGATTTGGGAAGAAGGGGAGGAATTTAGACCATCTCCGATCCGACGGGCTATGGTTTTCCTTCTCGGCTTAAGACCTACGCCCGCAGTCATTGGAAGCCGGAGCCCCGGTGGCTCACCGGCGGCGGCGACTATGTCCTCGATGTCTTCCATCTCGGAACGAGTTCCAATGCCGAGTTAGGGCTTTGGTAAGTTATCAATTAATAAATCAAATTGAGTCGGAACGCTAATTTTATTTAATTAATTTGATAATTTAAATTATGTATGTGTATATATATATATATATATTAATAAATCATGTAATCATAAACAAAAAAACAAAAAACAAAAAAAACAAAAGTTCATTATTAATTTTTTCTTTAAATTTTACAAGAGCAAAAAAAAAAAATATATATATATATATATATATATATATATTAAAACAAAATTGGGTACATTTACAGTATTAAGTTCAAGAAGAAGATAAAAAAAAATATATTCTCATGCATATTAACTTGTTGAAAATCGTCCTTCCTGTTAAAAACAACCAATAAAAGGATCAAAAACAAATCACAAAAGCAAACAAGGACTGATACATAATTTCATCAAAGCAAAGACAAATTCTAAACTTTACCAAGGGCTCATGTGTAAAACCCTGCAAAACTACCAGAAAACCTCCCCGACCATCAACACGTGTCATTCATCCAACACGTGTAATCCTCCAACTTCTCCACAATGGCCACGTGTCAAACATCTCATCACCATCCTCCCATCCATTTGTTCTCACACTCTCTCTCTCTTTGTTCAACTTCCAAAGATGATGAACATACTGGCTCTCAGCCTCATCATCGCCACCCTCGCCGGCGCCGGCGTATGGTCTCCGCCGTCCGATCCACAGAACCCCCACGTCGTCCGCGAAGGCAGCCGCGTCATCGTCGTCGATTATGAACGCGATGACTCCTCTTCTTCTCCTCACCATCTCATCCAAAAAGCAAAAGATAAGTTCAAAGAAGCTTCTTCTTCTTCTTCTTCTTCTTCTTCTTCTTCTTCTTCTCTCCTCCCAAACCTTGGCCAAGGCCTCTCCACTCCTTTAGAAATCCAAACTTCATCAAAAGATCATGATAATATCAATGCTTTCACTAGTGCTAGCAAGAGTGCAGTGGAGGACACCAAAGAAGCTGTTGAAAATCTTGTTCATAAAGGAAAAGAGAAGGTGGAGAAAACCAAGAACACTCTGAAAAATATAGCAGGGAATTTCATGCATGAAGGAAAGGAGAGAGTGGAGGAAACCAAGGAAAATCTAAAGGAAGAAACAAAGAATGTAAGAGAGGAGATGAAGGAAGATGCAATGGAGATTGTAAGGAGGAGTAAGAGATTGGTTTGTGATATGTGTTCTTGTGTGGTGACGCCGGAGACGGTGAGGACGGCGGCGAAGGTGGTGCATTTGTTCGGGTTTTCGGTGGCGTATGGGAGTGGTGTGTGGGTGACTTTCGTGTCGAGTTATGTGCTGAGTAGAGCTTTGCCGAGGCAGCAGTTTGCGGCGGTGCAGAGTAGGATCTATCCGGTGTATTTCCGGGTGGTGGCCGGAGGTGTTGCCGTTGTGTTGATTGCTCATTTGGCCGGAGATGGGTGGAGATTGGAGAGGTTGCAGGGGTGTTGCTTGTTGCTTGTGCTTGTGCTTCTTCTTGTTAACATGCACTTCTTTGAGCCCAAAGCCACAAAGGTTAATTAGTGCTTCTCTGAATATTGTTTTTGTTGATATATATATATATATATATATGGTTACACTCTATATAGACGCCATGTCATCATAATTTTTTTTGTGATCATTTTGATGCAAATTGAAATTTGATACACAAAATGTATAGTTTTGATGATCAGCAGTATTATTTACCTTCTCAACCGATAAAAAAGAAAAACTCTACTCTAAAATTGTGTTTTTAGTTTGTCATGCGGCCAAAATCACACTCAACCAAGCTAGAATCTAGATAGGGAAAACTTTCATGTATATATGCATCTTTATGTAATGCATGATGACAATTGATTTTTACTAATTTGATGTTGATTTACCTATACACTGAATAATAGGTAATGTTTGAGAGATTGAAGATGGAGAGAGAAGAAGGGCGAGGAAGGGACATTGATGATACAGTGTCAAAGCCCATACTCACATCCTCACCGGCCACCACCGCGACAACCAGAACATCCCCGGGTACGACGAGGATGGCTCCGGTCATCACCGAGGAGGCAATGAAAAGCCGAATGGCATATCTAACCAAGCAATTGAAGAAGCTCAACACCTACTCATCTTTGCTCAATGTGGTTGCTCTCATGGGACTCACTTCTCACCTGGTGCATTTGGCACGCCATGTGCATCTAACTTGTTGATCTTTAAATTATGGGTGCTCTGTTATGTATGTTTGAATGTACGTGGTTATGTACAATGTCTGCTGTTTTTAGTTTTTACAGTGTTTTCTATTAGTAATTTAGTTTTTACAGTTGAGGTTGTGTAATCTGACTCTGTTTTTTACAGTGAAGAAAAGACTTATTTATCACTGGATATTTGTCAGCATGATCCATGGATCTAAACCACATGTCCTTATATTTATAAGGAAATTGTTTCATGCATTTTAGATTATATTTTTCCCCAATGTTAAATTCCAATTTTTATTGATGATATATGTATAAATGAATGTATTGTGCTATAACAGTAAGCCGTTTTCCGACAGATTAGTTAAATAAACTAAACATATCATCACGTTTCTGTTAAGTATTTTTAGTTCCTCTAGCAAATGTGATTTGGCGACCAGTTCGAGAGCAACCCCATCTTCAATTTTTTTTTTTTCAAATTTTATTTTCATTCATTCAAGTTTAGGATTCAAATTTTTTCATATATAACTATGGTTTTAATTAGATCCGTGTTCATAAATAGCTTCGACTAATTTATCACAAATATGAACTTCAAATTGTTTTATTAAATATGGTTTCAAAAATCTTATTTGCTTAATTTTGTTTATTTAACTTTATATTGAAACAAGCTTGGTGTCCAAATAGTTAATCTCTCGTTACATTAAAAAAAAAAATCATACAAGTGGAATGTAGTAGCCAAAAAATAGCACCTCCAATCATGTGCTACACCATGGTACTACCTCATCAAAATTGTCACATCACCACCATAAGTGTCAAATAATGGCAATTATAAATATTAAACTCTAACATCTCTCTCAGAAGAAGAGATATATGGGCTTTGGCGCTTGAAGCACCAAACATGAGAGTAACCATCGGGTATCCATTATAATATATTTAAAATAAATCCAGACAAAAAAAAATATTTAAAATAAAAATATATTCTATACAAACAAAAAAAATAAAGACTCAAATAAATCTATTGAATTACAGTACATATAAATAATATATAAATATTATATATATAAACATATTAAATAAATAAATAAATATATATATATATATATATATAAAATCATAGGAAACCAATGACCTTCGTTGCCCGGGAGTGAAACAGAATCTCCAAAGCCCCGCTTCCGCGAGCTCCCAGCATTCCAGGGGGCATATTCAAATCCATGTCGGAAGCTCGCTCCCCGAGGCCCCATTGCCATCGCATGTGCTCTGCTCCATGCTCCCCGATCTCAATCCCATCCCAATCCCACCATTTCTCCATTCTTCTTCGATCTCCGGATCATAGCAACCCATGGGAGAGGGCCGTTCTCTCGCAGAGACCCCCACCTGGTCCGTCGCCACCGTCACCACCGCCATGGTCGCCGTATGCTTCCTCGTCGAGCGCTCCATCTCTAGATTCGCCAAGGTATCACTTCTATCACTTCTATCTCTCTATCTCCCCCTCCTTTGCTCGTTTTGATCTTGTGAATCCGTCCAGTGGTTGAAGAAAACGAAGCGGAAGGCCATGCTCGCCGCTCTGGAGAAGATCCGGGAAGGTTTAGCTTGTTTTGATCGATTGATGATGTTTTGTTCACTGGTTTTAATTTTGAAAAATGAGGTAGTGGTTTTTATGCCGATGAGAACAGAGCTTATGTTGCTGGGGCTGATATCGTTGATGCTGAGCCAGACGGCTCGGTGGATCTCGGAGATTTGTGTTCCATCGTCGCTTTTCAGTAGCCGTTTCTACATTTGCTCGGAGGGTGATTTCACTGTTGACGATGTGTTTGGCAGTGGTGATCAGACGCCATTGAATCACTCTACTCTTGTTGGGTGGAAGCTTCAGGCGTCTAGCCACCAGTGTGGTCCGGTGAGTGGGTGATTGTGAATAATGCGTTTGATGGATTTGATGCTGATGGTTGTTTGGTGTTGCAGGATCGGGAGCCGTTTGTTTCGTTTGAGGGACTGGAGCAGCTTCATATATTCTTGTTCATTCTGGGAATTACTCATGTGTTGTATAGCTGCATCACTGTTGCTCTGTCTATGATCAAGGTATGGTTTCTTCAATGCACTCATGGTTATTGTGTTTTGATTGATGGGATCTGGCTTCTCTATTGTTACAAGCAGATCTATAGTTGGAGGAAATGGGAGAACCAAGTGAATCCGGCACCTAATGACAATTTGCAAGGTGGAAAATGTGCTTACTTTCATTGTATTTGTTGTTTGGAATTTTTCACCTTCAAATCATGGATGCATTAGTTTCAAATGTAAACCTGTGGGCTATTTAAATTGGATCATTTCAAGTTAGTTGTGGTTCTATTCAGCGAGGAGGAGTAAAATGATGAAGCGGCAGTCCACCTTTGTTTTTCATCATGCGTCTCATCCATGGAGCAAAAGCAGGATTCTCATTTGGATGGTGAGGTCTTAGTTTTGATTCAGTGTAATTTACCCAGGCTGCTGGGCTTGTTCTTGTTCTATGATAAAATGTATTTGGGTATATTGTAAAATGGTGGGCAAGTCTATTTTAAATGCATATCGTTTGAAGCACACAGCCTTGCATAGGTTAACAAATTAATGATATGATGCTTGTATGTGAGAATTTTATATGGTGCTTGAAGTTCGTGTGTTTTGTTGGACCTACACCTAAGTAGCTGGAAGGTCAATTTTGATCAGTTAGGTCTACCATCTTTGCTGATAGTAAAATAATGAGCTTGTATTTCTTACTCAATGACTTCATAAGTGAGAACCATTGAGAAAATATATCTCAATCAGCATGAATTATCTAACATTAATTATTTTGTTATTTAAAAAAAAAACTTTTAAATGGGCCATTATGTTTTGTGCAGCTTTGTTTCATCCGTCAATTCAAGGGTTCTATAACAAGGTCGGATTACATGGCATTACGTTTGGGTTTTATCACTGTAAGTGATTCCTTAACCTGGTTTGTTTCTTCTTTTCCTTGATATCTACTATGGTTTATTTTGCATCTTTTTTGCCTTTATTCAATACCCTTAAGCTGAATGATGCTAGGTTATTTGTATATCAAGTGTGGTCAATATTTACTTACTATTCTCTGAGGAGATGCTTGTATGGAGGATTAACAGTGGATTGAATTAAAGCACTAAAAGATCCTAGTCCTTTCTTTTATTCCTGTGGATGTTTTAGATGGATAGAAGGAATAAAAAGGAATGAGGAATGGGTTTTGGAAGAGCAAGGTGGGTATTTGGATTGAGGAGCTTTTTTTATCAAATTTATCAATTGTGCCCCCCATTATGCATGAATGATATATTCAGAGTAAATAATAATAATAATAATTTATAGTTGTGATTATCATTATGATTATATTAATATTAGCATAATTAATATGTTATAATTAATATTTTAATTATTACTATTAATAGCATTGCTTCTTTAATTATAATAAAGATTTCTATTATTGAATATTTTCATTAATTAAAAGGCCTAATTATTGTTGAACATATTTTTATTATATATTTTTTTTCACAATAATAATAATAATTATTATAAATAAAATAAAACAGAACAATACAGTTGAATAACACTATATTAACATAAAAACAAGTCAAAATGTGTGATAATTCATATTTTAAATAATGATACATACAAACATTATTGCAATCGTAGTTGATTGGTGATATTTTTAAAGAAGAAAATCACCATATCGTGCATCACCATTTTCCCTAGTATCTTATTTATTTGGACATTTGTCATCACTATCTCCACCATAAAAAACACCCTGAAATTCACAAAATAATGGAATAGAAGGGTAAAGATTCAAGAAACTCACAAGCAAATCGATTGAAAAAAAAAATCAAGAACCAAGGGTGAATGAGAAATGACAATGAGCTTCCAATTTCAAGTTTTGGTTGCGGTTGATGGAGAAGAGAAAATAGGGAAGAAAAAAAAAGCTGCAACGTGAAAAAGGCACAAAAAGAAAATTTTCTGTACCTCTTAATCTGGATTAAGCTGCTCGTGGGGTGAGGTGGGAGCAGCTTAATCTGAATCAGGCCTCTTTATTTCTGAAAAAATTGTATGTAGCAAAATTGAGGATTAAGGAGGATTAAAGGGTTAATTAAGCCCATTATTCCTCCATCCAAACACCCCTTGAGGGGGGCTTATAATCTAACTTTAATGCGTTATTCTCATATTCACTTTCGCCATCTGGTCTCCTTTCAGAATCACAAACTACCACCTACTTACAATTTCCATAAGTATATGGTGCGGAGCATGGAAGATGAGTTTCATGGAAGTGTTGGTATTAGGTATGCGCAAATGGTTCAGCATTGTGATGTGTTTGATTTATATGTCACTGGTTTGAGCTATTAATTACTTGAATCATCGAACTCATTTTTATGTTTGTTGTGTTTTGCCTTTTATTCTTAGGCAAATATTTTCATATTGTTTGACTGGAAAAGTCATACACAATTGACTCATGTATCTCTATTTATCTAAATGAATTTTACAGCAGCTAAAGTGCCTGCCCACTGCAGCTAAATTTACTCCTTTTTTTTTCAATTGTTATTCCCCATGCCGAACCATTTTGTGAATTATACACCAATTAAGGTTTTGTTCCTTACACACACAAAACATTAGTTTCAATGTATTTTTGCACATTGATCAAGGGTGGCTTTCATCTCAATTATTTCTTGCAGAATTCTAGAATGCTAATATGCTATTATTTTCAAAGGGCACCCACCTTTTTTCTGATGATGTGCCTACTCTATTGATGCTGCAGCTGGCCTCTCTGGATATATGCTATAGTATGCATTTTCATAAATATCCACGGTGAGTGTTCTTTTATTGGCAGATGCTTGAATTTCAAGCACCCTCTCATTCAATTAACTGCTTATGTCTTTATTTTGATTTTCAGGTCTCAATATCTACTTCTGGTTATCTTTCGTCCCTGCCATTGTAAGCACCTTTAATTTTTCCTTGATGCCATGATAACATTTTATTTCCTTACCGGTATGGTTTTGGTTGTCAACTTACATGTATTAAAGCTTGTCATGCTAGTGGGTACCAAGCTTCAACATGTTGTTGCTCAACTAGCTCTCGAAGTTGTTGAGGCAACTGGTCCTTTTGTTGGGACTCAGCTGAAGCCACGGGATGGCCTCTTTTGGTTTAGGAAGCCAGAAATTCTGTTGTGGTTGATCCAATTCATTTCCTTTCAGGTTATGGCAATGCACTCTGTAAACTCCTTTTGTTTTACTCATTTACATTTTATGTTTCTACATTTTTCTGATGCTCCTTTCATTGTTTTCAGAATGCTTTTGAAATGGCCACATTTATTTGGTCCTTGGTAAGATTATGTTCCAATCTTTTGTTTTTAACGCTGTCGAGTTTGTTATCTTTGGTCATAAATCCAAGATTTATAGAAGTCAGATTCCAGCAACTTCCTGGTCCCTATTTCTAATATATTTCTTAATGCAGAAAAATGGTCTTGTCAGTTAACTAGAATAATTTAGACTTAGCCGGTTCTTCAATTTTGAACCCCTTTGAAAGTATAAATGCATAATATTTAAAACAAAAGGTCATGCTTTCAAATGATAACAATTAATTATGCACCATATTCAAGTGGGTGTTCTTATTGCATGCATGAAATCCATTTGATAAATTGAAGGTGCTCTTAATAGTTTTGTCAATGATCACCTGACAAGGCCCAAGGGGATCTTTTTTGCAGTTTGAACTGAGTGCACAATCATGTTTCATGAAGAACCATGCAATGATTGCATTTCGCCTATTTTCTGGGTATGTTTAATCCTTTTAACCATGCAACTATAGTTACATGTTCGTTTGCGTCATACTTGAGTCATTCATGCTTGCTGGTTGCAGGCTGTTTGTTCAGTTCTGGTGCAGCTATAGCACACTCCCCTTTAATGTCATCATCACTCAGGTAATTTTGAATTCATATCTCGATGTTCTCACGAGTAAAAATTCTCATTCATAAACTTTTTGCACATGCCTATGTCATTCTCATGCAGATAATTTGATAGTGCGTAATTTTTCCGGTAATTTCACGTTATCATCATTTGTTTTCTTCAACTCATTTAGGCAGTATGTTTCATCTTCATGGTTGTAGATGGGATCAAAATTCAAGAAGTCACTACTCACCGAGAGCATCAGAGAATCACTCCACAGTTGGTGCAGGAGAGTGAAGGAGAAGTCGAGGCGCGGAGATCCAGCCGATCCATCTCTTGCACGTCTTGAAACTGCAAGATCAACATGTTCCTTAGGATCAACCATATACGAGACCGATGAAACAAATACACTAGCCTCTGGGAGTCCTTCTGCGGCATCACTAGATGATCTTGCTGTTGTTGATTGCATCACTGAACCTTCAGTGAAGCCCACAGAGGATCAGAAGGTATGCAACATCTCACACCACTGATATATCCATCACTGAGGGGGAAAAAAATTAATGTTATCATGTATTGTTCACGTCTAGTCTGTACAAACAGCTTTCTGGCATTTTGGAGGGGATTAAATGCTACGTTTATTGGTGTAATTATTGTTTTTTCCTGGTAATGGATTTTTCCTGACAGGAGTATATAAAGATGAATGTATAATGAAGATAATGTTATTTTTATTTTACTAGTTTTTTGAAGTATGAAGATGCTCATCGGTGGTAACAGAGAGGCGGCACAACAGAGTGAAAGAGATTTGGATTACTGGCTGGTGTTAAAGGTAAAAATCGTCACCGTTATTGCAAATTTATTTATTTATTCATTCATTTATTTTGTTGGTTTTCTTTTGTAGGATGAAGTTATTCGGTCAAATCGGTTCATTTTAGTTGGTATGATTCCATGAGTTCCGTGGGTGTTGATCTCCTGCCATGCACCATGAGTCACTTTTCATAAAAGATTCACCATTTCGATCTAGACTGTTTTTTATTCAATAAAACTTTTTTTTTTATAGGAACTATTTTGGCATATCAGCAATATAAATAAATAAATATGTAGGCTTCACATAAATGTGTTTTTACAGCATATAATAACCAGAATTTTTTTAAAATAAGGGGAAGAAATTAGTTAGTGTTGATTTTTTTATTAGTATTTAATTTATAAAATACAATGTTACTTATTTTTTACCTTACTATCGAAAAAACTTTTTTTAAAAAATAGATACTATTTAATAAAATAAATTATTGGTGTCTTTTTTATTAAAAATATTATAGCCTGTTTGGATGCGTTTTCCCCCAGAACACACTTATGTTATGTAAGTATGTATTTTGAACAGATTTTAAAAAATAAAAATTCTAGATAACCATTTGTCTTGGCGCTTATATAAAAGTGTTATTAAAAAAAAAAACAAAAAAAAAAAACACAATTTTAGTTTATATATATATATACATAAGCTCTTGATGATTGTTTATTCTTACATTGATAAACTCCAATAAGTTGTGTGCATCTTGTGCACATACCCCTTATTGCCAAAAAAAATAAAAAAAAGAAAATAATAATAAATTGTTTTATTAAAAAAAACAGAGGTTGCTAAAGAGGTGAAGGTACCGCGAGTTACCAGATCGGGGCAAAAGAACAGCACCGTTATCCAGAATAGCAAGCAACTCATCCCGCTCTTATCCTCCGCACGCTCAAAGCTTCAAGCTTTCAAGACGATGATGGCGCTAGGGCTATCCTCGCCGTCCGCTTCTCTACGCCTCTATTCCTTCGCTTCTCCTCTTTCCTCTTCTTCTCGCTCGAATCCCTTCCCGCTTTCGCCTCTGAGGTCTTCGTTCAATGGGATCCGCCTTCGGAGCAGCGTCGCTGTTCCGATGCCTTCTTATGGTGGGCTTATGGTGGTGAGAATGGCGAAGGGGGAGGAGGAGTTGAAGGAGATTAGGGCTATGACGACGGAGGATATTAATGAGGAGGTCGTGGACCTCAAGGGCGAGCTCTTGATGCTCCGTCTCCAGCGCTCAGCGCGGAATGAGTTTAAGTCTAGTGAGTTCGGCCGCATGAGGAAACGGGTAATTTGTTCAAATCCCTAATTTTTAGCTTCTATTTGTGATATTTAATAGATCAAAATTGATTCTTTTGTTTGTTTGTTTGAATGAATAAATGAATGAATGCTCTTGTTCGGAGATAACTGGATTAGTAGTTCCCCAAATCCTCAATTCTATCAGAATGAAATGTCTGCAAGTTTATGCATTTCATGTTCTGTAGTATCAAATGTGAAAAATAAAAAAAGATGTTTTGGGATGTGCTTGGATTGATAGAATATCTAAGAAAAACACAGAAGGGAGTGGAATTTAACTTCAGGAGAACAAAATGTGGTAAATTTTCTTATCTATTTTATTTTCTTTATCTAACCAAACTGAAAAAGAAGAAGACAATGCTTCTTCTCTTTTCGTGCCCTACTCTTACCCATCAATCCAAGTACATCTTTGTGCATTGTTGTCTTTTACCGAAAGCATCATTTTGTATGACTTTCGGCAAAAGCTGATCATTAGCTCACAAATGATGAGTGGTCTCATTCGTTTTTTTGTTTTCTTAAAAAACAAAAATTCTTGTTTGCCTGCTAGACTTAATTCACCTTGCTGTACTCTTCTGGGAAGAGAGAAAGAGAAGTGGTTCCTATACTTTAATAAAGCTTCACTGCGGTGATTTGCACCTTATTCACCTTAAGTATTGCCGGATTGTTCCTTGAATTAGAGTACCTTTTTTGTTGTTCCTATTGTTGAACTATGAAAACCGGATTGTTTTTATAGAAGTTTTATGTTAATGCTTGGTGATTACTGAACCTTATGATTAGTGGAAGAAAAGGACTTGTTGTATGATGGCCAACAGGATAGTGAGTAAAAATTTTTCTTTATTCATGTATTGCCCAGTCAAGCAATTTTGCAAGTTCTAAAGGATACTGATGTTCTGTTGAAGATTTTCTCAATAATATGAGACATTTGGCACATTATACTTCGTTGTTTATACCTTTATATCAGATCTCCTAAAATCAAAAGCAATCTTCTCCTCTTGGTTCCATTGGGCAAAGATTTTCACAAGAACAAGAAAACATGTGTTACATAGTCATGCATGAATTGCTGATTAGTTTAGTGAATCATCCTTCTTATTCATAACCTTGACTTGGTATAAAATATTAGATTGGAATAAACAAGGAACTTCTTTATCCTTGTAAAATATGAACAATGGATTTCAAGTATCATATCTATACTGAATCTTATTACTTATGCCAGACACATTATCAATGTAACAAGAGTTGCAAAATTTGTATTTTTTCCATGTGCCTTGCTCTATGATTTAGAGTTAATGGTCTTCATAACAGCTTCTTAGTTCTTATATTAAGCTTGGTTGATTCTTTTTCTTGTGTTTAGATTGCTCGAATGCTAACTGTAAAGAGGGAAAGGGAGATTGAAGAAGGAATCAACAAGAGAATCTCTAGGAAGCTTGATAGAAAATGGAAGAGAAGCATTGTGGTGAGGCCGCCGCCATCCTTGAGAAAGAAGCTAGAGGAGGAGCAGAAGGCGAGAGAGGCCGAGAAAACATCTTGAGATTGTTAAAGCCTTAAAATAATTCACTTTTTCTGCCTTTTTTTGTTTTTGTATTCCATGCATCTCTTTCTTGTTCCTCTTGTTAATTTGCCTAGTTTTTGATGAACATTGTGTTCGACTTACCAAAAAATTCACAGTGAATGTATTCATGGAATAGGCGCTACATATATCACACTTTAGTTTTCCGTTTCATGGAAAATGGACTTAGTGTGAAATTTGTTGCTAATGAATGTATTAATTTTGCTATATATATATATATATTAATAAATCAATTAAATAAATACGTAAATTATTGTTTATTAAGAATGTTGATTGACAGTGATTGGACAAGTAATTATTATCAATATAAATATTGTATAAAAATATTTTTTTTTTGCATTATTGATACTATTTGTTATTGTGTCTAAATGAATTATAACCATTGAATGTAAATCCAATGGTTATTGTAAATGTTTTTAGATTTTAAATCTCGAGATGTCTCTAAATAATGAGTGCAAACGGGTTCTCTGTATCTTTATATTTATGATTTTCCTAATGAAGGTTGCCAGAGAGATTTTATATTAAAAATAAAAAAATATTTATATATAAAAATTAAATCCAAATTATAAAAATCTCCCATAATAATAAGTAAAATGTCCATGATTTCTTTAGCAATGAACCTTTTTTTTTCAGTAAAATGATTTGTTTTTTACTAGGATCACAACTACAAAATTAATTTGATCATTTTTTAATAATATTCCACAAAAATCAAATAAAAACGTTTACACGTGTCATAATCCCAATGGCCAAACAAGGAATTCCATGGACCAGAATTCCTCATCGGATTCCAATCCACGCTGTCATCTTATCAATAAAAACCACATAAAAAAGGGTCACCCTTGCAACCGGCTATTCCCGGTTTCCCGGTTACCTCATTTCGGAATCCCGTCCAGGTGCATCTCACGTTCTCATTTCGGAATTGAAAACCCTTCGGTCTTCTTCGTTCCCATTCATCACCTCCTTCTCGTCCTCTCCGAACTCCATATCTAGGGTTAGGGTTAGGGCTTCGTCCATCTCGTTCGCAACCTCGTGTTTGCTCCATTAATGGAGGTTGTTCACACCTCGACCTCCAAAATTCGTTACGTGTACTGCAACTGCTGTCGCCGCTGTTGTCGTTGCTTCTGTTGTTGCGGCTGCTGCTAGGGTTTGGGTGCTTGATCATCACCGCCATGGATCTTAGCCATCACCAATCGAATCTCTCGCTAGGGTTTAGTTCTCATCGTGCTCCGGTCTCTGAGGACTCGATTTCTCCTAGTGTTGAGCCTTGTTCGAGAGCCCCCTCCGTTCCTCTCCAGCTCCTTGACCAGCAGTCTGAGAATCAGAGGGATGGGCCTGGGGAGGACGAGCGTGATGATTCTGAGGACGAGCAGAAGGAGGAGGAATTCAGGATATTGGGTTATTCGATGTGCATCAAGAGGCAGCGGCGAGGGGAGTCAGCATCTTCTTGTTCGTCTTCGTCTTTGATCCCTTCGAAGAGGGCCAAATCGGAGCCTGATCTTGAGACGAGGCGTGCCTCTGTGCGGTCATGGGGGCTACAACCCTTGGCCGTCGCTGATCCTGATGTTTTTGATATCATGGAGAAGGAGAAGCAGCGGCAGGTGCGCGGAATCGAGCTCATCGCCTCGGAGAACTTCGTTTGCCGTGCTGTTCTTGATGCTTTGGGGAGTCACTTGACGAATAAGTACTCTGAGGGAATGCCGGGATCGAGGTACTATGGTGGGAATGAATACATTGATCAGATTGAGCGCCTGTGTCATGACCGTGCTTTGGTGGCGTTTGACCTTGATCCTGAGAGCTGGGGTGTCAACGTACAACCCTATTCGTGCACCTCTGCGAACTTTGCAGTTTTCACTGGTCTGTTGCTTCCCAAGGATCGAATCATGGGGCTTGATTCGCCGTCTGGAGGCCATGTTAGCCATGGTTACTACACCCCGAGTGGGAAGAAGATATCAGCAGCTTCTATATTCTTTGAGAATTTGTCCTACAAGGTGAACCCCATGACGGGATACATTGATTATGATAAGCTGGAGGAAAGGGCAGTGGATTTCCATCCAAAGATTCTGATTTGTGGGGGCAGTTCTTATCCTAGGGAGTGGGATTATGCAAGGTTGCGGCAGGTTGCTGATAAGTGTGGGGCTGTGTTGATGTGTGACATGGCTCATATCAGTGGGCTTGTTGCCGCAAAGGTGTGTGCTTTCTTCTTCTATGTGTGTTTATCTATTTGGTTTGCAAATTTATTGAGTTTCTTGAATTAGTTAACTTCTGATCACACTGCCCATAATTGTTCAAGCATGTGTAAAGGGTTGTTTTTTGTTGTCTCCGGATATTTATTTGATTGATATGCTAAGTGGGCAGAAGTAAGGTGATGGACCTTGCGATTCATAGGGAACTGTAGCTATTATGTGAACTCGTTTCGTTTTGATGGGTTTGGAGCTCTTTGGTTTATGATGTTTGTCTGGCATCATTTATTCGATCGGTATGCTGAGCTACAGTAAGTTAAGATGACATTCCTCTGAATTCGGACTGAATTCTAGTTTACTCATTTCTTTTTGAAGTGTTTGGGTTTCTTTGTTGTGTGATATTTGTTTGTTTATCATTTCGTCTTTGTTCCTTATTGGTCGTGTTTTTTTATCTTTGACAAGAAGAAAGAGATATGCTATGCCTGTCATTGTTAAACAAAAGGGCTGTAGAGATTCTTAATTACACAATCATAGCCATCTTGGTTGGAACACTTTTCAGAATAGTTCTGCTTGTTAGTGGTTTCATTGTATAGTTGCTCAACTCATAGAAAATGTTGATTGATATTGTATGCATGCTTTTTTTAATTATTTTATTGTTGATGTTAACGATTGCAGGAGTGCCTTAGTCCTTTTGATTATTGTGATATCGTTACTTCAACTACTCACAAAAGCCTTAGGGGTCCAAGGGGTGGCATTATATTTTTTAAGAGAGGCAGAAAACCAAGGAAGCGTGGATTTTCTCTATACCAAACAGATGAAAGTGATTCGTATGATTTTGAGGAAAGAATTAACTTTGCTGTCTTCCCATCATTGCAAGGTGGTCCTCACAATAATCACATTGCTGCCTTGGCAATAGCCTTAAAACAAGTAGCTACACCTGAATACAAAGCATATATCCAACAAGTAAAGAAAAATGCTCAAGCATTGGCATCTGCTTTACTAAGAAGAAAATGCAGATTAGTCACTGGGGGTACAGACAACCATTTGCTGCTTTGGGATCTCAGAACTTTTGGATTAACAGGTATTCATAATTCTTAATTGTTTATTCTTTTGTTTTACTATTGCAAACCTTTGCCGACATGTTGCTTGCTTTTTGCAATCAATCTGTTGGCCTTATCAATTATTTGTCTAAGATTATATATATATATATATATATGAGCCTTAAATTCTATTGGCCGTTTTTGAAGTTTTTATATTCATTTTTAAGAAGAATTGCATAATTGTCAACCTTAATTAATTTTTTTCCTTTGCTCCATTAAAATGCACAGCATCTTTACCATCTGAGATTTATTTATTTTCAATTTGAAGTATTATAGTCTCTCTCTGTTGCGATCTTTAACTTCCTAGAGAGTGAATATTAAGTTTTGAGATTTTATTCTTTGCCAAGTTTTGAAGCCACTGTGTTTATGGATTGCTTTGGGGACTGAATAACATTTCTAAGTTTGCAATTATACAATCTTTAGTTTTAAATGCATAATGAATCTCTAGCATTTTAGTCCAATTCTATTAATAAGATAATTTTCTCCAATTAATTTGTCCAATTTGTAGCTTCAATGGGGTTACTTGATCAATTGGTTTATTTACTCGTCTTACTGATTATCATTGTGAGCAGGTAGGAACTTTGAGAAGGTATGTGAGGCCTGCCACATCACTCTTAATAAAACTCCCATATTTGGTGAAAATGGTGCCATCTCACCTGGAGGAATAAGGATAGGTAAGCTATGGTTTTCATTCAAATGTGTATGATACTGAATGATCGGCTGTTGAGGACCTCTTGACATATTGCTTTCATTTGCAATGCCTTTAGGTACTCCAGCCATGACAACAAGAGGCTGCTTGGAAGGAGACTTTGAAATGATAGCCGACTTCCTTCTCAGGGCTGTGCAAATCACAACTACCTTGCAGAGGGAGCATGGGAAATTGCAAAAGGAGTTTCTTAATGGTCTTAACAACAACAGGGATGTTATTGAGCTTCGGAGTCGAGTTGAGTCCTTCGCTTCTCAGTTTGCCATGCCGGGGTTCGACATGTAAGAATTTTTAAGAATATATAGGATCATCTATTTTTTTTCCCTGTTTGCAGACAATGTACACTGAATACCTCTCAATACCTTCAAGGCCCTCTTGCACCACATTTTTTGTAAATTCGAGTCATGTTCTCGGAATCATTATATGGTGCACCTCCTCATTCAAAGGCTTGTGTTCTTCGTCAGTCATCTTGCATTCTCAAAACTATGCTATTTGTAAAGTTTATTATTTATAAAATTTTTGGAATTCCTCTTACCTTTATTATTACTATATATATCTGTCATCTTGAAACTTATCTTATTGGAATCTCTCCAGCAATGTACAAGCTAGGTTGCCAAAGGGGGGGGGGGGTTCATATAACCATGGAGGACTAATTTGTTTGATGTTTTGATTTAGTCGTGTATCTCTTAGTATATGATTGTCCGAAGGGGCAAATGAAATCTGCAGGCCTGTTATGGGAATCACCGGTCATAAGAAGTTCAGTGTGTTACATCTTTATTTACTTCTAAATAATGCACAAAGAATGTTGAGCGCCCGTGGCCTAATGGATAAGGCGTCTGACTTCTAATCAGGCGATTGTGGGTTCGATCCCCACCGGGCGTGCTTCAAGCTTTTTTTTTTTCCCTCTATTCTGCAGAGCCATAACAAAATTCTTTCATTAAGCTATTATTCTTTTTTTTTAAATAAAATCAATATGGAAATGATAGCTCATGAATCAATATTTATCAAACAAATACTTATGTGTGTTTTTATGTATTTGAAAAAAAATAGATTAACCATATTTATTATTCTTTTAAAACGGAAAAAATTATATAAAGTTACAAGGAATATACAATGGAGAGCTGAATTATACGATATTAAAAAAAAATAATGAATTTAGAGTTATGTACATAATATCATACCAAAAAAAAAAAAAGAAAAAAAATTACCCCCAGTAAAAGAAATTCGATACATCTTCAATCAACTAGTTCCTAAGTATATTGCCGCCTTTATTGAGTCTATCCCATCATCAATGTGTGGCACTAGGAATTTGATATTGAGTTTCACAATTGCTATACATGTTTCACAATTCCCATCATCTCCAACATGTTTTTTATTTTTTTTTGGTTTCCAAAATTGAATTCAACTATAAAAGGAAAGCATGTGGTTAATTTTCATGATAATTGAATAACGTGAAAGAAACTTACAATTAATATATGCATATTCCATTCAAATCAAATATTTTATGCAATAGCATTAACTAGGAGGTCCCTTTTTTTAAGTTGAGAGATCAGCGAAGTTATCAAAAAATCTTATATTTTTTTTCAAAAACATGGAAGAAGAATAAATCAAAACAATTGACCGAAATAACTCTAAATTTGTCCAATGGAAGGATAAATTGAGCTAAATGCTCCACAGATTTAGCCCATGAGTGGGAAATCACACTTATAATATTTGATATGTTGTAGCATTGAAGTTGCATGAGAAAACTTGATAAACAGATTTTTATATAATTTAAACAAATAAAAGTAAAAAAGAAATTATTTTATTTTTACTATCAAGTAATACCATCGGGTCTTTTGTAGTTTTTTTTCTTAAAATTCTTTACGGCGCTTCTTTAAAAAAAATTATAAAAAAAAAACCTCAATATTATTTTTTCTTAAATTAATAATCTAAATTTATACATTGATAATAAAACTAATAATAAATAATAAAAGTTTTTTAAAATGTTTTCAAAGGAGGATCCGATAGTGTTATCGGATCGGATCTTAGACAATAACCAAAATATTGCTCATGCCCGAATCCGAAAACCCTCATCGAGTTTGCACGCGATTTCAATCCCGCGATTTGGAGAAAAGCGCCAAATATTTTTAAGCAATCAAAGGGACATCGGAGCGGAGCCCCCGTTCGCCGCCGCACTGCTCTCGCCTACCTTCGTCGAAGGGAGAGGATCTAGGTTTCCTTCTCTCTTTCTCTCTCGATCTCTCCCCCTGTGGTTCAATGGCGTTCGATCTCGATGCCCTTGATCCCGTTGGAAGCGAAGCGATCGACGAAATCCTTAACAGCTGGGCCGGCTTCTGTGGCTGGACCGATGCCCTTATTAGAGGCAACGGTGACCTCTCCGCTGGTTCTACGATCGCCCCTCTCGTCGCCTCGCTTTGCAAGCACGGCCTCCGCTCACTTGTGGAGGATCATTTCTTCCAAGCCCTAGAGGTTTGATTTGGTTACGTATTCTTAAATGGGGGTAAAAAAATATGATTTTGTTTAATAAGTTTGGTCATTAGTGTATGGAGGTGATTATTTCAGTTGGCTTTTCAGTTCTTTTAATTATTCTGAGTTTGCTTGTTAGATGATATTAGCTGGATATGAACGTCGTACATTTCCGGAGAAGAGAGAGATTTTTTAATAACTCAAGATGAATTTTTTTGTACATTCTCTCTATTTTTCATTGGGCCTCATTTGGCATACGTTTGAGGTTTTGATTGTATGCAGAGATTTGTTTCTTTTTGAAGTAGTCATAGGTAAGCTCTTCAGATGCATTTTGACATTACTTTTTCTAGTCACTGTTTTTTTTTTTTTAATTGGGATAATTTAATGTCAAGGTTGAGAAGTCGGCGGAATGGAGTCTTGCAATTTGTCATCTGGACGTCTGAGCTTACATGTCAATAGTTTTGTTGCAGGAGACATTCAAGAAAAATTCGCTAATGATGTTTTGGCAGCATTTTGAGGCATTTCGTAATTCTTCCCTGTCAGAGGTGCCTGACGTTCATGTATGTTAACTTGGATTCTGGTATTCATTGTTCTTTGCTTGTTGTTTGTGATTGTATTAATTCTCCAATTACTTAAAAGAATTTTGCTCCATAAGATTTGAATCTTCCGCGGTGTTTGATTTATTGAGATGCAAGTAAATATCATTTTCCCAGTTTTATCTCTGCATACTTGAAGCAAAAAGAGCTCTTGATTCTCATGGTCACTTCTTAATAATCAAATATATTGCAGATTAAAGACGATTGCCTGAGAAAGTATTGATCAAAGCATTGGAAGAGATATGCTTGGCAAAATTTAATCAAGAAAAGATGTCTTTTGATCCTGGTTCATACTTTTCAGTCATATGAGGAGAATTTGTCATTGGAAACAGAGATTTGAACTTTTGTGAATCCAATCTTTTGTGTCTAGATTCCAATTGATGGTATCTGGGAATCCCTTCTATAGCAACAC
>CACTHL010000405.1:0-188547 GCA_902712375.1 Dioscorea dumetorum
AAGAGTATTGAGGAACTTCTTGAATTGGGCTTCATCTTTATCTTGTTTAAGTCTTAGAAGCAAATTGGTACCACTGTGGCTTGTATTCGTGCTCCTTTGAAATGATAGAATTGGGAGGGGGTCTTCACAGTTTTCCTTTGCATTCTCCTTATAGCACACTTCATCAAATTAAGTCCTTCCCGGAAGGCTACCCCATCATTAGAAGCACTTGGGATCCCTTTTCGTTTGCTTCCAACTGTTTACCCCTTCTCAAAGTAACTTTTTTTAATTGTTCCCTTGAGGCGCTTTCGGTGTTGCTTGGCAAACTCCTCGAGGTCGTTCGGATTGTCGACGAGCAAGGCTGTCCCCCCTGGTTCTCCGGAGATTGGATGGATGCTTGACATTTCTCAATATGGTACCGAATTCATCAATTTTCTTTTCATTATTCACACAAAGCGTGCCTCCGTGCTAATCGCGAACTGGCCCAATATCCTCGTAGAGTATTTCTTCTCTTATGGGGGAGGAGCTTCGTATTGGGTTCCGTGGAGATGGTGGGGGTCTATATTGAGATTGGCCTTGAGTCCAAGAAGGATTTAAGAGAGCCCCTCCATCCATATTGTAAGTGTTTATGCCAACCGATTCCGGCCCGCCCACGCAACATAATCAGCTGTTTCATCGGCGGTGATGGGGCAACAACAAGAGGGCATTGTGATCTTTGCATGAACCGCCCCACAAGTATCACATGACATAACGGCCTTGGACCACCTGGGCGGGATCACTGTGGCGGGGGTTGATGCGGCTTTTTGTGCTAGGGAGTCATACTTCGAACTATTCTTCATGACATGTTTGCGTTCAGGGCATCAATCTTCCGCCCCCCCAAAGCTGTGGATTCATTCACCTCGTGACCCTATGACCGTTGGAAGCTTTTATCGAGTGCTTGACTGGCACTCATTGCTGGCCATATTCTCAATTAATTCCTCGACTACCACCTCGCCCGGGAAGCTTGTTGCTCAAAGGCATTTGCTTGCTGCATGCGATAAGTTGCCCTAGTAGCATAATTCAACCCATTACACACAACATCTGCACTCTCATCCATGCGGGGAAGCCGTGATGAGGACACTTACGAAGAAGGTCCTTAAATGTCAGTTCATGGGCTTCAAGGAGTGTCTCGGTATCACCTTTGCTGAAGGCACGATATCTCGCTTGTTTTCAGTCTTAGAAGCTTTGTTTGGGGGAAAATATCGGGCTAGGAACTTCTCAATACATTTCCTTCCAAGTGGTGATGGACCAAGGAGCTAAGGATGGCTGAGCCATCGTATGCTTTTTCCTCTCAAGGCAGAACGGGAATAATCTCGGTCGATGGCATCGTCGATCTTGAGTTGATTTTAAAGGGTGGAGCACATATGCAGAAGGAACCGAAGACACAGAGGTGGGCATGGGGGTCTTCATCCGCTAGACAAATCAAAGTGGACTGAATTCTGAATCATCCCTATGAAAATTTTTCGCCTTGATTTCAAAGTTACTAACAGAAACGGATTGAAGTGCTTGGACACTAAATTCTTCTCCGTGCGGTGTGGCCTTTCATATTCTGATAGGGTCTTCCTAGAGTTCGCATTGACTGATGGTTCACTGGAAGCTCAACCCGAATCTCTTGTTGTCTAGAACTTTCTGCAGCTTCTTTCAATCGTTGATGCAAAGTTCTTTCTATCTCTGTTATCGGGTTCAACCCAAGTTTGCTTGACTCGCTGAGGTAATAACAAGATGGAGTACCTACACGGATTGAGGAGTCACGATGTTAGCTAACAACAAGAAATACAAAAAGAGCAACAATGAACACAAAAGTGGAATATTTACAAAATGTCAACGACCAAAAAAAAACAAGAAAACACAAAAAAAAAAACAAACACGGGGAAGAAACCAAGGAAGCAAGAAAAGAAAAAACAAGGGTAAATCCAGCAAGCTTGAAACTTTCGAAATATCCCTCGGTGTTCCGATCAATCGGCGCCAAAAACTTGATGCGACACAAAGTACTTAACACACCCCGTGCGCACGGGGTCGTCAAGTAATAAACCACTCGCTCACGCACGGTGGGTCATTCCCAAGGGGCCCGAGGAGCTACTTTGTAGCTCTTTTTCTGCTTCTTGTTTAGCTCACCGATTCGATTTCCAAGAGAATAAACGGGGAAAAGAAAAAGAAATTAACAACAAGAGAAATTGTTTAAATAAAAATGCGACAAAATCAAACAATGGAGATGCTCAAGGATAGAAACGGCCCCGTGGATGAGGATCCCCAAGGGGGCTACTTAAGTGAGTAGGATATTTGAGAAATTAAACACGTCGGTTATTTTGACCAGGAAAACCTTGGCTTAAGTCCTCGATGGTCCACGGCAATTGACCTCTAACCCGGTGTGAGCATTGAATAGAAGGAATTTCTCCTAATCGACCTCTCACACGGTTGCAAGGCGAATGATGGTTTCCTCAAGTTGGGGAGAAACCCTAGTTGGTTTTCAGCCCTAGAAATGGAGGGGTATAAATTTCCGATGGTCACAGCGTATTTATACAATAATCCCTTCAAGTTTGATGGAGTCTAGCACTAAGGCGGTGGTCATGCTACAAAGTGACTACCAAGCGTTTGATACGTCAATCAATCAAATGTACCAAAGCGATAAAGAACACCAAACAAAAAAGGATCACAACAAGCCAATCATGCAATAAAAGACTCAAATAATCCAAAACATCACAAGTTGGCCCCCAAGGTTCCCCCATCCGGGTGACCTTGGTGTTTAGGTTATTCATGTTCAACCCAATCAACCAAACAATCCGATACAAACAACTAAAATAAGCATGAGGAACACTCCCCCGAAGGTGAAGGCCGAATGGCGGCTTGAATCCCCGGAGAAAACCTTTCGAACTTGCCACTCGAAGGGGTGGCTTCCCATTGTCTTCAACGTCCAAGCAATGAAGCCCCTTGAAGTGGATCCTCCTAGATCTTGCTCTCCCCACCGAAGAATGCACGGATTTCCTCTCCCTTTTGCCCTCCTAAATCAGGTGGAAGTGGTGTCCAAACCACTAGCCTCTCTTCTCCCCCAAAACTCCCTCAAAGGTGATCCAAAAGTTCCTTTTAAAAAGATGCCCTAGATAGCCTTTAAACACCCAAATCCGATGGGTAAACGGATTCGACATACAGCCGGTATGTGCTGACCCCTCGGAGGTTTCTACTTTTCTGCAGAAAACTCGTGTGAGCTACGGTAGCCACTACTGATTTGTGCTATAGTATCCCACGTCTTGCAAATGCTGTTTTGATGTCGGATTCGTTCCCCATCTCGTCGATCGAGTCCCCGGGGCTTCGGCGGCCAGAAATACAAGAGATAAAAGCAATTTAGACCTAAAGGGCATAGATTCAAAAATAAAATGTGAAAATACTGCACAACACATACATGCAAAATACGTACTTTTAGACGTTTATCAAGCCAAAACCCCTTGCTGCCGAGATCGCGTTAAAGCGAACTTGTGTCCCCCCGTCCGGTGGGGAGGAAAAAGATACTTCGTCCCCGATTTGTCCCAGTGCTCTATTTGCCGAGCCACCCTTGTGCCGCTCGTACTCCCGCGGGGGCCTTCATCCCATCCATACCACTCCCGGTGGGGCAATTGGAGCGGTTCTTCGAAGACTTCCTCCCCGAGCTGGCTGCGAGCGCAAGTGTACTGTGTTACAAAAGCTTGGAAGGTATCAAGAAGAGAAAGGGCCCACGTCGTGAAGCTGCTCCTAGATATGAAAGGGGCGAAAAGGATGACTAATAGTTTTTACTTTCCCTTAGTTTTCATTTTGAAAAACTAAGAACTCTTGTTTATGTTATTTTCATAAGTGGAAATTATTCGCTAAATGCAAAGTTGTTATTTTCACAATGATGTACGGTTAGCTTTGCAACCATATTCATAATTTTAATCGAGACAATATTTTAACTAGTCACACCTAATGTTAACGAAGACTCCGGGCCTTAACGGATGTACTTAATTTTATAGCGAAGCACTCGTTACAATTACTATGTGGGAAGTTTGCCACCTCGAGAATCAATATAAACTAGCAAAATAAAAAACTAGCAAACATCCACGGTATTTTCCTTTAGCTCCGGTTGGAAGTTATATGGTATCAGTTTGAAACTTAGTCAATGTCATTCGAGGAGAAAAATCAGGATCATGTTCCAGCGTTGATATTTAAACGAGCAGCGTAATTAAATAGAGACTAGTAGAAATGGACTTATGGTCATCGTATGTTGGCCGGGCAAAGCGATAGTTAAACGGGTACTAGTAGTTAAACGGGCGGCTAGGTTTTTAAAAGGGAACGCCCGATGTTAACCGGAAACCTTATATTTTTAAACGTAAATGTATGTTTTAATAGCGGCGTCATTTAAGCATATGTGGCCAATTTTTATAACGGAGCCCCCGTTACAATTGTAACTCGAGCCAAGAATACGAAGTATAAAGACATACGGACGGTGAGAACGAGGAAGATGGTGTATTTACGTTGGAAAGTCGACACCTCGAGGCGAGAACACCGAGTTGAATATAAAACAAAAACTAGCAAGCATCCACTTGCACGTATTTTTCCTTTAACTCCGGTTAGGCGTTAGGTGGTTTGCGTGGAAGCTTGGTTATGTCCTTCAACTTCATTCGAAGGAGAAAGTCGCTTGTGTTCAAGCGTTGATATTTAAACGAGACAGACGAAAGTTAAATAGGGACTAGTAGAATTGGATATGGTATTAGCGTATGTTTTTCGGCGCAAGTGAAGCGATAGTTAAAATGGTACAACAAAATGGTTAAACGAGAGAGACGGTTCGAGTTTAAACGAGAACACCCGGATGGTTCAGCGGGAAACATTATCCTTTTATAACGAGCAATAGTAAATTTACAAGCCCGACATTATTCATATGTATCTATGATAAAAGGAATTGAATTTAAGCAATAAGGCAAAGCGCTTTACATTTGTTAAAGAATGACAGTGATAAAGATAAGAAGAAAGTATTCTACTTCTCCGAAGAGTGTGGGCACTCCTTTTTGTTGGATGTCGGCCGTGCGCCCTTCCCTTAAGTATGAGGGTTGTGTATTTCAATCTCAGATAGCGACTTCCGGCTGCGTTACGTGCAGCTTCTTTGCACCCAGAAGTAATTGCTCTATAAACTCCACGTGATACACGCGTAATCGAGCACTTCTTTTTTGTCACGGTGTTGTATCATCGCCTGGATTAAAAGGGTAATGTTTTGGGGAGGTCACCGTCTCTCGCGTACTCCATCTCGAGACGGGTGTCGAATAGTTCTCTTTGTTGAAGTCTACAACTTGAGGTTAGAATATTCCAACCATCTATAAAACTCTATGGATCGGCCACACATTCGGATCGCAAAAGAACTTACCATTGCAATCCGTCTTTGTCGTACTCTTCACTTTGGGATGAAGTGTAATGCAAGCCTTAAGGTTGTTATTGTCGAGCACCACGACATGGAAGTGGCCATTCATGATTATGGGAAGGATGGCGTGTGAGGACGTCATCGGGACTTTGGTGGCATCTCCGATCATAGCTAAATTTGTCTCAAGTTCGTCCTCCTGCTTTGACATAAGCAATGCCGAAGGTCTTGTGATGGAAGCGCGCTTCTTCGTAGGATATATGGCCCTATGGGTCGGTGAGTTTTGTATTATCCACACGAAGGCGTCCATCACATCATGCGTGATATCTCCTTCCCGTCGAGTAGTCACGAATAGGTTGGCCACGTGTGGTGCTAACATTCCCATTCCTCTATATGACGGCCTGTGGTTAAACGACGGCATGTGTGATTAAAACATAACACTAAATCTTAGCGGTAGCCGTATACTCTCAAACGGTAATGTATATAGTTAAACATATAACTCGGAAAGTTAAATGGGTAAATCACGGTAGTAAACGGTAGCCCACACACTTATATGAAAAAGACAAAATGTAATGGCCCGGAACATACGTATGTAAACAAAAACATAAAAACTAACACACTTACGAGTCCATGGGGAAGTTGAGGAAGATGCTTGATCAACTTCTTCTCGAATACGCTTAGGCGCGATTGACCAGCGTATTTTTTTCTTCTTCAAAACGAAGTCTTTCCGAACTTCTTCATATTATTTAGGTTGGCATTGCCCCTCGTAATAGCTTTGTTGCGTTAATCCTTAAATGCTTTTTGTTGTTGCGGGATAGCTCTCACTTGGATGCGATACCGTCGGCCCCCGTTTCTTCGCGTGAAGGACTTCCTTCACAATAGAGGCAACGGTCTTCTCAAGCACGGCCAATGCAAACTCATGAAGGGAGACACACCCTCAAGCTGGTTCTTCTTCTTAGGGATTGTGGCCACCATCACTCGATGCGACCGTCGCCCGCCCGACTCCACGGGACGGGGGATTTCGGAGGCATCCTCGCGCTGCGGTGGCAGCGGCGTCGACGATCTTCTCCACCTCGGCGGAGCACGCCAACGTCGGCGAGCGGACACAGCTCAGCAGGCCACCCGGCCGCCGATGGTGCCCCCATTATGTCATCGTCGGTCGGTGGTGAACAGAGAGGCTTTATTGCTTTCGCCCTTTTTGCAAGCTTCTTCAAACGTGGCCGTCTTAGAATGGCCATCCTGATAAAGTCGTCGTCACCTAATTTAGGCGCCCCATTGCCACGGACCCTTCCTTTATTTGGCCAGGACGGTGCAGTCGAATAAAACCGTGCGTCAATGCCTCATACCAAGCGATAAGCTTAGGAAAGCGTTCATCATCACTTGACACGCTGAAAACGCGTAAGTGATTTCGTCGCCTACTACCGCGGACGGGGGCTGCAGCGGACCATGAGCCGTGGCGATCGGGGAGACAGCGTTGTCGCCGCGAGAGCGTGGGGTGTTCAGTCCGGGCGGGGGTAAGGGAGGGCTTACTCGGCGCAGAGGATTGCATGTTGGGTTGGAAGTGGGGAACGGCATCGTCGAGCACATGCGAAGAGGCGCCCTCTCCTCTTGCCTTCGGGCGAGTGGTTGCAGCGTAATAGCATCCCTCCGCCGCTGGCGCGACAAATATCTCTGCTCAGGCATTCGCGAGGACAAGCTCCAGAAACTAACATACGTAAACAAAACAATCTCGGTCGAATCATTCGATTAAATCCAAAAGCAGGCGTATTTAAACATTTGACATGTTCACGTAAACGGTATAGCACATAGTTAATCGGGAGAATAACAATATTAAACGCAAACACCAAAAGTTAAACACAACTACATAGTTGTTAAATAGAACGACTATAATTAAACATTAACTACTCATTCTACACATTGTTCATGATTTATTACCTCTTTTCCTTAGTGCCTTAGCTGGTTTCTATCGTCGCATGCTTCCGGTAAGTACTTTCACCATAGCCACGGCACCCTTGGGGTCTTGTCGAAACGGACTTTTTTTGGTTCCGGTTAGCTCGTAAAACCGAGATACACAGCGCGATGGAGCAACCCTTAATGTACCACGTGTTTACCTCCCCCGCGCATCGCTAGCACTTGAGTGCATCTTGTGGAACATCCTCCATGAGCCAATTGTGTGTCGCTGCGCCCATGCGTGACGCCCCATACAGTAGATCGTCGACATAATCAACGATCCAATTGGGCCCGAGGATGAGAAGTCGGGAAGAATACTTTGCCCCATAAGGTACACCATCCAGGGTTCGCAAAATCTTCCTCCTCCCCTCTCGCCCCCAGAAGCCTGGAGAGTGGCCTTAATGGACTCTCGGTGTCTCTCGTAACGTTTTGATAAATACCTTCCCTCGAATCTTTTGTGTTTTCTTCTTCTTAAATTGGACCGCGTCTCGCGTTTATAGCAGAACCGGAATCGAGCCACATCCTCGGGCTGAGGCTCGAGCGGGCTCGCCCGATCCTGAATTTATTAGTGCGACCATCGTACATTAGGACGAATCGAAGCGGCCTCTCTGGAATACGGCTTCCACCTCGGTGAATGCTTGCGAACGGTGTCCTTTGGATGATCTCCCAATGTTGAGAGGTCATGTGGACTTTCAATTCGGCCAATGTCCCCACTTCGGTGTCATGTAGCATCTGCCGTTGACTAGGTTTTGCCGCCACTAATCCCAAGACCGGAACAATGACAACATTTGTTAGCGGAGACATCAACGGTTAAAAAGATATAAGATGTTAGCGGAAAGCTCATTGTTAAGCAGAGATATGAATCGTTATACGAGACCTACGGTTTTAAATAAGAACACATTTCTTACACGAAAAACTCATTTTACAAATTGCAAGGTATGAAATGAAGGGGAAACGCACTTTATAAACATTACACAAATAAAAACAATCTAAAACTCTTTAAGATGTTCAGTGGACACGGCCAGAAAATGTAAGACAAACTAAAACCCTCGCCGGGCAAATACCAGGAGACCGAGAGGGAAAACCCCGACCAAGAGATTCCCCCGCATATCTACATTGTAGCGAGTGGTTCAAATAAAACCCTTACTTAAAACACAACTTCTTCAATACCTTGAAGCTATGGCGATGAAAGTGTTAGAATGCTTGCCACGAATGATTCGGTGTTTTTATAAGCGAAGTTGCGGATGATGTCGACGCGAGGACAACTTCGGAAATGGAAAACGCGATGAGGCGCGTTGGAGAGAGACAGACGTATACGGACGTGTCTTGTGATCACCCTAAAAAGAAAGCTGGCCCACCTTTCAAAGTTCCAGTTGTAACGACTTCCCATGTAAGAAAGGGTAATTTCGTCCATAAAATTCAAACATAACTCCGTTAACATCCGTTGCAAACTTTGGGGGTTGGAAAACATTGACTTTAAAAAGAAGGGGTTTTTAGGTATTGAGAAATTAACGGGGTGTTTTTGGTCGTATCGCAAACTTATAAGGTTTTTTTGCAATTTCCACTAAAATTAAACGGGGACAATGAATATAACAAAATATAAAATAATAATTATTTAAAATTAAATAAGGGCAAGGAAATATAACAAAAATTTTAAAAAAAAAATAATAATAATTAAAATAAATGAAATGACAAAATGCGGAATTAAAATAATTAAATAATGTTAAAAAATATTGGAAAAATTGAAAAATTAACTAAATAGACATTAAATGAAAATTTGAGAAAATCTAACAATGATATTATCCTAAAGATTTATAGCCAAAAATTAAAAAATAAAAATTTAAGCAAAAACAAAAATAAATAAAGTAAAACTAATATAAAATTAAAATAATTAAAATATGGTTTAAAATTATATGAAATATCAAAGAAAACACAAAAAAGCTAAAACAATACTAAATATAAAACAAAACAAAAACAATGCTATCGTACCTCGACTTATGTAAAAAATTAAATTACAAAAAATCATGTTATTCGTGAAGATTAGGGCACTACGTTTCATATTTTTTTTATAGTTGCTTCATATTACCAAATGTTTATAATGGGAAAATAGAAAAAAATTTCATATTTTGGGAAATTTATTCAGTTGTTGTCGATATGCAAAAAAGTAACTTTCGATGGTGGTTCGTGCATGGTTTGAGTGGAAAAGAGGTGGTTGGTTCGAATCTTGATGAAATTTTATCAATTTTAATGTTTTAATTTAAAATTTAAAATTTAAAAATTAAAAAAAAAAAGAAAAAGAAAAAAAGAAAAAAGAAAGAAAAATGTGCCCAACCTTTTGATCAATTTTAATGTTTTAGTGTAAAGCTTGTGCAGGGCCTGTTTCGAGCCAGGCCGGGCCAAATCTCGGTCAATGGGCCCCTTTAGCTGGCATTAGTCCAAATTTATTTGTATAAATTTGATGAGTTGTTGAATAGGTTGTTATTTGAAGAATATGCTATAAGTTGTTTCTTAGGATGATTAAAGAGTGAAATCTATTATATTGTTTTTTTTTTTTTGTCAAGAAGAACGAAAGCTCCCAATGGGCCCGCTAGACTAAGACGAGGGCGTGCACACGCCTCGACTGCGGCTGTGGGGCTCGCGCACACGTGGGCGCCGGGACCACCCACGGTTCGTGCTCACAACTCTCGAGACATGCCCTCACCCCAAGGATTCGAACTCTCGCCACTTGCGAGGCGTCCCATGGAGGACCCAAGTGCCAATTGACCCAAAGGCCGTTGACGAAATTTAGTATATTGTTGTTAGGTGGGGAATAATAGTATTCACGAGACATTTTAAGCATTTATTTGGCAAGGAGTTAGAGGTGAAGGCTGTGTAAAAAATTTTGTGCTATTAGGGTCCGTTTGGTTAGGGGAATGGGAATATGGGGAGGTGGAAGGGGAAGGGGATGGGGAAGGGGAAGGGGATGGGGATGAGGATAGGAATAGGGAAAGGGGATTGGGGATGGGAATAAAAGTAATGTTTGGTTGCGGGGAATGGTGATAGGAATATGAAAAGATGTAGGTGAAAATTTTGGTAAAATTACTTTTATACCCTTGATTATTTTAATTAAATAATTTATCTTATTTGTAAAAAAATAATTATTAAATGACTCTAATTTCTATAAATAATCTTTAAAGGAGTTACTTATGTATTTATTTTTTTTAATAAAATTTTAAATTTATACATATTAATTAACAAATATAATTTAATTATGTTTAATTAAAATAAACAAATGCCCAAATTTAATTATTTTTAAATCACCAAAATTTCATAAATGTAATGTTTCAAAAATAAATACAAACCATAATAATATATTTTAATTTTCATTTAAAATATTATTTAAAAACTAAAAAAAATTAACATGGCTTAAAAAGTAATTAAGGGTAAATAAGTAACTTGCTCACCAAGACTGGTCAATCCCCCAAAATGAGGGGATGAGCATGAAAGGGTTGAGGGCATACAAGCCCCCTCAATCCCTTCCCATGCCCCTAGGTGCATGCCCAAACATGGGCATGCACATGCCCAAGGATTGATCCCCAATCCTTGGGGATCAATCCTTGCATCCAAACGAACCATTAGTGTGATGATAAGTATCCCTGCCGACCACCGGTGTAAGAGCTGAAGCGTTACATCAATTGGTAGTATATTCTTGTGCGCATTTTACAAAATATCATTTAATAATCTTTGATGAAATTAATATTTGTTCCCTCGTAATAAATTTATATAGTTTATGTCAATTTGATTGAGATAGCATTTTGTACTTTTAAAATTAAATGTTTAATTCCACGACTTACCATGATTTACCCATGCATTATATATTTATGGGTAAATCATAGGTAAATCCATATGTATTTTTTTAGGTAAAAATAATATAACTCGATTTTGTTATTTTTGGTTAATTTGTAGGTATTGGTGTGTATTTATTCGGAAAGTGTGTCCGTGGGTAATTTATTTTTGGAGTAAATTGATATTTTTTTGTGATATAGTTAATTATTTTGTAATAGTTCTCATAGTAAATGTTTATTTTTTATTTGCCTTTTTCTTTATTTAATGCCAATTGGTGATTTTGTTTAAATGGCTTTTGTGACATTTTAGGTCTTTCAAGCAATGACGATGAGAGAAATGGAAGACATATTAAGCAATTTGAGCAAATCAAGTTATTTCATTTGTATTTTGTAGTGTGTGTTTGTGTAAACCATGTGTTTATTTTTGGAACAATTACCATACAAATAGCTATTTTGTTTATGTAGTTGTCATGTTGATCACTTGTTATTTTCAACTATTGTGCGTTGAATTATTTACAATATTTGGGACGTTAAAACTGTGTTTTGGAATGAAAGGTTGCATATGTGGGCGTCTTATCATTTGAAAGGTGAAGTTGAATTCTTTGAGTGAGATATTTAATATATTATGATCAAAGTGTGATAAGTCTTCATTTTTAATTAAAATTGTAAGTTATTATATAATTAAGAAAATATTGTATGATTTACATTGTTAATTATAACGATTAAATAAAGTAATTATTAAAGTGAAATGTTCAATTCAAAATTTAATTTTGGTAATTAACATATATATTACAAATAAAAAAATTGTTTACTTATTCTGTAAATTAAATCAAGAAATTAATAAATTGGGATATTTATTTGAAATATTATCTTTTTAGTTCAAAGGGTGTTAGAATAATTTTACCATATTCTTTTTTTTTTTTTTTTTCTATTCCCAATAATTTATCTTTTCAACAAAAGATAGTTTTTATTTCTTTCAAATCATCTTATTTCTATGGCCATTACATTTACTATTGTCATTCTCATTGCCCCCAATCCTATTCTACGGAATAAACACGCCCTAAGTATTAAACAATATAGATATCCTTCAATCTTAAAAATACCATGAACAAAATATTGGATAAAGGTATTGTAAGATCTAGTTCAAGTCCATTTTTAGAACAAGTTGTTTTTCTAAAGCAAAAGACAATATATAAAGATTATATGTGAATTACATAGCCATAAATGAAAAGATAGTAAAAGATAAATTTTCAATACCTATAGTCGAACAGCTATTGCATGGACTCAGTGGAGTAGAATTCCTTTCTAAAGTGGACTTAAGGTCAAGTTATCACCAAATTAGAATGAATGAGGAGGATGTGAGTAAAACATTATTTTACACTCATGAAGGACATTAGGAATTTTCACTAACGCACTTTGGATTGACAAATGCTCATTTGATCTTTTCAAGGGCCTTTGAATCATGTATTCAAATCTTTTTTGAGAAGGGTTATTATAATAGCTCAGTGGCTGACGGGGCAAAAAAGAGTGGGATTGGGCGAAGGAGTCAAAGAATCAAGAGGCCCAATGCTAGTTTGGCTTGGTTTGTTACAAATACCAGCTTGGCAAATGAGCAATGGAAAGAAGGGCAAGCGAGGGAGCTTGTCATGCTAATGTGGGAAGCTTATAAAGAGGCAGGTCAGTGAAGGAAAAAAGGTAAGAAATGAGGAGAAAGAGGCTTGGATCTAAAAATCTGAGAGACTTCGGCGAGTATCTCCAGTGATAGAAATCATGAGGAAGGTTTTCCTCTCAGTTATCTTACTGTTTTTAGCTGTGTTTTTTGAGTTGAATCTCAGGGTCTATTAATGCTCTTGTTTGGTTTCTTTTGGTTGATTTGCTCTTGTTAATCTACTGAATGTTTATGAGAACTTGATAGATCATGAATGTTTTTGGTTTGTATGTTGGAATTTAGTGAATCTTATGTTAATTCACTAATTCATTGAAGTTTAAGTAATGAATGAATGATATTCCGTCGAATTAGTCACTGAATTAGAGTTTTCCAATTGAAGGTTCATTTAAAGTTATTTTCAGTTGATAGTTAAGTTTGTTTATTACAAATAATCTCATATATATATATAAACTTAATTTAAAAATCTTCTTGTTAGTGTTAATTGGGGGAAAACGAACATAATCAAAACATAAATAATAATGGAGTCCTATATTACTAATTTTAAAATCCTAGGTTAAATTAACCAGTTGTTTATATTAGAAAAAAAAAACTGAAGGAAAAAAAAAAACCAATACTTCTTTGCCGTAATAAAAGTTTCCATTCAACTATTTCATGAAAAGCAAAAACATAATTATAATTAAAATATTTATTAACATTTAGTTTATTTTTTTGTTAATATTTTTTTCTCTATTTTATATTTATAGTAATAATTGTGGAAAAAATGTACTTAAATATATTGAAAAAGTTAAAATTTGAAATTAACTGCTAACTTAGAAATGTGGATAAGTAATTTGGATATTGGTATCAAATGGGCCAGCACAGTTTGGCCCACCTCGGCTGATGTATTATGCGTGCCCGGGGCTAGCATGGTTTGCCTGGAATTCGTGGTTTATTAGCACGGCCCACCTACAAACACGTTAAGTTTAGCACCCGATCATATTTTATTTATATGTTTTTATTTTATACCCAAAATATAAAAAACCTTAAATTTTTAATAAATATTAAAAAATATCTAGAAACATAAAAAATATATAACAATATAAAATAAACAAACACATGAAGCACGCCAGCAATAAATCCTCTACTAGGATACAGTATTATAGTAGTATGTACGGCCCAAGCACTACCCATCTCATGCCTAGGCCCTACCAACACCGTCATTTATAAATTATAGGAGGACTACTGGTTACTTTCAAGATAAAAATATACTATAATTGTTTTATAATTTTTTCTAAAAATAGACACATTATTATATTATAATAATAATGGTTTTATACATCATTTTAATTTTTCTAAAAATATATTATATTAAAAATATTATTCTATTTCCACTTTGTTGCGCGCATTTGTCTACTCCTCGAATGGATAGACACTAACGCCGTGGTTTTCCATTCTCATGTGGTCCCCACCTAAAACAACCAGCCACGCAAATCGTGCCATCAGCCGCCGCGTTGCCACGTAATCCTACTCATTCCTCATCTTCACCGTTCATTATCCAACCAACGTGTCAATCTCAAAGCGAAGCCCTTTTTTCTCTTCTCAGCCAGGCTCCAGCTGTCACTCATCTGTTGCATCTAATCCCGATCCAACGGTTGCAATACCACTCTCGCATTATAAAGGGGAGCCCGAGACTTGGACCCCACCACGCCACCGGAGCCCTTCACAGTTCCCGTTTGTGCAGGCACTGAGTCAGTGACGTCATCGTCCGGATGGATTCCTCTTCTTCTCCTTCTTCCCCGAAAAGCCCTTCGTCTCCTCATGAAATTCCATCCCCGTCCCACCCTGATTTTGAGAACAACGAAAATCCACCGCCTCGAGATCCTAATTTTGAAAACAATGAAAACGAGGGGCCTTTCCGAAATTCCCCAAGCCCTGTCAGTGCTACGGGCTCTCAGCCCCTCTCCTCAAACTCCGGCCTCGATGTCGATG
Organism: Dioscorea dumetorum; assembly: GCA_902712375.1. Taxonomy (NCBI): domain Eukaryota; kingdom Viridiplantae; phylum Streptophyta; class Magnoliopsida; order Dioscoreales; family Dioscoreaceae; genus Dioscorea; species Dioscorea dumetorum. Next base: position 14,786 of record CACTHL010000405.1, read on the forward strand.
ATGGCCGCTCCTCTCTCTCCGACTCCGACGATCGCTACGGGATGCGGTGTGGCATCGGCAGAAGAAACAAAATGGAGGATGCGATGATGGCCATTCCCTGTTTCATCGGTGATTTGGAGTTTTACGCCGTGTATGATGGGCATGGCGGAGATGGTGTCTCAAATCTTTGCAAGGAGAGGATGCACGTCGTTCTTCGTGAGCTGGTGACGGATCCCTACTGGGACGGGGACTGGACTGGAGCTCTTAAGTCTTGCTTCGCCATTGTGGACCAGGAGGCGGTTTTAAATCCAGATTTGAGGCTTGTTGGCTCGACGGCGGTCGTGGCGATTGTCGGACGTGATCGGATCATTATTGGCAATTGCGGCGACTCGCGCGCCGTCCTCTCCCGTGACGGTGTCGCCATCCCGCTTACAGTTGATCAGAAGGTATAACTTCCTTTTTTTCCCGCTTTCTAACTTGCTAGTTTTCTGGTTTAATTTGTGTTTTTTGATGAACTCTGTTGTTGTTTATGAGTATATTTGCGCTGATTCGTTGAGTATACTGTTGTTTTTATCATTGTTGCTATTTTGTTATTTGGTTTTTAACTTTCTTTACTTGATGAGAAGCATCCCAAATTCGGAATGAAGATTGTGCATTGGTTGAATTTGATTGATACTGATGGTTTAATTCAGGGTTGGAAGGTAATATTTTGAGTAGTTAGAACACAACTTTAAAATATGTCAGTGTGGAAAACTTAAGGCAATGATGGACATCATGTTGTGCAGCTCTGCAACGAGCATTGCATGGTTGGGCTGAATGTTATATGAACGCACACACTGGCATATCTATATGTATATCTTTTTTGTTGGTTATTATTGTATTTAAAGTAATATGAAGGTTAACAATTTTGTCGTCTGGTAACAACAAAATTGAAATTTGCATTTTCATTGGCAGCCTTATTTTCATGGTAGTTGGAGTTTTAATTTTGTCGTTACTGATGCTTGTCGCGTTAATGCAGTTGTTAACGACAAAATTGAAATTCATATGCATATTGATTTGTCTTTGATTCGTTTAAAACCTAAATTTGTCAATAGTTGTTATGGCATAGACGTGGATCATAAAGACTATTTGAAATTTGTTTAGAGTTTCTTGCCTGTTACTTTTCAAATGATGATAGTTCAATTGTTTTTTGTCGTTGCCATCATTTTTAATCCATCAGCTATACATAGAAATAGATTCATTTTGGTGTCAAAAGTTTAATATGTGCAAGCATCTTTATTGCAAAATGGTTGTCATTATGGGAAACAAAAAGAGAAAAGTGTGTTGCATCTCATTTTAATTTCAATTTCAATTTTTTTTCGCAGCCTGACAGGCCTGATGAGAAGGTTAGAATTGAATCAGCTGGAGGGTTGATTCTTCATGTATGTGGCGCTCGTGTGTTAGGAATACTGAACATTTCGAGGTCCTTAGGTATGCCTTTTCTTTCTTCAGAGGGATCACAGAGTTTCTATTAAAGAACACTCTTGATTTTGTTGAGCAATACACAATTAGTTTTTGACCAGGGCTATCATTGCTATTTAATTTGATGTTAGCGTATTTCAATCAAGTTTCTCAAATTGGTTATGATGTTCTGGTACTTAAATTTGTTTATGATCAAAGGATATTTTATTTCAATTCATGCTAACAATTGGGTCTAGAAGCAGTATGGTGCATATTGTTTTGAGAATACTTTTGTATATTATGTAGGGATTTTCAAGGCTTAATTATTATCTTTTTGTATCCAAAATAATTTGATCACTTCTACAGGGGATCGCTACCTCAAACCTTTTGTGATTTCAGAGCCAGAAATTCGAGTCATCAACCGAACTATAAGAGATGAGTTCCTCATCTTGGCCACTGATGGACTATGGAACAGTGTTAGCAATGATGAAGCATGTGACACCGCAAGGAATTGTTTTACACCAAGGTTTTCAAGCTTACCTTCCGCAAGCTCTGCTGCTGAAGCTGCTGAATTACTGGTTGATCTTGCATATAGCAAGGATTGCGAAGACAATGTCAGTGTGGTAGTTGTTAACCTGGGAAATATGGCCTCTTTTGATAAGAACTAGTGCTTGACTAGTTAGGGTAGTAGTCTGTTAAGGGCTCTCTAGGTTTTTGTTCCAGTAGTGCAGGTTTCAAATGCTGAAGTAGTTTAGTCTTTGTTGTAATGCTGATGCTTACATGTAAAGTGAATGTTCCTAAGAGTGAAGTAGGTCAGTCTTTATTTTAGTTTTTCTATTAATATCTAGGATGGTTGTATATAAGTAATTTTTTTTTTTTTTGCAAAGAATGCTGATGTGTTTTCTTTGATCAATGTTCTTCAATTTATTCTAATCCTATGTTGTGATAATGTGTGTCTTTAAACTTGGTATGGAAGCATGATTCTTATTGCTTGTTGCGTAATGACTTAATAGTAGAAGAGATATAATTAATTATCTACCATCAAGTCTCAGATGTGTTGAAGTTTTTTGAGAATTTTTCACAGATTTAATTGAACTCAAACCCATTGATTTAGATTGGATTTTCAACTTTGATACCCAGGTTATCAAAGTATATTAAAATTTCCAATTATATAGTAAAAAGTTAAAAAATAATATTATTGAAACAAATAAGTATTAGAATAGTGATTATCCTAAAAACTTTTACAAAATATATGTTCTTCTTCATTTTTATTCATCCACTAACTATAGTGTAACTTATATGACATCCAGTCTTTATTTTTATTTTTCTATCTTTTTACTCAATGTGTATTTGCCCATGACACCCATGCTACTTTGTCTGTAATTGCTTATAAAACTCACTTTTTACCTGCTAGAGTCTTGTTTCTTAGTTTAAGGCACTGAAAGATCATATGTTTCTTTGATTTCTACAATTTTCTTTTTTGTCTAGACATGCAGTCAAAATTTAAATTTTTTTCCAAATAACATGATATATCTCTATTCTTGATTTTTTTTTGTATTTCCTACCACAGCATGTAGTTTGTAATTAATATATTTAAAAATAAAAAACTTAAATTTAATATAATGGAAGAGTTAGCAAATTTAAATCTTTTATAATTCAAAAGTCAAAAGTTTTTAGTGAAATGATCTCACATACTCGGGTCCATGGGATTTACCATGGAAGCGAGAGACATGGCTGTGCAGCCACGTCGTTTCTTTTGAAAATTTATTTTTTTTTTATTTTTAATTATTTAATTATTTTAAAAATTATTATAATTTTAAAAATTACTTTCTATGGTAAATCCGATCACCACTCAAGTTTTTACATGACTTGTCTACATTTATATTAAATAACTTAATTCAGTTATAAAATTATTTTTTTAAAAATGATTAAATAGAGTTTATATTATATTATATATTTCTTAGAAAGTTTTTGTTCAAATATGGGCCAAGATATTATTTTATTTCCAATGTTTTGGTAGCTAATATCTTCCTTTGACTGATAGACGTTATCATCGCCATTTTCCTTTCCAACGTGTCCCACCAAGACTCGCCGGTCATCTCCACCGTTCATTATCCAACCCACGTGTCAAAACTAAACCAAAGCCCTTCTTTTCTCCGCGACCCACCTCCATCTAATCCCCATCCAAAGGCTGCAATCCTGTCTCTTTCCCAAAAAGCTCCGCTCCTTGTGAAATTCCAATTCCATCCCCGCCCCCCTGACAATAACATAATGTTGCTTTTTTTGAAATCAATGAAAACGAGGGGTTTTATCAAAATTTGTCAGCGATTGCTACGGGATGCTGGTCGCCCATCGGCCGAAGAACCGCAATGGAGCCCTGTTTCTTCGGTGATCTGGACTTCTACGCTGTTTATCATGGCCATCGGTGGACTCTTGAAGCTCTGCAAGGAGAGGATGCACACCATTCTTGCTCAGCTGGTGACCGCCCTGACTGGGCTGGGGACCTGATTGGGGCTATGATGTCTTGCTTCGCCATCGTGGAGGAGGAGGCTGTTTCCGATCTTGATTTACAGTTTCCTAACTGGACAGCGGTTGTGGCCATCGTTGCCTTCGCCAATGCAGCTTGCTGTTGATCAATAGGTATAGCTTCCTCTTTTTTTTCTTCTTTTCTTTCTAATTAACTTGCTAGGTCTCTAATCTAGTTTGTGTTTTCATGTTCTCTGCTGTTGTTTATGAGTGCTTGTGTTTCACTGCTGACGCCTTGAATTAAAGATGTAATGTTATTATTATTATTATTATTGTTGTTGTTGTTGTTGTTGGTGGTGGTGGTGGTGGTGGTGGTGGTGTTTTATTATTTTTGGTTCTTTTGTTTTCTTTTTATTTGATAAGGTGCATGCTAAATTAGGAATTGAGATTGTGCATTGGCTGAATTTGATTGTTAGTGATGGTTTAATTCTGAGTAGGGTAGGAGGATATATTTTGAGTGGTTTGAACACATACATTACTTCAAGATGTGTTGGTGCGAGAAACTTATTGCCGAGAATTGCATTTGCTGGTTGAATGTTTTGTGAATGAATGCCTTTTCTTTTATTTCTTTGTTGTTGGTTAAAAAAGTTTTGTTATTTCGTAACAACAAATTGAGAATTGCATTGTCATTGGTAGTCTTAGATTCATATTGATACCATGGATATTGTGTTTAAATTAATATGGAAGTTAACAATTTTGTCGTTTCATAACGACAAAATCGATAATTGCATAGATATTGTGCTTAAATTAGTATAAGGTTAACAATTTTATCGTTTCATTATGATAAAATTGAGAATTGCATGGATATTGTGTTTAAACTAATATGGAGGTTAACATTTTTATTGTTTTATAATGACAAAATTGAAATTGTGTGAATATTGTGTTTAAATTAAGATGGAGGTTAATAATTTTGTCGTTTAATAACGACGAAATTGACAGTTGGGTGGATATTGTGTTCAAATTAATATGGAGGTTAACAATTTTGTCGTTTCATAACGACAAAATTCAGAATTGCATTGTCATTGGTATTATATTTGAACTAATATGGAGGCCAACAATTTTGTCGTCTCATAACAATAAAATTGAGAATTGCATTCTCGTTGGTAGTCTTAGATTCATATTGATATCATGGATATTGTCTTTAACTTGATATGGAGGTTAACAATTTTGTTGCTTCATAATGACAAAATTGAAAATTGCATTCTCATTGGTAGTCTCATGTTCATATTGATGTTGTGGATTAATATGGAGGTTAATAATTTTGTCGTTTCATTACGACAAAATTGGGAATTGCATTTTTATTGATATCATGGATATTGTGTTTAAACTAATATGAAGGTTAGCAATTTTGTCATTTCATAATGACAAAATTGAGAATTGCATTCTCATTGGTAGTCTTAGATTTATATTGATATTATGAATATTGTGTTTAAATTAATATGAAGGTTAATAATTTGTCATTGTGTGAATAGTAATGACAAAATTGAAATTTGTTATTCTCATTCATAGTGGTAGATTCATTTGAATTATAAATTTGTTGATAGTTGGGATGGTATAGATGTGAATTGTAAAGACAATTAAAATCTGTTGAGAATTTCATTCTTGCTGCTTTCAAATGATGTTTGGTCAATAGTTTTTATTTATTAGTGTCGACATTTTTAATCCAGTGGCTTTATATAGAAAATAGTTTCATCTTAGCATTAGAAATTTAATGCAGTGAAACATCTCTACACTGCAAAATGGGTTTGCCATTATGGAAAATCAAATGAGAAAGATTATGTCATATTATTTCTTCATGGGACTCCATAATTTTCTGTCAAAAGGAAACTTTGATTTTGTCAAGTAATACAACATTAGCTTTTAAGTGTAGTTGTATAATTTCTATTGGATTTAATTTTATCTAATTTCAGTGAAGTTTCTCAAACTGATTATAATGCTTTGGCACTAAAATTTTGTTTCTAATCAAATAATATTTTATTTCTATTAACGCTAACAATTCTCAGAAATCAAGTAGGTTTATAATTAAGCATCATTTTGAATATTGTTCTGTGGACATAACTTCACAATTGATGCACGCTCGTTGGGATTTTAGATGCACAGGCTTTTCAATATTATTATTTTTTTTTTTGAGTTCTTGTATTTGAATTAAAGAAAATTAGTTTTGCAGGGCGTTTGCTGCCTCAAACCTTTTGTGATTTCAGAGCCAGAAATTATAGTCATCAGCCAAAGCAAAAGAAAATGAATTTCTCGTCTTGGCTACTGATGGGTTGTGTTTACAATTTTATCTCCAACTTTTTTAATCAGATGGTTTTCTATTTTTCTTTTTATTTTACAAAGATATAAGACTTTACTGGGCCTATATCAAAGGGATGGCCAAAAGGAGCCAGTTCAACCGCCACCCACCCTCCCTTTATACGTGCAAAATTACTGCCAGGAGCAAGACCCGAACTCAAGTCTCTTGTGAGCATAGGACCTCAGTGTCGTTGGTGGATGAATTGTTTGTGTGCGCAGGGACTTAATTTAAGTTTTGAGAAGAATTTATGCACAAACCCTTATAAAATATAATATTTATTAATAAATTAAATAATATAAAATTAAAATTAATTATAAATCCTTTGTTGTACTTGCATATATCTACACATGTTCTATTTAAGTAACGTTCAAACACATCATCATGCTAAAGCCCCAACGAGAATGGTGAATTATCATAGACACAAATCATCATCATCATCATTTTTATTATTATTATTTTGTTATTATTATTATTATTATTATTATTATTATTATTATTTTATTAGCATCATATTGCGCACACCCTGATTGCCTATCCTCAAAGTGATAGGCGTTAACATCATCATCATCATCATCATCATCATAATGTTTCTACGTAATGTGGTCCCCACATGAACGCGTGTCATCATCCTCATAGCCTCATCCCCACCGCCTTTTTTTTTCAAATTTTTTTTCAAAACCACGTGTCAATGAACAAAGAGGCCCTTCCTTGTCCTCATCCCAAAGCTTCAGCTGTCACACACCTATTCCATCTAATCCTAATCCAACGGCTACCATGCCATCTCTTCCCTCTATAAATGGACCCCGCCCCAAGACCTTGACCCCACCAAAGGCCCTTCCTTCATTGTTGATTCTGTTGTGCTGCTGCCTCTAAGTCAGTGACATCACTGTCTTCATGGATTCCGCTGGTCCTTCTTCCCCCAAAAACCCTTCTCATCCCAAAATACCATTCCCATCCCTCCCTGACATAAATCTCCCTCCCCCACCAGAACCCACTTTTGGAACCAATAATCAAAATCCACCCCTTGAACCTGAACTTGAACCTGAACAACCTAATCAACAACCTGCATTTGCGAACAACAACAACAATGAAATCATAAACCTTAACGTCGATGATGGTGATGGTGATGGTGATGGTGATGATGATGGTGATCGTCATTCTTCTATTTCTGACTCTGGTGATCGCTACGGGATGCAGTCGAGCTTGGGAAGAATGACCGAAATGGAGGACACGATGATCGCCTGGCCACGTTTCTTCGGCGACATGGACTTTTATGCCGTTTATGACGGCCATTTTGGTGATTCAGTATCCAACCTCTGCAAAGAGAGGATGCACATCATTCTTGAGGAGTTGGTGACGGCTCCAGATTGGGATGAAGACTGGGGTGACGCTCTCATTGCCTGCTTTGCAAGGATGGATCAAGAAGTTGTTTTTTACCCTGATTTGCACTTTTCTGGTTCTACTGCACTCGTCGTGATTGTTGGTCCTAATCGGATCTATGTTGCCAACTGTGGCAACTCCCGTGCCGTCATCTCGCATGGCGGTTTCGCTATCCAGCTTTCGATTGATCAGACGAAGGTATATATAACTTTTCTTTTTTTTTTTTTATTTTTTATTTTCTAACTTGCGAGGAGCTATTTTGTTGTGTGCCATTGTTAATTAACATCTTCCAATTAAGTTTCATGATCATTGCTACTATTTATTTTATTACTGGTTTGGCAATTATTTAGTTCTTTTACTTTCTTAATTTTGCTGAGGTGCATGCTAAATTTGGAATTAAATTGTGCATTAACTGAATTTGATTGTTAGTAGTGATGGTTTAATTTTGACTGGAAGGACATATGTGTGTGTGTATATATATAAGCAGTTAGAACTCCTCACTTCAATATGTCAGTGCGCAAACTTAGTTAAGGCAATGATAGACATTGTGTTGTGTTGTGCATCTATGCAAGGAATGTTTTGAGCTGAATGTATAAATATTGTCGTTGCGTAACAACAAAATTAATCGTAATGACAAAATTAAAATTTGTATTTGCATTGGTAGTCTTAGATTGAAAGATATAGAGCTAGGTTATCATATTTAAATTATCACGGAGGTTAATAATTATGTCATTCATGTGAATGGCCACAACAAAATCATAGATTCATACTACTTGGAAATTTGATTTTGTCGGTAGCGCTGCTTGGCGCATTAATATCGTTGCTATCGACAAAATTGAAATTTCACAGCCACATTTGTTGGTTTTAAATTTGTTGCTAATTGTTTTGTCATAGATGCAAACCATAAAGATAATCGAGATCACTTTAGAATTTCCTCTGTGTTGCTTTTTGGATGACAATAGTTCAATAGTTTCTTGTCGAGATTTGTTTGTGTGTGTGTGTGTTGTGGGGGGGGTGTTTAATCATTCAACTGTAGATGGAAGTAGTAGTTTCAATTTGGCATTAGAAATTTTCTGTGTTTAAATATCTGTATTGCAAAATGGTTTTGCCATTATGGGAAACATGAAGAGAAAGATGTTTTGCATGTTATTAATACTTCAATGTATTGCACAGGATGGCAGACCAGATGAGATGGATAGAATTGGAGCATTGGGAGGGATGATCCTTCCTACTTATATAGATGATTTGAACATTACAAGGTCCATAGGTACATATACCTTGCAAAGTTTCTATCAAAGAAAACTTTTTTGATTTTAACTAACGCATTTCAGTCAAGCTTCTCATATAGATAATGGTATTTTGGAATGAAGTTTTTTTACAATTGACGCATATTTTATTTCTATTCATATACGCTAATCGTTCTTCAATATTTTATTATGATTTTTTGTGTACGAGATAACATCATTGATTTTGCAGGGGATCCCTACCTCAAACCTATTTTTATTTCAGAGCCAGAAGTTACAAGCATCAACCGGACTATAGGCGATGAGTTCCTCATTTTAGCCACTGACGGATTGTGGGATAATGTCACCAATGAGGAAGCATGTGATGCCGCAAGGAGTTGTTTTACACCGAGGTCTTCAAACTTACCATGTGCAGGATATTCTACTGAAGCTGCTGAGTTATTAGTTAATCTTGCATATACTAAGGAGTGTGAAGATAATGTCTCAGTGATAGTGGTTAACCTAAGAAATGCGGCCACCGATGATGAGAGCTAATGAAATTAGCGATGAGTTCCTTAGCTATATACGGTAGTAGTATGCGTGATAAGGACTATTTAACTTTATGTTCCAATTGTGTAGTTTTCGAATGCTCTAGTTCAATCTTTGTTGTATCACCATCATCATCACCATCATCATCATCATCATCATCTACTTGTAAAGACTATTTTGGTTTATGCGTAGCCATGACGGTTGTTCAATTTTCATTAATATTATATACTGAATTACTCAACAATTGTGAATATATTTTAATTTTAGTTCACTGAATCTCCTTATTAAGAAACAACACAGGAATCATTTTCAATAATATTTGCCATCTCGACCCTACTCTAGATCACAAGATGTCTGGTCGTGTACAAGTTGCCTACGATGTACAAATTAGAAAAACTATAGCTATAAATCAATCAATAGTTATAGTAATAAATATAATAATTAAAATAAGAAAACAAAAAAGATTAGTATGTAAAAACGCTCCCGTGTCAGGGGTAATTAGATAATGAGCATTCATATTTTTAAATCAAACAAAAAAATATTTTTTAAATATAAATTTAAGAATTAGTTTCTTTGCAGCCACCGTCAGATCGATGATTTCACTGTTTAGGAAGTATAACTCGCTTGCTTATTTTCATTGACATGACTTGCTTGTTTCACTTCTTGCTCACCCAATCACTAACAAATTTCTCTAAGCAAACACAAAATCCTATAATATAATATCACCAGTTCCATCTAACCAAACATCATATATGATTTATTGTATTTATAAGTGCATAACATACACATTTTTTATACAATTTAATTGTATTCAATGAGCGAGCAAAGAGGTTTCGAAATAAAAGAATGAGAATACAAGTTAATTGTAGCGAAATAGATGCAAAAACAATACTCTAGAGAAGTGCATGTATGACCTAAAAAACATGCTTGTTGATGTTGTGTAAAGATTTCTGGTTGGAGCGCAACCAGAGATTTGTACGGGCTAGACATGCACCCATTCAACTTAGTGCACCGTAGTTTTGTTTGGAAATAAAAGCCTGAAGGTTAGGTTTGGTTGGGGATTTTTTGGCGGTTGATTTTTCGATGGCTAGGGTTTGGACAAGTGAAAGCAAGGGACCTAAGGAGGACTTGGCATCACTCTGATGATTGCTGGAAGTCATGTTGCTGACCTTGTCTTTCCAAATTTGAGAGTCTCCATCTTCATCTAGCAAGAGTGATTGAGAAAGTTTTTACTATGTTTTAATCCATGAACTTGTTAATGGATTGTATTTTGATTTTTCCTAATATAAAAGGCTAAACTATCATTCAGTGCCTCACAATATGAATTTCAAGACATTATGCATTTGATTTCCTTATTATATTATATTGGCTTCAAGTTTTTTTTTCAAAAAATTCTATGTTGCTTCATCCTTGTGATTGATTGTTGTGAAAGCTTCAATTGCATATGTGAATGACATGATTAGAACCGAGAAATTAATCATGTTTGGTTACACATAGGAGATAAAGGTTAAATGCATGCCTAGAGATAGGGTGTGTGGTGTTGAATTTTGTAAATTAGTGTTAAACTTAATAGAGGGATTCAAGGAACGTAATGCAATTGTAGGACAATTCATATTATCATATAGGATTAGGTTTGCTTGCCTCAGCCAAATTAAAAGCATCAATACTTAGAAATCTCCATGATTCAAGAACACTTGAGATATAGTCAATATAAGAAATCTTTGAACAATTGTTTTGAGGAGATAAAGTCCAAGGCACCATCCCATTTCCCTACTGATGTTCATCACGTCATTCGAGTCTTATTGATTTTAGTTCTTATTCACCAATTCTAGGATAATATTATCATAATTCATTGGTTAGATAGTATACGAGCAACTAGTATTAGGAATTGATCTCGGTGGATTCAACTACCCGACCTTCAGGTACACATTACTATTTTTTACGACCCATGCACTTGTTGTGTATACGCAAGGAGCATATTATGTATTTTAAAATCTAACTATTTGCAGTTATACTGTAACTAAAAATTCACTATATTTTAAATTACATCTAGCTAAAGGCCATGTGAGAGATTTCAAGTTTTGATCATCACAACTAATTCATTATAATCTTTTGTAAACAAAAAAAAAGTAAAAAATAATGCAATATGACTTGATAAATATAGCTACATTTATATATTGAGCATTACTAATAAAAAAAATTGATGTATATATAATGTCAAGTCCCAATAATTTGCGGCAGATCACGTGGCAATCGTCACGCTACTCGAAGTAGATGATGTGAACCCCCACCATATGCCAAAACACCACAAAACAATATTATTATGAAATTGGTGAGTTTACCCCATTTTCATACAATAGTTGATCTGATCTAAATCTTGAAGAAGCAACCACCACCATAGGATGTAGAACATCTAGCCATTGATTGTGAATGATTGGAGAAGTAGCAAGCTTGCTGACATAGGCAACTAGTACATCCTTTGATTCATAATTATCCTATTGAGATTTGGAAAAGTAGTGGTCCTCGTTGGATATTCAGAGAAGTCGATTTAACCTTTGCATTGGAGTTGATCCTCAGGATCCATCTTTGTCTTCATGTAATTTGATTTGTTAATTGTAGCTTGTTTTATCTCCTTCTCCTTCATCTTCCTTTAATTTATTATTGATTTTTTCTTTTTTCTATTCTTACGTTTGAGAATGTTGTAGATCTTTGGTGATTTTATTTCAAGTTTGGACATGATATTTTTTGGATGATTTTGTTTAAATCTTGATTTCATTCCATTAACATTATTATTTGCACTCTTAGAGTGGTTTACATCATTGTTACTTCCTTGATATTTTTCTTTATTAGGTAAACATTCGTCTCTAATGACAGTGATGATTAGGTTTTCAAGCCTTGAAGCTTTTCCTTACGAGCTATCCTAGAAGGTTGGTATTTCATGCAATGGGATCTTTGTTCATGACACTTGTTATTAATTTAATTATTTATGGATTCCACTTAAAAAGGATACTTTGGGTGTGATATTTGAGCATTTCCTATTTTCCCTATTCGTTTTTGATAAATTTTTTTCATGAGTCTTGTTTGTTGGATGTTTTCTAGCGTGATGGCACATGTAGGAACCCAACAAGGGCTATTGAGCCATTTCGAGGCCTTATAAGGTCCATTTGGGCGTCCCAAGGGGTCACGCGGCCTGCCATGCGGGTGCTAGCCCGTATGGTGGCCACATGGCCCATCTAAAGACCCTTGCGGGCAACCTTGCGCCTGTAAGGAATTTTCAGAAGGCCTTGCAACCTCCCTTTCGGCTGGCCGTAGGGACCCCCGACGTTAGCCCTATAAAAAGAGGTCTTTTTAGAGGTTTTCACCTTCTTTTGCACCCTTTCACACTCTTTTCCCCCTCCGAAATCCCCTTCCAAAACCCTTCAATTTCCTTCCCCAAAACCTCAATTTCTTGCCGCAAGATCAAAGGAAAATCAAGGAGAGCTTGGATAATCTCTTTCTTGCCTCTTGTGAAAGCTATATCTTGATTGTTTAAGGTTGAAGGTAAGTTTGTGTCTTTTCTTTTTCCCTTCTTTTTGGATGATTTCTTTGGGTTTGTTTGATGTTATTTTGATGCCAAATCATATATTGAGTTAAGGCTTGTGATCCCTTGTATTTTCTTGGCAAGATTGGTAAGGATAAGAGCTCCTTCTTTTGTTGAAATCTAGGGTTACCTTAGCATTGAGTTCTTGGAATTTCTTTGCCAATTTCTTGGGTTTTGGATGATGAGAAACCTTGATAGAAACCTTAGGTGGTGATTAGAAAGCCCTAAGGGCATGTTCTCCAATTGTAAGAGGTTTACCCCTTTGTTGCCTTGAAGTTTCTTGAGTTTGATTATTGCTTGTTTGATTTCTCTAGGAGGTGAGGCTTCGGCTAAAGGGAAAAAAACCTGTGGAACTCTAATGTCGGGATAGCGAGGCTCGTCAAGTTTGTGAGTGGGATTAACACGTTCATGAATACATAGTCATACATGAATCATTCTATAAGTGACCTTTGGTTTGCTTGAATGATTATTATCTTAATATTGGTTTCGAAAATATGTTTATCATGATGTTTGAAACCCTCATGTTTGATCTTAAATGACTTGATTTAATTGTTGAGAAAGAATGTGGCTTGAGATTGAAAACCTATGATTTCTTATGATGAACACCGTTTTCATGAATTTCTTATGGTTCAAGCCATTACAAAAATAATGATGTGTGTGTATTTACCTTTTTCATATAATGATGTTCATGTGTGCTCACTCTTGAAGTGGAGAAATTGTTTCAATTAAATTATGAGAGCCGGTTGAGATTTCTAGCATGTTATATTATTGAATACAATATTTTGGCCCTTCGGGCGGCATTGTGGTATATAAAAGAAAATATTTTTGGTGGTAACATTCGGGATGGTGCCCGGTCTTACTGCAGTAAGGGAGTTGTCCACGGTCCGACCTAGTTGGGGTGGCGTGAATAGCTTGTTATAGTGCCTTTCAGGAGGTGATGAGAAATCTTGAAAGTGTACACGACTGGAGCATTGAGTCACCACTAGGGTGATCCGGTGCCAACGCCAAGAAGCGGGTGTCTTGGAGGTTCCCGACCTAACCATGGCCGTAGTTAGGAAAAGGAGAGTTTTGAGGCTATCTTACAGATGGTTTTGATTCGAGTTATACGACGTTTTGAAATCATCGGATTGGTTGAAAAAAGATGTATTTTGAGAAAAGATTTTCATTGTTGAGACTATATTTTTATAAACATTGATGTTATTCGTGTTATCCCATTTATTATGATTTCTACTTTAAATTGTGCATTTCCCCCTATTACGTTTCTCAAGTATCTTTATAACTCTAATAATGGGAGTATAGTATATATATATATACTCTTGCATAGAGATGATTGTATGACTAGAATGGCATGCTAACCCGTCACTGAGAAACTTAGTTTCTCTCTCGCTCTCTCTCCATCTTTTATCCAGGTGATAGTGTAGTGTAGCGGTACAGCGTATCATGCTTGACAGAGGTATTTCCTTTTGGTGTATCTTCCGCATTGTTTTGAGTAGGTTACTTCATAAATTCTGGATTGTAGTGCATGCGATCCATTAGCATATTTTTCTTTGAAGACTTGGTGTATTTTGAAATTATTTCTTGGAAACTCTGTATTTGATATTTTTTTTTTGGATTTATTATATGAAAACCTGTATTTGTTTTCTTTTAAATTTTATTATTATTATTATTGTTATTATTATTATTATTATTATTATTATTATTATTATTATTATTATTATTATTATCATCAATTTGGATTCAAATAATTATTATATTTTATTTCCACTTTATTAAGCACTTGATATCTATCCTACAAGTGATAGACATCGTTTCTTCTACATCATCCCCACCGGACAGGCCATCCATCCATCAACGCACGCCTTACCATCCGCACTACCACATAATCTTTCTTGATTCTCATCTCCACCGCCTATTTCCCACCTCACGTGTCAATGACCATTAAGGCACTTTCCCCGCCCTCATCCACCTCCACTGTCACATATCTATTCCATCTAATCCCAATCCAACAACCGCCATGCCATCTCTCCCTCTATACATGGGACTTAAAGACTTAGACCCCACAACGCCACCAAAGCCCTTTGCTCTTTCCGTCATGTTGCTTGTCTTTCTTGCGTCGGTGACGTCACTTCGCCTTCATGGACTCCGCTGGTCCTTTTTCCCCACAAAGCCCTTTAAATCAAAAATTCCATTCATGTCCCTCTTTGACATAAATCCGCCACCCCCGAAGAAGAAGCTTCTTTTCAATACAACAATGAAAATGAAGGGGTTTATCAAAATAATCCAAGCCCTACCAATATCGACAGCCAATCCCTCTCAGAGAACTCTGACCTCGACGCCGATGATGATGATCGCTCTTGCCTCTGCGACTCCAGCGATCTCTATGGGATCGTGTTGGGCGTCATCTTTAGAAGCACAATGGAGGCTGTGTTGATGGCCTTGCCCCGTTTCTCGGATGATATGGACTTTACACTGTATTCGATGGGCATGGTGGAGATGAAGTCTCAAATCTCTACAAGAAGAGGATGTATGTTGTTCTTGCCGACTTGGTGACCTCTCCTACTTGGGATAGGGACCGGATTATGGCTCTCAAGACTTGCTTCACCGTGGTGGATGGAGAGGCTATTTTTAACCCCGATTTGCTTTGCTCGTTGGCTCGACTGCGGTTGTGGTGATAGTTGTTCATGACCGGATCATTGTCACTAATTGCGGTGATTCTCACATCGTCCCCTCGCACGACGGTGTTGTCATCCCGCTTAGGGTTTGCTTGGGTGGGAGGGTTTGGAAAGGTTTGGGAGGGTTTATAAAGTAAGGGTTTCTTGAACCCATGCTTGGGGGGAGGGTTTATAAGGGTTTATAAGGGTTTGGAAGGGTTTGGGAGGGTTGAAAACCTCCCATTTCCCTCCATTCATCAACCCACCATTTTGGTGGGTTGGGGAGGGTTAACTAATTTTCTGGACGCTTTTACCCTTCTAAAATTTCAATAATTACAACTTTACCATTTTAATTATGTTGCTTGATTTGAGAAAATTATGTGCATTATGCGTGGTTTATTTAGATGAAATATTATGTATTTTTGTGGTTTTATAAAAATTGTTGTACTCATTTGTGGAGTTTTTGGTGCCGTAGAAATTTTATTATATATTTTGGTGCTACGATAATTTTTATTACATTTGTCGAATTTTTTTTTTAATTTTGATGTAATTTTATGTTGGAATAAAAAAGGCTCGAGCCAAAAATTTTGATTAGTTGTGCAAAAACATAATTAAAAATATTCCAAATGCTTTTTGTGTTTGAATTGGAGTAATGTAAGGGTATTTTGGTAATAATAACATATAACATTACTTTCCCTTACTTCCAAACCAAACACAAAATGGTGACAACCCTTACTTTACTTTCCCTCCCCCCCAAACAAAGTATATATTCAACCCTTCATTTTCCTTCCCTTCCCTTCCTTTCCATTACTTTATGAACCCACCCTTCACTCCATCCAAGCAGACCCTTATTGTTGATAAAAAGGTATAAATTCTTTGCTTTTTCGTTTTGAACTTGCTAGGTTTCTGATTTAATTTGCGTTTTGATAATCTCTGTTGTTATTATGAGTAGATTTGTGCTGATTTGTTATGTTTCCTTGCCGGCATCTCACAAGCTTAATGATCATTCTTGCTATTATTGTTGTTGATGATGATGATGATGTCAGGGTTTTACTTTCTAAATCTGCTAAGGTGCATGCTAAATTTGGAATTAAGATTGTGCATTGTCTGAATTTGATTGTCAGTAGTTAGATCACATATCTTTAAAATATGTTGGTGAGGGAAGCTTAAGGCAGTCATGGACATTGTGTTGTGCATCTTTGTAATGAATGGTTGGGCCAAATATTTTGTCAATGTGTAGTTTGTCCCTTTTTTGGTCAGTCATTGTAGTGAAATTAGTATGGAGATTAAGAATTTTGTCGTTACCCAACGACAAAAACTAAAATTTGCGTTCTCATTGGCGGCCTTAGATGCAAATCTATATGTAGTTTACTGTATTTTTATTTATATATAGGTTAATAAGTTTGTTGTTCGTGTGAACAACAACGACAAAATTGAGATCAGCAATCACATCCATAGTCTTAGGTTCATTTTAGTTGGAGATTTAACTTTGTCATTACCCAAAATTAAAATTTGCATTCATGTTGGCGGTCTTAGATGCAAATTTATATGTAGTTTATTGTATTTAACTTTATACACAGGTTAATAATTTTGTTGTTCGTGTGAACAACAACGACAAAATCTAGATTTGCAATCTCATTGGTAGTCTTCAATTTATTTTAGTTGGAGATTTAATTTTGTCGTTACCAATGCTTGTCATGTCAATGAAGGTCCTAGCGACAAAAGTGAAATTCGCATCCATATTAGCTCATCTTAGATTCATTTGAAGCTTAAATTTGTCAATAGTTGTTATAGTATATATGTTTATCATAAAGACAACTAAAGTCGGTTTAGAATGTTCTACCTGTTGCTTTCCAAATGACGATAGTTTGATGGTTCCTTATCAAGGTTGCCATTTTTATTCCATTAGCTAGACATAGAAATAGTTTGAATTTGGTAGTAGAAATTTAATATGCTTAAGCATATGTATTGCAAAATGGTTTTGTCATTATGTTATGTGTTGTATCTTATTTCAATTTCAATTTGTTGCACAGCTTGACAGGCCTGATGAGGAGGCTAGAATTGAGGCAACTAGAGGGATACTCCTTACTTATGGGGTTTCTGCATTAGAAGTATTGAACATTTCGAGGTCCTTAGGTATACTTCTTCTTTAGAGGGATTACAAAGTTCCTACCAAAGAAAATTCAAATTTCAGTGATGCAAGATTAGGTTTAAACAATAGGTTTTATTACTATTTGATTTCAGTTTCTCTCATTTCTATCAAGTTACTCAAATCAATTATGATTTTCTTTTTGTTTTGGAACAAAAGTTGTATATGCTGAGACCATATTTTATTTCAATTAATGCTCACAGCTCTTAGGAGTTAAATCAGGTTCATAAGATAATGGTGTATATTGTTTTGAGGCACTTCAGAATATAAACAAGGGGATTTTAGATGCACAAGCGCTTCAATATTTCATTTTGATCTTTTGTATCTGAAACAATTAGATTTGTTCTACAGGGGATCGCCACCTCAAACCTTTCATGATTGCAGAAACAAAAATTAGAGTCGTCAACTGGACTAAAGGAGATGAGCTCCTCATCTTGGCTACTAAGGGGTGTGGAATAGAGTCAGCATCGAAGAAGCATGTGATGCCGCAAGACATTGTTTTACACCTAGGCTTTCAAGTTTACGATCTGCAGGTTGTGCCATTGAAACTACTGAATTACTAGTTCATCTTACATATAGCAAAGAGTGTAAAGACAACATCTCTGTGGTAGTGGTTAATCTAGGAAATACCTCCTTTGACGATCACACCTAATACTTGGCCATGAGTTCTGTAGCTAGGGTATTATAACCTGTTAAAGACTATTTTGGTTGATCTTCCCATTTGTAGGTTTCAATAGTTGAAGTAGTTCAGTATTTGTTGTTTCATAATCTTCTTGTTGTAAGGTGAATCTTCTTATGGTTCAATACCGAAG
This sequence comes from Dioscorea dumetorum, assembly GCA_902712375.1. NCBI lineage: Eukaryota > Viridiplantae > Streptophyta > Magnoliopsida > Dioscoreales > Dioscoreaceae > Dioscorea > Dioscorea dumetorum. Next base: position 33,368 of record CACTHL010000405.1, read on the forward strand.
GTGAACCATGTTGGTCCTTGTCTTTGTGGGGTGTTCTGTTTTTGCTTTTATTTTTTATTTTAAATTGGAGGGCTGGATGGTTTGTATAGTATATAAGTAATTCTCTGTTCTTTTCTGTAACAAAATGCAAGTTTGTTTTTTTGGATGAATGTCCTTCAATTAATTTAGCCTCATACTTTGATAATGTACATCTTGTGTTTAATTTGTAGGCTTCAAGTCTGAGTTATGATTTGTTGGTAGAACAAATGAGATTTGTTGGTAAAACAAATGAAGTATAGTATCAAGTCTCAAATGTGACAATTGTTCTCAAGGATTCATCCGCATATAGTTTCAAAGTCTGATTTTTACATTTGATTATGATGTTTCTAAATTATATCAAATTATAAACTACATTTTTAAAAAAATTTATTTTGTGTATTGTATTAGAGTTAATCAAATTTAATTTTATGGGTTTAGTTGATAAATTAGTAAAATTAATTACTACTATATATTAATAATTTGACGAATGTCCAAATGGATCCGTGGCGCAATGGTAGCGCGTCTGACTCCAGATCAGAAGGTTGCGTGTTCGATTCACGTTGGGTTCAAAGTCCCAATTAAAAACAGTATTTTTTTCAAATTGTTTTTTCGCTTCCATACCCTTATAAAATCGGAAATTGTTCTTCTACCACTTCATACGCCACCTTTGCATCCCAGCATTATAGGAATTTTATTTTTTTGGCAAGATATATCAGAAATTATCCAAAACTTACATATTTATGAACTGTACATAGAAACAGTCTTTTTTCCTGGTGCCTAATCATAATTATTCAAGTATATAGAGTTTATACAAGAAAATTCCCAATATTTTCTTATTTCCCATCTTTCAAATCAACAATAAAAACAACCAAAACTAACAGTAAAAAAAAAAAGAAACAAAACTACAAAACAAAATTAACGCCAATGATTTTTGAATAATCCCAAAGACAACATGCAAAATATGCACTAAATTTCCATTATTAAAAAATAAATAAATAAATAAAAATCCTTTGACCCGGGTCCATGCTCCACACGTAGTAAAGCCACCCTCCCTGACCACTAAAACAACCCCTAATTAAGTCCGAGACTCAGTCAACACACTCGTCAAATCCCTGTCCCAAAAACCCATCATCATCCTCATTCTTCTCCACAAAGAAACAAATCCCCCCACCACTTTCCTTCACCACCTCCCCCTTGGAAACAACTGGAAACTTTCCTCCTCTCTCTCTCTCTCTCTCTCTCTCTCTATATATATATATATATATATATATATATATATATATATATACCTCTCAAACACACACACACACACACAGAGACACACAAAATAAAACATCTCAAAACTCCTCATCTATCAAAATTAAGTAATCCCATGGCAAAACACCACAACAACATATTCCCAAAAATACTAGTAATCACAACACTGGCACTGATAATATGGGGAGAAACAGCAACCGGAGAGACGCACACTGAGTGCGGCATAGCGCAAACAGCGTTCGGGATGTGCGTGCCATATGTTCTGGGGCAAGACCCGCAACTGTCGAGGCAGTGTTGCCAAGGCGTGCAGTCCGTGCACAGCCTCGCCACCACGGCCGAGTCTCAGAAGAGTATTTGCCAGTGCCTTCGCTTGCTGCTGCTTTCTCTCGGTAGCATCAACTCTTCTCGCGCCACCGCTCTCTCTTCTCACTGTGGCACTTCCACCTCCGTTATCCCAACCAGCCTTTCCTTTGATTGTGCCAAGTATGTCATCTATATATATATATATAAGTATTAGTCCTGGATTAATTATATGATTAATGATTTGAATTTCATAAGTAGTATATGATTAGCGTATTGGTATTTTAAAAAAAATAAATAAATTGCCAAAGGGTTACTAGGCCAAGAGAGTAGTTGACTGACTGTAAAATACTTGATATGAGAATTCAGATGTCCTAAATTTAATTGGTAGTTCTGAACAATTTATATAATTGTGAGGGGACTTCAATTAATCAATCTTCAATTCGTGTGCGCATCCTTAATTAATTATGCTTGTTGTATTTATTAATAGATGAATGACCTTTTTGTTGTGGATTTTGCAGGCTAGCATGAGGACCTGTGGCGTTTATCCTTGGTCTTGAAGGAAGTACAAATTAGAACATCTAATTAGTTGTCCTTTATGTTATGTTAATATGTATAGATATATGCATACATATGTATAATGTTAGGTTGTTTTTGGATGATGCTATGTTTGTCAATAGTTTTCTTGGAAATTAAGTTTTAAGGAGAAGGTGGCGTTGTTGTATCAAAAGAAAAAGGGTTTATACTTGGTAAAGAAGATAAGAAGACTCAACTCCTCTTTATTCCTAAAGTGGAGTTATAAGTACTTATTGGGATGTGAATTAACTTAGCTGTCTTCACTTTGTGTGTGTGTGTGTGTGTTTTTTTTTTTTGGGTTCTTTGTTTTTTTGAGTGGAGTTCTTAATTGGTGCATAAAAAGGAGTTGTTCGTTTGTTTGTGAATAAAAAAGACTTTGTTGTGATGTGAATATTATTTATGTTGGATTGGACTTATTATTCTTGGTTTGGATAATATATGTTTATATATGTTCTAACTCATCAAAATGTATATTTGTTTTAATTTTTCTTTAGTTCGTAATTTCAAAATTTTTGGAGAAGATTTAAATATTCTTCATTTCAATTTTGTTTTAAATTCAAGAAATAAATCTTATGTGGACCAAAACAATCAATATATATAAGAGCACTATAATAAGGTTGACAAGCAAGATTATTTTTAAAGGGATTTGGATCATGTCAATTTGTAACTAGTGACACGTGGCTAGTTTATTGTGAGTAATAATAATATTAGTGGGTCGGAATTTAAAGTAATTATAGTGACTTGCCTCCTAACATTGAGAGGAAACATATGAAGGATGATGATAAGGGGGACACTTGTTCTCTTGAAGCAAGTGCAAAAAGATTGATTCTTTCTTCCATGTATAGGACAACGATGTACCAATTATTGTCACAAGGAAGCATGCTTAGACTCAATTTTTTTTAAAGGGGAAAAACCGACATACATGAAGGCACTAAAATTTTCTAATTAATAGTCAAAATCTTTTTTAAAAAACATCTTTAAAAATTTTTATTTTTATATATTTTATTTTATTTCATTTCATTTCTTATTACAAGTTCATCACCTATCTTGGGATGATGTATATGACCTCGTTTATTACTGTGCAAACTTGTGTGATTTTTACTGGAACTGGGTGAACTTAGCTAGTCTTGTTAGAGCTCTACAATCCTCTACTAGGTTTGGGGAAATCATAGTGGCTTTTTTTATGATGCCAGGTGAGTTTGCCTTAACTCCAGCGAGCTTGCATATAATTGTGTGGGTTCACTAAGCATAAGCTCACCTATTGGACACTGTTTGCACGCTTTTCAAGTTTTTTGACCCAAATATCCACATAAACTCTATTGTACAACAATTAGAAAATTAAAACAGATAAAAATAAAAATAAGAATTTATGTGGTTTAATCCATGCCATCTATATCCACGGGGAGGAAGAGATCTTTCTATTCTTCTATAGAAAACTTATTCAAGAAGTGCAAAAAACACTAGAACCAAAAAAAATACATAATATACCCCTCCCTAGAAATCTGAATGAGGTTGCTCCAAATGCTACATAAGAGAAACTGGTTTAATCTGCCCTTAGTGGTGAGCTTCAGGCTCGGGTTAGGCCCGAGCCCTCCCATCATAGCCTCCCAATTTTTCTTTGTTTCGAATGGAGTTCTCAAAATTCAAGTCTAATCAAAATTTGAAGTAGACTATTGAAGAATTCAAGATATCTCAATAATTCTCTACCTTTAATCAACATGAGCCTTGATAAACTCACTCAAGGTTAGCGAGCTTGCTCATTAGACCACCCAAAGAGATTTGGCTCATTAGGCCCAAGCAAGTTGGCTCTACGAGCAAGTTTATCAAAACGCATTTGCATTAAGGCTAGCTCAACTTGCTAAGGGAGGGCAAGAAAACCCAAAACATTGAACTCATCAATTCATAATTAAAAACAAAACCCAAAATAGAATAAATTGAAATCTAACTTTGAAAATAAAACTTAATAATTAGTTACTAAATCAAACTATACAAAAATAATTATTTCATGATGGATTTGTGTCATATATCTAATTTTAAAAAAATTAAATTATCAATTAACCAGGCACCTAATAGGTTCGGTTCAAGTCAAATTGGGATTCTCAAGTTTTAGTCAAGAACCTAACCCATGCCCACCCTCATAGTTGCCATTGCGTGCTACTTAAGCATAGTTGCCCTGAGCTAGCAACCCCAAAGAAGAAAAGTAGACGGAGATGAATAAAATGACAATTTTATAAAAATTTTAATTAACTTAAAAAGTTTAATAAATTTGAAACAATACCAAAATTTTTAAAATATTAGAGTAATTGGTGACATTGTTTGGTATGTTAGAAAGTTGAGAGAGCCTTAACAAATCCTTTGCTTAACAAGTCATGTTTTTCTTTTTAAAGGGTTGGATTAATTGCTAGCTGTTTGTGAATTCATCAATATTAAAAACCTCAATTTTTTTGGTGTTTTCTATTTTAAGATATAAATCGTAAAATAAAAAACATGATTAAAAGTGTATAAATTGGGAGATTTTCTTTTATGTCTTGACTCATGTTTGCACCTTGGGATATCATGTTCATTTGGTGATTGATTTTAATGCGATCATCTTTTTCTTTTTTGTAAAGAAACATGGACAATTGATGGATATATTATTCTTTGTTATTTAACTAGAATAAGTTATCGAAGTTTATTTTGGGATAAGAGAGTTGACAGTAATGAGCATTTTTATTTTTATTTATTTTAAGAAAGACGACAAGCATTGCCCCTTTAAGGGTTGTTTAAGGGATAGATATATACGGTGCCCAAGTTGATATATCAGTATCGTAACGACCCTATAGGGATAACCCTGAAGAATGGGCGAATATGCAGGGTAATGACAACGTGTTATGTGCACCCAAATTGATATCACAAGAATTACAACCGACAATGGTAAATTCCTTTATTTTGCAACCATAGAGGTGTGAAGAATACGGCTCCTTCCATAGGGTACCCATGTGCGCTCAAGTATTTCTACAGTATTTGCATAGTTATGCACAATACACGAATTCGAATCTCACCATTCCTACTACTGTAATAAATATTTTAATTCTCCTTTCTATTTGCGGAAATGATAGTTGGAAGTTATCCATCATTTTATTTATCACTAAGTTTCAACTTAGCTAGCTAAATTCCTTTGCTGCATATATATATTTAGGTTTTTGCAATTTGAAAAAACTTGAACTTATAGAATTGCAAGGAAATACAAAGTATAACATTTATTTTGTTCATACATTATATCAAACATTAGATATGTAAAATAAATAGTTCATTTTGTTGTGTAGAAAGCTATTAACAATGAACATTGTTGAAGTCTCTTAGAACAAACAATGTACTATATATAGAATTCTGTTTTGCAGAAGTTTGCTAATGTTTTGAGCCTATTTGTTACTTTATCCTTTGTTTCTTTACAAGTAATTCTTCAAGGAAGAGATCTTTTTGACACTTCCATATGTGGTTAGGAATTTGGAATTAGTTGCTCTTGATCATCTTTAGACTTTGATGCAATTTCATTCAACCCGATATTTTTCTTGGATTGCTCTATGGAGGTACTGTAATGCCTAGGTTTTTATTTTATTATATTTTTTAAGTGTTTATGTTGGATTGCATGTACTATAAATTCAATCCAGCATAGTAATATAGCACCCAAAAAACTTTTAGCTGGTGAACAAAGAGTAAGGGGGCAAATAGTAAAAATTGTTTTTTTAGGCAAACCCATAGTTTATTAAGAGAGAAAGACATTCACCACTAAAAATTAAAAATTTTCAATCAAGGATTGTTTTGTAAATAATAAATATTCCTTTTATGAGGGACTGGAAGAGAAATTTCCAAAAAATAGGCTGTATGAAATAAATGCAGCTAGAGATTGGAGATTGTCGGAGCAACGGCTATCGGTAAAATCCACTATTGGATTCTGTTGAATTAATATTTGTGTGGGTTGATTTTAAAGGCTTGAGTATTCTTGATGAGATGGATGTGTGAATTGTTAGTTGTAGGTAATGTAAAAAATAAGGATTTGTACATAGGTGGAGTGATTGTAATTGCTTGGTGTGACATTTGTAGAGGCTTTAGCAAAGAACATTACTCATGTTGTGGCGTGGAATGGATATTATATATGTGTATGTTGAGATTCAATGTTGATATATGGCATGATATGATGATTGATTTAGATAAGTTACCCAAGTAATTAGTGATGGAGAGGGTGCTATGTACAAGAGTATCATCTATTATTCTTTTTATAGTTAAGTATGGATTTTTGAGAGGAAAATGGGTGCATAACACTTCATGTGTGATGAGCCTTTATGGATGTACGTAATATAGTATGTAAAGAATTGTGCTCGATTAATTCTCTATAACTTGGTCAGTGAATATTGTTTTATTATCAAGTGTGGAATGAGAAAGTTTAATTTGGGTGTTGCATAAGGAAAAACTTATATTTGTAAATCAATGAATTGTTGAACTTGCTTGTGTTGGGTTTAGCAAGATTCAAGTTGCTTGGTGAAAGAAAAATATTTTATATGTACTTCAGGTTTGGCCAGACTTAAATCAAAGTCAGCTACTAACAACACCCTTATCTCTCATGCATTGCATATGCATCTAGGACTTGCATTTCTCTTGTATATATGTTTTTTTTTTTCTAGAGTTAAACTTCATACCAAGTTAGTTTGTTTATAGGTTGTGAATCTTCGATTAAAGGCAAGAAGCTTGTAGAGGAGTGGCTTTGCTCAAATGTTCCTTAGTAATTGGTTTAACAATAAGTGGATGTTTCTTTTCAAACCTATTTTAACATAGTTTATTATTAGTATATAAGGATTTTCAATGCTTGCTCTATCCTACTGTTGATTAAGTTTTCCTTATTCCATACCCTTCTGTATGACATATGATGTTTATAATTCATTCTATAAAACTTCTATGTCATGTTTTATGTTTGGGCTAGCAAAACAAATTCCTTACTACTTCTTTATGAGTTTGTATCACAGGTATGTGTTCCAAAGGTTTTTAATTATGTAGGATGGTTTGAAGGTCTTCTTTTTCTCATATATAATAAAGTGCCATAGACCTGATTTCTGGTTTAAATGCATTTTTTTTATGGTGATGATGACCAGCTAAGAGCTCGCCCTACTACAGTAGGGAATTTACCTATGAATCGGCTTATTTGAGAGGTGGTGTATATGAGTGGGGGTATTTTATCTCCATCTGTGGTGGTGCGGAGAATCCCCGATGGATAGATGGGACACATCTTAATTTTGAGACACCATTGTCTCACCATATGTGTGGACTCCGGCCAACGCCACGATATGTTACAATTTTCTTTATATATATATACTCAAGCTTGGGTGGGGTTAGAATGAGATTCCAAACAATTTCATGGCAAACCCATTAATTTGATTTAAAATGTATACGCTCCGTATTTTTGTTTCATGTTCAATTTCCTACATTACATAATTTCTTTTATCACTATTACTAGCAATTAGTTGAATGAGTTTTAATATCTCCTTTCCCGTATTTTAAGTAATTCTCAAACCTTAGGTATTCCATTGATAATTATCCACTCGCTATGTAACTTTGTTATTCATCTTCTATTTTATCTAATTTTCACATGTAAAGATCTTTAGGTCTCCTATATATTTGGTTTCAGCATGTCATGCATTGTCAGCTCGTTCGAACTCCTATGTGTTTATGTCCAGCTTGTTCGATTTTTATTTTAGAGGGGATTCACTAGTGTATATACATAAAGTCTTGTAACTTTGCTATTGTATGACTTCTTTATGTTTATCTTTAGTATATGTTGTGTTTCCTTGCATACTCTGTATCGACTGCTTGGGTTTGTACATGGTTCATTACTTTTGAATAAAATATCAAAAGCCTTAAGATGTTTTGGAGATAGACGAATGCATATGTCGCCTGCTTCAAGTTTTTGTGTTGATTGTAACATGCTCGGCTAGTAGGTCGTTGTATAATAGATAGCAGCTTCCTAAATTAACAATTTGGAAATCTAAGTTGCCTCATTTGTTGGAATTGTAAATTTAGCTTTTTTTTTTTTTATTGCTTATTTCAGAGTCAAGAATGTATAACCTTAATCCTTGAGTAACAGTTGTGCATATCAATTATATAGTAAGGTAGAACTCTTTGCCTTTGACGTGAAGGATCGATGAAGAAGGTTTGTTAATTCATGGCATTATTGATATAAATGTCTTTATTAGTTATTATGCTTGTTTATAAAAAATGACCATGTCCATTTGATCAATCTCATCGTTGATCATGATTTAGCCTCATAGTGCAAATAGATAAACATTCAAAGATCTTGTTAGCGGATATTTTTTGCAAAATTAGTTTGAAATAAAATTGAAATATTCATGAAATTTAATTTCTTACATGATTAAGTGATTCCATTAAAATACCCTTCCCTGATTGTCCATGCTCGCATTAGCATACATTACAATCATTATAGTATCATTTAAATGCTTTGTTTATGTTTATAAGTTTTTATATATTAATATATATTAATAGTAAGAAACTGGATATTATGAAAAAAAATTAATGATAATTGTTGATAACATCCGATTATAATAGTTATATTTTTTTTATCATACATATTATTTAAGTAAACATAAATATGATAAAAATATAAAAAAACCTCATCAATATCCATTTGCAGATTTCATGACATTTGTATTTTTTATTCCACATGATCAACATGTTAATTTATTATGAATTATTATATTGTAATAATGAATCACATCTACTGTAATCTATTAATATTAATATCCATCAATACTAACCCATTAAGAGCATTTATTCTCATTCTATAGAACCTGCAGCGTGAGCGTAGTTTTTCATACTAATATATATAAAGGGGGCCACTGGCAGTTGGGATTATCAAATTTTGGATTGGTGGTTCATGCCAAATATAATAATGTTAAGTTTGGCAACTGAAAAGCAAAATTGATGTGCCATGTAATTGGGTGGTGTCTTCTTTGAATGATGATGATAGTTCTTATAAGAGAAATCACATTGCAACTTATTCAGAAGCGCTTGCTTGAAGAGGAATTAGAAGTCCTCTTCTCCTTTGATCAAGAAAATATTGCATAATATAGTTGGTGGCTATATGATAATTACATTATATATTGATTATATCAGCAAACTTTTCACTAGGGTTTTGCCTGTATTATTATTATTATTATTATTATTATTATTATTAATTTATATAATTAGCTTCAGAAATGCGTCAAATTAGTTGTCTGTAGCTTGAGGATAATTTTCTAGTTATAATACTTTTCAAAAAAAAATCTTTTCAAGTTTGTAATTGATCAATGACTCTTTCTAAAGAAAAAACAATACTAGCTCGTCTATATCCATTGTTAATGTTATGTTTGCCAAGAGAGAGGCACGTTTTGTGTCCATCTCTTTGTTTTATACATTAATATAAAGGCCAGAATCCAAGAGAACTCGTGTCATGCTAACATATTTAATGCCCCATTTGCTGGAAGACATTGGAATATCATTGCCATCTAAATGGGTCCTTTGATAGAAATGGACGTCTTTCTTTGCCTTCTGAGAGGGAACTTGTCTCAAAGCAGAGAAGCAAGTCAAATCCAAGTCTTTTGTGTGAAACTCGTCGTATGTAGTTACCTCCTCTAAGTAGCATGCGTCACACAGATGATAGTTCTAGTTCGAGTGTGCATAGATAAACGTTTTATGTTTTATGTTTTATGTAATTGTTTTAATTAAATGTCACAATATCGCACTATTTTGTATTGAAAACAATTGTTATGTAGACTAAATTTTTTTTTTTATTTACATTTTACCTTCACCGGCCCCCCTATCAATTAATCCTGGTTCCGTCCCTGAATGTAGTTCCAAAAGCTTTTATGCTCAAGGTATTATACACAATAGAAATATTTAATTTATTTCATATTCCGATGACTTTTGGGTTAAAATTATGTAATTTTAACATAGTTGCTAGCACAATTGGTTCAATTTAGAGTTGTTATTGTTCTTATTATAAAAGGTGTTGTACATGTCCACCTTCAGCTTCACACCTGCATCATTAGTAAAAAAAAAATGGTTAATATTGGTTGTATATTGTTATTAGTGTACATGGGATATTGGCCTCTAAAAAATCTACTTCAAATATTCTTCCAAAAAAATACATTAACGTTGGGATTAGCTTGTACTATCAAAATAATTTTTATTAATTTTAATACATAATAATTATGCGAAACTAAAAACTTTTCTAAATGGACATATCTTTATTCTTTGGAACCTCACATTTGTATGAATTAACATCTACAAAACCACCCAAAGAAATTAAATTCATTAATGTAATGATGATTAATTTCACATGTTTATTAATATAATGATCATAAAGAGTGCTATTATTGTTTTGTTGTTTCAATGTCGGTCATCATAATCGATTTCTCAACAATAATATTTTTTTTTAATGATGAACGCAATGTAAAAATACATAACACTATAACCATTAAGTCAACGGAAAAAGAATGAATCTTTTTATCTACAATTGTTTTTATTCACTTTTCATAGAGCACAAAAGAAATCGGGGGTGTTTGTTTGTAAGGAGTGGAATGAGAGTCATTACTCTCCCATTCCACTCCTTTGTTTGGATAGTAATCAATGGGAGTGAGAAAGGTTTGGGAGGGGGATGAGGGGGGATTGAGTGGGGAGTGGCTCATTCCTCCTCCACTCCTTGAGTGTGAATTACAAATTTGCCTCTTATTTAATAAGTAAACTATAATTAATTAACATAATAATTAAATATATAATTTTAATACTAAATAATAATTAAATAGATAATAATAACTAACAATTAAAATAACAATTTTATTCAAATATTAATAATTAATAATTAAAATAATAATATAAATCAAATAATAATTAAATCGATAATTTTAATAACAAATAATAATTAAAATAAAATAATAACAACTAACAATTAAAATAATAATTTTTATTCAAATAATAATAATTAATAATTAAAATAATAATTAAATCGATAATTTTAATAATAAATAATAATTAAAGTAAAATAATAACAACTAACAATTAAAATAATAATTTTATTCAAATAATAATATAACTCAAATAATAATTAAATAGATAATTTTAATAATAAATAATAATTAAAATAAAATAATAATAACTAACAATTAAAATAATAATTTTATTCAAATAATAATAATTAATAATTAAAATAATAATATAAATCAAATAATAATTAAATCGATAATTTTAATAATAAATAATAATTAAAGTAAAATAATAACAACTGACAATTAAAATAATAATTTTATTCAAATAATAATAAATAATAATTAAAATAATAATATAAATCAAATAATAATTAAATAGATATTTTTAATAATAAATAATAATTAAAAGTGAAAATATTTAATTCAAATATTTAATTATAAAATTAAAAATAATGATATTCAAAATATTTTATAATTAAAAATAGTCGCTATTTAACTTAACATTTTATTTTATATAAAATATCATTTACTTGTTTCAAGGATATAAAAGTCAAGTTACTTCATTTTTTCTTTTACTTTTCCCATTCCCAAGGAACTACCCTCTCATACCTTACCAACTAAACACATCTTTCATTCTCAATCCTCCTCCACTCCCTTTATTTCCATTACTCCCTCACTCCTTTCCATTCCCAATCCGGGACCCAAACGGCCATCAATCAATGCATTTGGGCCTCATAACTTAAAATATCTATAATTAAATAATTCTTTGCAACACAAATTATTGGCATATCTTTTCTTAAAATCCAAGAAAATTATTTTCAATGGTTATAGTTGATTTTAAAAGATATGACAACAAAAGACCCGATGAAGAAGTAAACAAATACAATTAAATCTTTTCCAACACGTAAATACAAATAAAGATTTAAATGCAATAAAAATATCATTTTTTTAAATTATTATAATAGAAAAATTCGTTTTAAATTGGTTTTTAAAGCTCCGTGGAAGCGAAGTATACAACTTTTTCATAATGTTTAAGATAGGTTGCTAATCACAATAAATATTTTTAAAATATTTATTTAATTAATAATAATTGTTTATATTCATAATTTCTCAACATAAATATGAATTATTAAAAACCATAAAATTACTATTTTGTTACAAATGAATGAATACAAAACAATCATTTGGTAAAATAGTTTATTTCAAATAAAATATATTTATAATTACCATTGTCACCGGTAAGTGATAGTGTCATTAATTTCTCTTAATTTTCACGTGAAAGGTTTTATTCAACTCCTTTTCAAATAATGGAGGATTTATATAAGGGTAGTTTATCCACATTATAAATATATAAAATTTTTAATATTCAATACATGGGAATTAACAGACTTTATTAGAAATTTAAAACAGAATAATTTTAAGTGACACATTATAAAACCTCAGGATTATATATGTATATTTATTTATTTATTTATTTTTAAGAGAAATAAAATTTAAGACTTTTTAAATAAATAAATAAAAATTAAGCAAGTAGCAAAGCACGTGATCCACCTCCCATGCTAATCTTCAAACCGATAAACACCAAAATAGACCGTCGCTGAGAACCAGCAATGGCGGTTCCCGCCATCTCCCTTCCCGCCAACATCACACCCTCCAAACACCCCCAGTTCGAGACCTTCAAGCACCGCCTGCTCCGCCTCGCCGATGCCGGCCGCCTTTCCGATGCCATCTCCACCCTCGACCTCATGTCCCGCCGCGGCATCCCCGCCGATCTCCTCACCTACTCATCCCTCCTCAAATCTTCCATCCGCTCCCGCGATCTCCATCTCGGAAATCTCCTCCACCGCCACCTTCTCCATTCTGGCCTCCCCCTCGACGCCATCGTCTCCAACTCCCTCATCGCTCTCTACTCTAAATGTGGCGATTGGGACACTGCTTGGGCGATCTTCGACCAGATGGGTGCCAATCGAAACTTGGTTTCTTGGACAACGATGATCTCGTCGGCGGCGAGGAGTAATATGGAGAGAACGGCGATAGGTATGTTTTGTGAGATGCTGGATCTGGGATTCATCCCAAATGAGTACACTTTTTGCAGTGTGATTCAGGCTTGTTCAAGCTCAGAGTTTGTTTGGATTGGTCTAGTGGTTCTTGGATTTGTTATAAAAACTGGATTTTGGCGGGAGGATGTGTCTGTTGGGAGTGCTTTGATTGATTTGTTTGCCAAAAATGGGGATTTATTTTCTGCTCGCAAGGTGTTTGATGGAATGCTTGTGAGAAATTTGGTTGTTTGGACTCTGATGATAACCAGGTATGCACAGCTTGGGTTTGAAGAAAAAGCGATTGAATTGTTTCTCGATATGTGCCTTGATGGGCATGAGCCTGATCGGTTCTCGATTAGTGGTGTGCTTGCTGCTTGTGCGGAGGTTGGGTCTCTTCAAGTTGGAAAGCAATTGCATTCTCTGGCGATTCGAATTGGATTGGCTGTGGATGTTTGTGTGGGTTGTAGTCTTGTGAACATGTATGCAAAGTGTGCCTTTGGAGGACCGATGGATGATTCGAGACAAGCGTTTGAACGGATGCCTGTGCATAATGTGATGTCTTGGACTGCTCTCATATCAGGCTATGTGCAGAGTGGGCGTGATGAAGAAGCACTTGAACTCTTCTGTGAGATGACAAGAGCGGGAGAGATTCAGCCGAACCATTTTACATACTCTAGCATCCTCAAAGCATGTGCGAATCTTTCTGAAGCGAACATTGGGGAACAGGTCCATGCTCATGTCATCAAATCGGGGCTTGCAATAGTTAATTTTGTAGGGAATGCGCTTGTTACCATGTATGCAAAGTCAGGTAAGATGGATGAGGCTCGTAAAGCTTTTGAGGTGCTTTATGAGAAAAATTTGGTATCCTATAATGCGATTGTTGATGGGTATGTGAAGAATTCAAATTCTGAACAAGCTTTCGAATTTGTTTATCATATCCAGGCTGGTGATTTCGGAGCCAGTGCTTTCACATTTGCTAGTCTATTGAGTGCTGCGGCGAGCATTGGAATGATGGGCAAAGGGCAGCAGTTGCATGCGCAATTGCTGAAGTCAGGATTTGAATGTGATACATGTATCAGTAATGCTCTTGTGTCCATGTACTCTAAATGTGGGAACATAGAGGATGCAGTTCAAGCTTTTCAGAAAATGGAGGATCGGAATACAATTTCCTGGACTAGCATGATCACAGGCTTGGCTAAACATGGGCATGCAGATAAAGCTCTTGAATTGTTTCACAACATGGTGTCCACAGGTGCTAAGCCCAATGACATCACTTACATAGCTGTTCTCTCCGCTTGCAGTCATGTTGGTCTGATAAGCAAGGGATGGAAACATTTCCAGTCAATGAAGAATGATCATGGAATCAGCCCAAGGATGGAGCACTATGCTTGCATGGTTGATTTGCTAGGACGGGCTGGCCGCCTTGAAGAAGCGATAGGCTTCATTAGCTCAATGCCGATCAAAGCTGATGCACTTGTCTGGAGGACATTGCTTTCTGCCTGTAGAAATCATGGGCATACAGAATTTGGAGAAAGAGCTGCTAGAGAAATACTAGATCAGGAACCTGATGACCCTTCGGCGTATGTACTGTTATCGAACTTGTATGCTATGGGGGGACAATGGGGAAAAGTGGCCATGATCAGGAGTGGAATGAAAGAGAAGAGCTTGAACAAAGAAGCTGGATTGAGTTGGATAGAAACAGAGGGCAGCATCCACAAGTTCCATGCAGGGGATACTTCTCATCAAAGATCAGAAGAAATTTATGAAAAATTAGATGAATTAGCAACTGAAATCAAGAGACTGGGGTATGTTTCAGACACTAGTTCTGTACTTCATGATGTTGATGATGAATTGAAGGAGAAGTATTTGTGGCAACACAGTGAGAGGTTAGCTGTGGCTTTTGGGTTCATAAGCACATCGGTATCAAAACCGATTCGTATTTTCAAGAATCTAAGGGTCTGTGGAGATTGTCATACTGCAATGAAGTTGATGTCCATGGCTACTGGCAGAGAGATCATTCTCAGAGACTCAAACAGGTTTCATAGAATCAAAGATGGGAATTGCTCTTGTGGAGACTATTGGTGAACAAATGCTTTGTGAGTTGTTCATTGTTTATATTTTTAACAGTAAATCGTTTGTTATTCTTTAGTATAGATATATAGCCATTTTGTCTTTGGTCCCATCATAATCTTATTCTCATCTTATTCTACTTAGTATTCATTATTCTTTGTTTATTTTGATTGATTTATTATTTATTTATTTATTTTATTTTTGTTTAGAATGTAGGATAGAACAAATTTTCTGAGAGTTTTTTTTTAAGATTTCAAAAACTTATTTAGGGGATCATTCATGGAAGTTAAAAGTATCCATGAACTTATTATTACTATCCCCTCCCCTTTGTTTCCAATCTGTTTTTCCATGTTAGGAAACAAATCATCATCTCATTGATCACAGTGACTTTGACTTGCTAACCAAAATATTTTCATAGATTCAGAATGAAAAAGACCAGACATATTTAATAACGAATACTTCATCATAGGTTCATAATGAGAAGCCAACTCCATACATAAGATCTTATTTTATTCCATGAACTTTATCTTATTCATTCAATCATGAGCTAGCAAGCAAGCAACTAACCGGTTGCTACTCACGTACTTATTTATTTAATTAAAGCAAACCTACAAAGAAAACTAACACTGATTAGCAGCTGATCACAAATTCATTCATACTCATAACTGCATAACCAAACTATACATACTTGTTACTTATTGCAGTTAAAGGATGAGCTCAAAGGAATGATATTGATGGCGATGCGGCAAATGCCGGAGAGTGCGGTGGCACTCGCAGAGTTAATACTCCCAGCTGAAGCCAACTCTGTCTTCAGACACTCACATATGCTACTTCCAGCTGCTGCAGAACTTGCAAGTTCCTTCACTGATTGCACTCCTTGGCAGCATTGTCCAGAGACTGTTGGGTCTTGTCCTATCATGTATGGCACACATGGACCAAATGCTGTCTGTGCTAAACCACAGTCTGAGTGTGTGTCAGCCATTGCCAATGCTGAGAAGGTCAGTGCAATGCTGATAAGAAGAAGAAGAAGGCGAGACATGCTTTGTGTTGTTGAAAGAGGGATTATGAGGGTGTCTAAAAGTTAACAAGGCTTGTACTGAAGTGTGTATTTGTTGTTGTGGAGTTGTAATCAATTTATAGAGGGAGGTGATGTTTTGTTTGTGGGAATTGATTGAGGAATTGAGAAATTTGGGCTTGATTTTGGTTTTTTGTTTTTTCCTTGTCATTTTTGAGATTGATTTGAGATTTGGAGGGATTAATTATGGTGAAAGGAATTTCTTTTGTTGTGTATTTGTGGATTAAACGTGTAAACTGATTTGATTATAAAATAGAATGGACTTCCTTTGGCATTTATTTGTTTAGAAAGTCATTGAAATTTGATTTGGTACCTGCTTTTCTATGAATTCTATTAATTGATGGAATATGATATGAAACCAATATTTAATTTTGGTTATTATCCTAATTTAGAGGATTTGGTTTTAAATAAATTCTATTTTTACCTTATAATTCACATACACACACACACGCGCACACACATTTATTAGAAAGCAATATAATTGAGTAAGTTACCAGATATCTTAACATAAATACTTTTTTATTATATATGGAAATGCTAAAAATAAATTTCGGCACAAAAGTTAAGTGGATTACTTTCCCAATAAATCTATTTATTAATTATAGGTATAAAAAAAATTTTAATATATATATAGCAATCAGCAAAGTTAGGGGATGTCTAATTGGGCGTGCTTTGAAATAATCTTGATTTGAGCACACATATATATAAATGGAATTATGTAAAAATTTGAAAATTCATATTTTGATATCTTTATGTGTTTTCTGGCGGATTTGCAAATCCAAATTAATTAATATTTATTTATTTATTTTGAGAAATGAGTGGAAGAACATAGAACTTATGATGATTAGGAAAATGATAGATACTATAGAAAGGAGGTGATTACAAACTAAAATTAAGAATGATAAACAATCTCAATCATTTTATGATGGAACAAGGAGTGAATTTACACGGAACTCATAATGAAGACTTCATATATTATTTGAAAGGAAGCATTTGATATAATTTTTCTAAATACCATAGCATAATGAATTATAACCAAGTAGTGCTGCTATTATTTTTTGTTTAATTTATTTTAGTATTTTCACAGGTTTAATATGTGTTCCAATAGAAATAGAAATTATAAATGGGTTTTGAGTCTTTTGACTGGGTTTAATGAGGATGATCAGACTAACTACTAACTAAAGTACTAGAAACAGGGGGAATATTGGTCCTCAATCTATTAAATGATTGGCTCAAGATTATGTTTGGAGACAAATATAATATGACTTTGTTATTTGCATATTGAGTATTTCTGTGACTGGAAGGATTAGAATTTTGTAAGTTTATTAACTTGTAATCAAACCAAATCAATATATAATGCAACATCATCATCTCATCCAACAACAATTAATTTAGTTACATTGTAATAAAAGACGATGCTGATTAAACGTATAGGTATAATCAATCATAATTTTCAAAGCATACCAACAACAACTGAGTAAACAAATTAACTCAAAACTCTGTAGGAGAGAAACATATGATTAACACACTATAATATGGATCAAAGTAGAACATTGATTGTATGTTCATGTATTTGTGAAATAAAAGACATGGTTGTTTGTTGCCAATGTACAACATCCCTAAGATGTTAAAAGACTAACAAGCCACAACTTGTTTGATTTATGACCATTGTTGTATTAATAAACGTCATCAAGATCGTGTCGGTAGCTACGGACCTGAAATTTCAAGGGTAAACAAGTCAAAAATAACAAAATATAACAGCACATGAAAAGCAGAATGAGAAAGAACAGCAGCTAATTCTAACAAGCCCATAAGTCAAAACAAGAGAAGAGTACAAACTAGTATGGCCTTGGCTTTTCAAATCTTTTATAAAGTGAGTGTTAATTGATTTTAAGAAGCTATCAAAAGGCTAAAAGTTGAAAAGTGAACTAAAATAGAGATTTTAGGCAAAAGCTCCAAACTATAAGTTTTACTATAAGGTATTTCCAAAGTTCTCTTAGAAAGACCTATTCCAAAGGCGATATACCAAACATAACCCGGTTCTATGATGCTATCAGCAGCAAATTGTAACAAGCCCATAAGTCAAAACAAGAAAAGCGTCGAAGCTTGTTTGGTGTTGCCTTTTCAATTCTCTGTAAGTGAGTGCTTGATAATTTTAAGAGGCTACCAAAGAGCTAAAAGTTTAAAAATGAACTAGGATAGAGATTTTAGGTGAAAGCTCTGAAATATAACTTTTACTCAGAGCTCTTTTTCGTATATCGCCTTAGACATAGCGTTTCCAAAGGTGAGACCAAACATACAACTATGCTAGAGATGAAAGTAAGACAAGTTTCTTCTAGAGCAGGGTACCTTAGACAGAAAAACAATAACAATTAAAAAAAAATTCAATCCAAAGTATCCAAAGACTGGAAAGGGTCATTTTATTGTCACTATTTGTGGTGCTCATCTTTTGAGAAGCACAATTAAACACTATCACAAAACAAATTCAAGCAAATGATTCTCCACAATAGTGTTGACCATTATGTTATGGGAATGATAAGGTTATTTAAGTAACTTCTGAGCTCCTTGATTTAGTACGTGTTTATTATCTATAATGTTCTAAACGATAAATTGTGAAATCCAGAAACAAAAGAGTCTGTTTGCGTACTTATAATTCTTCTATCAGTAGCTTAGTTGGTATAATTCTATGGCGTATCACCAATACCATGACATTTGTAGATGAATTCTCTGCAAAGGGTATCAAGAGTTTTAATTCAGAAAAGGCTACAGAAGATGCTTCCAAGCATCTGAAATTTAACCTGCTGTCCAAAACAAATCCTGCCATTGTGTGTTCTGCTTGAAGATTTCATCCAAATGCCTTATCCTTTTTCTAACTCAATAGACCAAAAGTGGTTAAAAGCATGATAGTTTCGAGTAGAAGTAAAAGCATGGTTGTTTCAAGTAGAAGTGTTTGCTATCAACAAATTAAAGTAAACTGAGGGTTATTTTTTTCCTTGGCAGATCTAAGTCAATTCTCTTAGTTATCTGATGTATATTCATGGCATAGAAAATCAGAAGCTTTCTAGTGAGTCAATTGCTGAAAAATTACAACAGAGTGTGAAAGGGCCACTCAATCTTTTGTCTTTGGTTTGATGCATGCATCTAAGGCTGTTTTTCATCAGCCTGAAATCAAGATAACATATGGGAAAGCAAGATGAAGCTGGATGGGAGAACACACCATATGGAGTAGGCATATAAGATTCTTTGCCTACAGAAAAGAGAATGATTTTCGCATCGAAAGAACAAAGTAAAAGGATGATCTGCTGAATAACCAGCAAGGACCTGCGAGAAAGAATTTGAAGGAGATAATTATACACAGAATGGTTATCATGATTTCCAAGGGAATCTACATATCAGCAAGCATCAGTGCCTATCCAAGGAAATCTCCAAGCGGGTATTGGTGGGCAGAAGATGGGGAGCATGAGTTCCCATTGGGGCAATAACCATTATCATTCTTTCCAAACGTTTTCAACGGACCCATCTATTTATCTAAGAACACTGCATAACAACAAAACCTGTGAAGTATAAGACGAGAATGAAACAGCTTAAGCTCAGATTTCAAGAATTGGAAAAGATATACAGCACTTGCAAGTGAAGGCATTAGCCTTTACAAGATTTCAAAATTGCAAATTTTGAATAACATTCAAAAAAGATTTAAAAGGAAAATGGAAACATTAGAGATTATGGTGACAACTGGATCTCATATGAATAACTAGATATCAAAAAAGTCTAATGTTACCACACAACATACTACATCGGCGCCTTCCCATTCTAATTAACAAATAAAGGTTCTCATGCTATAGTTTTGAACAAGACTGAATGCATTCGTCGTTCTAATTAACAAACAAAGGCCATCACCGGCTAATGAACACCAGCAAGGACTACGGTTATGGCACAACATGCTACATAGGAGAGCTCTTCGATCCACTTAACAAACAAAAGCTACCAAATTATAGTTTTGATCCAAAATCATCCACCTCTGAATGCACACCTCAATGTTTTAAATATTCCACCTCATTCTAACCCCAGTAACACCTATATATATATGCCCAATAAAATCATCAAAAACACAAGCTTTCTTTCTAGCTATGCATTAAGACCATAAGAAAGCACACTCCTTTCTCAATTCCAACATGAAAAATCGTCAGTAAGTTACAAAAAAATATTCTTTGCCGATTACCAATTTCGTTTACCTGAATCTTTGGAAACTAAAAATCCGAGCAGCGGCCGCCGCGCTCCCAATCACCGAAACGAGTAGGCTCCGGGCCTCTAGGCCCTCCAACCTCACCGGTGACCTTATTCACATAAATTCCACCATTATCATCAGCAGCTTCTTCTTCTTCTTCTTCTCCATCTCCTTTTCTCCCTTCTGATCCGGGCCCATTCCTTTCCTCCCCTTTCTTCTCGTCCTCAACCGCTGCTCTTAGTTCCACCTCCGGCGCCGCCGGAGAGGAAGAGGATAGGGATCTGGCACGCCCCAGAACATACCCCGCTCTAGGGTTTACGATCTCGTGGGAGAAGACGAGAAGGCGGAGGAGCTTGTTCGCCATTACTCTTGAGGGAGAGATAGAGAGCAATGGGGTTCGGTTTTAAATTTATTTGCAAATTTTACGATTTAACAGTCACACTAACTTGACATTTATTTTCTATTTATCAATTTTTAGCTATTGCGTAGTTGACTGATCAACATGATAAAAATACAGGTTTTTAATTAAAATAAGAAAATATAATTGATTTAAATGATAAATTATCTCTTTTTTAATGAAAAATTGTTCTCATACAAATTTATCTTACTAAACAGATTTTATAATTATATAAACAAAATGGTAAAAGGTTATTTTTTTTTTAATTCAAATTAAGATTTGGCAAGTAAAATAAAACTATAGAAATGACAAATAATATTTAAAAAATAAATAACTTACTTATTTTTTTTAATAGCTGCAAGTAAATCACTCATAATATTGATATATTATGATTTTTGCTAAAACTTGTGGATATTTTCATTAAAACAAGATAATGAGGATATATTTTATGTTTGATTCAAAGGGTGATATGGATACAAATTGTTTTTCTCTTTTAATATTATTTGCTGTCTCTCATCTGATTTATCCCTCTACAGCATCTTTTTTTTTTTTTTTTTTTTAAAAAGTGGATAAACCACAATGATTAAAACAAGGAAAAAGTACAATGAGAAAGTACAACCAGCAACAGGTGCCGGTTAAACCACAAACAGAGCAAAACCCACTAGCAGTGGGAAAAACCAAAAAAACTCCAAAATAACAAAGATGATCCCCATTGGAGGAGAGAGAGAGAGAGGCCCTCCTCTAGGCGATCTAAACTGCTATCAACTAGATCTCGCCTGGTGAAGAAGGATGATCATGGGGGGCGCTCTGATCTGATGCCCTGTTCTTGAGAAACTCCAAACTGCGCTTGATCTTCAAAGTTGGTTCCTCTAGTTTGATTCTCTTAGGGTCTGGAGCTGCATTTATCCACAAGAGAACCATATGATCAATTTTCAAAATAATAGAAACCGGAGAGAGTAAAGTATGCGTGAAAATGCGAGCATTTCTCTCAATCCAGATGTTCCAGGTAATAGCTCTCATCAGTAGATCCCAGAAGGGTAAGAGGGTTTTCTTTAAGCTTGATCTCCATGTACCCCATAGTTCATGTAGAGATGTAGGAATATGGTGAGTCTCAAAAAGGTTCCCAAAGTAGCTCCAAATATGTGCCGCTACAGGACATTTAATTAGAAGGTGATCAGTTTCTCTTAATTCCCGCATGACACAATACACTGGTGGTTGTTTGCAAAAGATTACACCTTCTAATGGCTAGATTTTCTAGGGTCGGGATTTTATTATCCCATGCCAACCCGTTGAACAGATTGATGTTTTTGGGACATCCATTTTTTAGCAAAATTGGAGACACCCGGCAGCGAAGGCCACCATCAATCAAAAAATTATGAAAAGAGTTGACCGAGAAAACCCCATTCGCTGTTAGTTTCCACCGCTTTTCATCATTCTCTGCCTGGATCTGTGCAGGGAGTCTGTCCCTTAAACCACTCAAGCTAGGGAATTCCTCGAGAGGCAAAAGGTCCAGAAAATCGGCGAGCTCACTCACCGTACCTTCCGGGAGGTGAGTCAGTGCGTAAAGATGAGGCCATAAATCAACTGGTGCTCGACTATCTACCCAATTGTCCCACCAAAACAGCGTGGAAGCTCCATCTTGTAAAAGGGAGGCGATGTTTTTTCTGAAGGCTGGTAGAATGTGAAGGAGTCCATTCCAAAAGAAGGACCTCCTGCTTACCTGTGTATGAAACAAGTTCCACGGGGTCCTATTTCTAAGATAAAGTGCACTAATGATGTGGGATCCGCACCATAACTTGCCGGATAAAAGTTTCCACCACCATTTCCCTAGTAATGCACTATTGAAAGCTGTCAAATTTAGGATACCCCAACCTCCTTGTTCCTTAGGCCTGCAAAGGCGCGTCCAACTCACCAGTCTGATTTTGGGGTGAAGGAGGTCCGGGCCCGACCACAAGAAGTCTCTCCTGACTCTATCAATACTCTTGATGACCCAGTTGGGGAGTCTGTAAATAGACATCCAGTAAGTGGGAATTGCCGATAGGACCGAGTTCAAGAGGGTGAGTCTTCCCCCTAGGGAAAGCATCTTTGATTTCCAGGTCGCTAATCTAGAGCGAATTTTACTTAATAATATATCCCAGTCCTGCTTTCTCGGTCGACCTCCAGAGATGGGGATCCCTAGATAAATGAGCGGCATGGAACCTGAGGTACAGTGCACCGTCGTAGCTAGAGATTGGTGCGGGGAAACAGCTTTCTGTGAGGAATATAGACATGTTTTTCCCGAGTTAACCATCAGTCCTGAGATCCCCTCGAAGAGATATAGCAAAAGTTTGATAATACGTAGGTCCTCTCCACCCCCTGTAGTCATGATGAGGAGGTCATCTGCGTACTGAAGATGGCACATTTTTTATCCTGCGGAATCCAAAGCAATCCCATGCAGAATCCCTGATCTCATAGCATTGTTGAACATTGTGCTTAGTACATCTGTGACTAACACAAAAAGTAGAGGGGAAAGGGGGTCTCCCTGTCTAAGCCCTCTACGATAGCGAACATAGCCACAAGTAGAGTCATTTACTATAAAGTTGGCTTTGGAAGAAAAGAGAATAGTTTCAATCCATCCAATCCATCTCCTACTAAAACCTCGCTCTTTTAAAAGTTCCAGGAGGAAATCCCAGTCCACCATGTCAAATGCTTTGCAGAAATCGACCTTCAGAATAAGTCCAAGGATTCGCTGCTTCTGCATGAAGAACATCAACTCTTGTGCAGTTACGATATTATCAATGATGCACCGCCCTTTGATGAAAGCCGACTGATTTACATCAATCAGTGAATCAATTATAAGGCTAAGTCTAGTGGCCAACAACTTTGAGATAATTTTAAGGGACGAATTAATCAAACTAATAGGTCGAAAATGTGAAGGGTCTTCCGGAGTTTGGACTTTTGGGATTAAAGCAATATTCGCCCAATTGATTCTCTCCAAATTAGCTCTACCCCAGTAAAAATCATCACATAGCTTAAAGATATCCTCCTTAACTATGTCCCAGAATTTTTGGAAGAATAGCATTGGTATCCCATCTGGGCCCGGCGCTTTGCTAGCGCTTAAAGCAAAGACAGCTGCCTTCACTTCCTCCATTGAGAAAGGACTGTCTAGAGTTGCCATGTCGCAATAGGCCTTGGAACCTAACAAGGTTGGCCAGTTAATGTGAAACCTCTCTGCACGTGTGGTGCCAAATAACTCTTTGAAGAAGGAGGTGAAGGTGTTCCCTATTTCTCTATTATCCTCCAGTCTACTTTCCCGTTGCCGCACCCAAGAGATGTGGTTTCTGTTTTTGCGACCATTGGCGATGGAGTGGAAGAATTTGGTGTTTTCATCGCCTTCCTTTAGCCATGTCACTCTTGCTCTCTGTCTCCAGTAGATCTCTTCCTGTTTTAGAATTAAACCTAGCTCTGTTCTTAAGGAAGTGTCCCTCGTAATCTCCTCATTAGTGAGGTTGGAGGATTCTTTAGCAAGATCTAAGGACTCCAACTCATGTAGCAAAGCCAACTTCTTCAGTTTTAATGAACCAAATTCAAATTTTGCCCAAATTTTGAGCCGCTCACGTAAGCGCGAGATTTTCTTTGCAATGAGGAAGGCACCACAACCCTGAAGTTGTGGACTATGCCACCAATCCCTGATAAGTTGCTCAAAACCTTCCACCGAACACAACGCTTGTTCAAAGCGAAAGGGGCGGCCTACATGAATGTGAGTCCCGGATTCTAATCTAATCGGGACATGATCCGACCCCAAACGAGGGAGAGAGCATTGAGAAACTTTGGGAAACATAGCAATCCAATGAGAATTAACAAGAAAGCGATCCAACCTAATCCAAGTTGGGTTTTCTTGTCCATTAGTCCAAGTGAATTGCTTTCCAAAAGTAGGTGGATCAATTAATTGGAGATCCCTAATTAGATCCTGGGCATGTCTAATATCTGTGTGGTTGGGGATACCTTGAAGCTTATCATGGGGCGCAAAGATTGAGTTGAAATCGCCACAAATCACCCAGGGAGTATTCGGCCCCGGTTGGCAACCTCAGATTTCATTCCAGAAGCTTTGCTTAAGGTGTCGCGCATTGGGTCCATAAACTGTGGTACAAACCCAGTGCAAATTATTTGACTTAAACCTAAAATCAATTGTGAGGCAAAAGGAGCCTTGACTGCTCACTCTCCCTTCGAGTAAGTTATTATTCCAACCCACAATTAAACCGCCAGCAGAACCTAAGGCTGGGATATAAGAGAAATGATCTAATCGGATCCCACCTATGGACCTCCAAACAAATTGGTCCACGAAACTAAGTTTTGACTCTTGAATGCAACAAACGTCTGCATGATGTAATTGAAAAAAATCCTTCACTAAGAATCTCTTGGACGGCATTCCTAGACCGCGAACATTCCAACTTATAACATTCATAAGGAAAAAAAAAAGGCTACAAGCTCTCTTAAAAAGGCAGACCTAAACAGAGGTCTCCGCCACGCCACCCCCCTGGGAGGCTGTTCTTATTGATTCAAGCAAGCGTAAATGTGAAAAGCACTTATCTCTATGAACTGATGAATCAAAGACAATACCACTAGCATTGCAATAATTAATTAATTGAATATCAGACCATTCAGCAATAAGAAGAGGTGTGGAAGAAGTACCTTCCGGTGTTGTGGACACATTCCCCTTCTTTTTAGCTGATTTGGGCGGTTGTGGTATGAAGCCGGCCTCCTCAGTCCATCGGGAGGATGGCTTCTTGTGTCTCTCACTCCGCCTTGTCTTCTGTACAGGCTCTTCAGATTGGTCAGTATGCAACAGTCGTCTGATTTTTTCCTCAAAATCAGTCTCAGAGTCTTCAAGTTCTTGGCTGTCTGAGCTGGTCATCTCCTGTCCAGTTCCATCATCCGCATGTTGGACATTATCTGGTAAATTGTCATTCTCCAGATTTTCTTTCCCCCAGTTTTTCAAATTTTCAATATGGGCTTCCTCGATTAAGTTAGATGATAATTTTTCGATTTTTCCCGAAAATTTTCCAGGGACCAAGGTCCATATGCCATGAAGATAGACCCAATCAAAATTGGATGGGAGGTTTAGCTTTGAGGGGGGTCGTGCTGGATCACAAAAGTAGTCCTCTTCTAAAGAGTCCTCATGATCTTGATTAATCACATCCCTCCTATTGTCCATAGAGTTTACATTATTCAAGATTTGTAGACTATGAATAGAAGGCCCCTTGTCTTCTGGACGGGCCAAGTCTTTCGGCCCATCCAAACTGGGTTGGCCCGTTTCATTTGGCTGAAAAACAGGTTCCAAGCTGGAATTGGGCTTGCCCGTTTCAATTGGCTGAAATTCAGCTTCCAAGCTTGGATTGGGCTGGGCCATTTCCTTTGGCAGAACAACGGGTTCCAAGCTTGAATTGGGCTGGCCCATTTCCTTTGAGTTGGGTGCCAGAATTGTGGGAATTGGTTTGGTGACATGGCTCGATACAAGCTCGCCACATGTCATCCTCTGAGCCATTTCTTGATTTTGTTTATCTCCCATGTTTCTCTGCCTCGTAACAACCTTATCCAATGGCTGAACGACAACAATCTCCGAGTCTGCACACCTGTCACACATTTCACTATCACTGCGTATCATCGAGAAATTCGACGTGACCGCCGGACAACCCGTGAGTTCGGGAGTTATCTTTTGACCTTCGGTCCGATGAATGAACTGATCGGAATCACGCCCATTTCGCTGACGTTCGTCAACGGGGACGTTCTCCGCCATCCTTCCGTTGACCCCGGGAGTTGAGCTCACCGGTCGGGTCGACGGTTCATGTCTGGGAGCGGTGTTTATCAGCATATTCGTTGGACCAAGTGGGCGCGGCCGCCACTCGACACTCCGCCGGCGTTCTCCGTCTCCGTTCCTTCCCGTGAGCTCTTTCTTTTGAATGACTTCCAGCCTTGCCTTGCCTTTCTCTTCCCATGGTATTTCATGCGTATTCCGACCACGGGAGCTCTCTTCTCCTACCAACGGTGCCGCCGGAGCCTCGAACTGACATACATATTTCTCCAGATCCTTGCGAAAGATTGGGATCGGGGATCTGTCGTCTGTTATAAGGACAACAAACCTCCGCATGCCAAAGCTGAGGATGATCTCATGCGGGAGTATGGCTCGGGGATGACACCTGACTATCACGGACACAAAGCTTTTGTGAGGTTTACTGGGCTGCGGAATGGCGACCAGCTCACCGATCGGTTTTAGTATCTCCACTAGCAAAGGCCATGTCCATGCATGCAAAGGCAAGTTCCAAATTAGAAGCCCCTGGCCTTTCCCGGAAGCTAAACCCACCGACCCCACCTCAGCAGACCAGGGAGTGATGGAGAGGGTGCAGGGGCCCAAGCGCGAAGGTAGGCTAAGTTCTCCAGTCTTGCTAGCTTTGGTCGCTTCTTCTTCACTGCTTAGGGTGGCAAGATAAGAATTTCCCCTGAAGTCATGGACTACATCAACCCTCGGTGTGTTCAGCGCGCCGGGGAGGAACTCCATAAGAGTTGCGACGTTTGTTTGTCCTGCAACTACCTCCAAGACAATAATCTTCGCCAACTCCCTCCGAAGCTTTGAGGTTTCTTGAGTTAATGAAAGGGAGATGTGGGACTGTTGCAAATGGGGTTGAATTAATCTCTCTCGGTTGGCCACTGCTAGGGTTTCTTCAGCTTTCTCCACAGTGGAGCGCCCCTTCAAAGCTCTGGGCCGAACTCTCCTCCGTCGAGACGGTTCCGGGAGTTCAACCCTACATGCGGCAGCCATGTGTCCAGCGCCACCACATCGTTTACAGGTGAGGAGATGGCGACATTCTGAAGTTGCATGCGTCGTTCGAAGGCAGTGGCCGCACCTTGGAGGCGACCTTGGCCTCTTGAAACCAGCCGGCTGCGGACAACAATGAGAAGGAGAGATGGTGGAGATCACCACGTCGGGTCTTGGGCTGCGTTTAGAGTTCCGGTGTTGGACCGTCTCCCAAGTCGCCTGGTCAGTATCCTCCGAGATCGCCGCCATTGAGACTGTGCCGCCATCAGTCGTCAACTCGCTCGGTGGACTTACAGCTTGAGCAAAGGAAGTTCCCTCCCTGACTAGATTGTTCCGGGGAAGATGCACTCGAGGCTGGGAACGGAAACGCGTGAAGACCGGCTTCCTCTCCCCAACTCTGTTCTGGTTTCGCCGTCCTCCGCCGCGACCGCCGCCACCCAGGAGGTCGACGTGCAAGGACTCCATCTTTTTTCCTAAAACACTTTTCCACCCCAATTTTTCTACAGCATCTGATTGTTCTTTTTTTTTTTGGTTCCAGGATGTATTTTTTCCCCAAATTTCAATTTCCCCCTTTTTTTTATATCAAACTTTTTTCAACTTTTTAAATTTCAATTTTGTTTTTACAAATCTCATTTATCTTATTTTATTTTTTTTATTTTCTTCTCAAATTTGAAAAAAACAATTTCTGAAATTGATTTTTTTTAATTTCTAAAAAAAGTTAAAATTGTTTGCTATTGTTATTTTTATTATTATAACTTTTTTATGTAAAATAAATATAGTTTGGATTGAAAGATTAATTGATTTAGAAAGATTTACCTTTTAATTGTATAACATATGTAATAAATAAAATTTGGTATAAATACCGTTTAATGTGATGAAAAATTTATTATAAGACATTATTTTTTATTTTTAAAATCAAACTTACAATATTGTAACAATATAGTTTTCCATTTTTATAATATAATTTTATAATTTTATAATTTTTTTATTTCGGCCGAAATGAGGGAATACAATTATGATATTTAGGAGGATATATTTGATAATTGTGATTGCATTAGGACAATTAATTTCTATCAAATGATTGCTTGAAGATATCTCAAAGTGGGAGAGTAAAAGAAATCAAAGGGATTTGATCTCAAGATATTAAGAGCAGTTTAGTTAGTTGTAATCTAAGTAGTTTTATAAATAATTATTTGGTTTGATATAAAAGCTTCACTAATATATAACTCAAACTTACATTTTTGCCAACTTTTACAATATCTTAACTTATATCAAAATTTTCCGTAAGTGGTATCACTCACCACCATATTATCTTAAATATAATTAAAAAATATTTAATAAATTAAATTATTTTTAAAATTAATTATAAAAATATTTTTTTTAAAAATTATCATTAAAATATTTTAAATAAATAAATAAATTATTATTATTATGAAAAATATGAAATAATTAAAAGTAATATTAACATAATTAATAGTATTAACACGATTAAAAAATAATTATTTATGCTTTATTTAATTTAATATTATATTTTAAAATATCAATTTATATTTAATTTATATAGAAAAATTATTTTTTTGGTATATAATAGAATTATATTACATTTTTAAAAATTAAAAACCCATATCTAAATTAATTAAGTTTTTAAATTAGTATTAATCTTAAATAATAAGCGTTAATATAATTAATAGTTTTTAGAGATAAAATTTGGGCATAATATATAATTAAAATTTTTATAAATAATATTAAAAACTAGTGTTAACAATATATGGTATAAGAAAGCTTACAATTTTCACTTATATTATAATTTCAATTACATTTAAATTCACTTAGACAATCAAACCGTCTCTAAAAAAATAAAAGAGAATACATAAAGTTTTATACATATATATATATATATATATATATATATATATATATATATATATATATATTCACGGTATGGATCGATCTTTCTTTTTAATATTATTTTTTTTAATTATTTACCAAAACAAGTTTTTTTATAATTATTTACCGAAATACACAAAAACACTGTGAATAATATTGTGCAAATATTGTGTATGATTATTAAACGCGAAACGGCCAAAAACACCTCTTAAGTTTGCGAAATGGCCAAAAACACCCCCTTACTTTCGAAATCTCTAAAAACCCCTTCTTTTTTAACACAATGTTTTCCAAACCCTCAAAGTATGTAACGTTGGTTGACGGAGTTATTTTTGAATTTTATGGACGAAATTGCCCTTGTTTGCATGGGAAATGGCGGTGCAACCATTTCGCCGGTCAAAGAGGACGTGGAGGGTTTTTCTTACGATAATCCCAAGAGCCGTATATGCTTTTCTTCTTTGCTTAACTTTCTTCACCTTTTCCCTTTCCGAAGCTTTCTTTGCTTGGACATCCTCTGTAACTTCAGTCCATCTGAATCACTCGTGCGCAAGTATCCGGCACTTTCATCAGTTTGCAGTTCAAGGTATTGAAGAAGTTGTGTTTTATGTAAGGCTTTAATTTGAACTACTCTGTTACACAAGATATTCGTCGGTTTTGTTTTGTGGTTCTGTTTTTATTGGAAGACACTGAAGTATGCCGGGAAATTTCTCAGCTGGGTTTTTCTAGTCTGCAGGCAGATTTCTCGGCCAGGGTTTTGGTTTGTTTTACATTTTCGGTTGTGTACACGATCATCGAAAGAGTTTTAGGTTGTTTTTATTTGTGTAATGTTTACAATGTGCGTTTCCCCTTTCATTTGATATGGTTGCAATTTGTAAAATGAGGTTTCCGTGTAAGAAATGAGTTTTTATTTAAAACCTTTGGTCTCTGTTTAACGAGTCATATCTCTGTTTAAACAATGAGCTTTCCACTTAACAACTTATATCTATGTTTAACAATTGAGGTCTCTGTTTAACAAGTGTTGTCATTGTTGTAGTCTTGTGATTTTGGCGGTAAACCTAGTCAACGGGAGATGCTACTTAACACCAATGGTGGAGACCTTGGCCGAATTGAAAGTCCACATGACCTCTCGACAATAGGAGATCATCCAAGGGACACCGTTTGTGATATTCACTGAGGTGGAAGCTGTATCCCAAGAGTGGGCCGTTCAGGATTCGCTTCCGTAGAGGTACAATGGCTGCACCAATAAATTAAGGATAAGGGCGAGCCTGCTGAGCTTCAGGCCTGAGGATGTGGCTCTCGTTCTGGGTCTACGTTGCGACGGAGACGCGGTCCTGTTTAAGAAGAAGAAAACACCGTCAGCTTTCGAGGGGAGATATTTATCGAAAAGCTACGAGAGACACAGAGACTCCATCAAGGCCACTCTTTAGCGGCTTGTTGGACAGAGGGAGGAAGAGGAATATTTTGTGAAACTCTTGATGGTGTACTTCATGAGGACAATCCTCTTCCCAAATACCTCATGCTCGGTGCCCAATTGGATCGTTGATTATGTCGACGATCTACCTGGCATGGGGTGGTATGCATGGGCGCAGGCAACACACAAATGGCTTATGGAGGACGTTCCACAAGCTGCAACTCAAGTGCAAGCCAGATGCGCGGGGGGGGAAGATAAACACGGGGTATATTAAGGGTTGCTCGATCGCGCTGAGCGTCTGGTTTTACGAGCTGACCGGAACAGGCAGGAAAGTCCGTTTCGGCAAGACCCCAAGGGTGCAGTGCTACGGTGAAAGTGCTTACTAGAAGCATGCAACGATAGAAACCAGTTGGTCAGCTCTCACAGGAAAAGAGGTAATAAATCATGAACAATGTGTTTAAAATGAGTAGTTAATGTTTAATTATAGTCTTTCCCGTGTAAGAACTGTAGTTGGTGTTTAACGTTTGGTGACTTCATTTAAACTTTTTATTCTCCGTTTAAATTTGTGCGATACCGTTTACGTTTACATGTCAAATGTTTAAATACGTTTGTTTTTTATTAAATTGAATGATTTGACTGAGATTGTTTTCTTTACGTATGTTAGTTTCCTGAGCTGGTACCGGCGAATGCTGATGAGGAGATATTTGTTCGGGCCAACCGGAGGAGGGATGCTATTGCGCTAGAACCACTTGCACAAAAGCAAGAGGAGAGGCCAACCTCTTCTGTGCGTGCTCGACGACGCCGTTCCCCCACTTCCAGCCCAACACGCAATCCTCGGCGTCGGGTAAGCCCTCCCCTACCCCGCTCGACGACAACAACCCCCCCCCCCCAGGGCAGTAGGCCACGAAGTCACTATAGCCTTTTTGCAGGTGTGCCAAGTGATGATGAACGCATTCCCCTAGCTTGTCGCTCAGGTTGAGGCATTGGAGGCAAGTTCACAATTGACTGCACCGTCGGAATTTTGTGACGACGACTTTATCAGGATGGCCATTCCAAGACGGCCGCGTTTGGAGAGGCTTGCAAAAAAGGCGAAAACAATAATGCCTCTCTGTCCACCACCTGCCGACGATGAAACAATAGCAGCACCATCGGCGGCTGTTGCCGTTGATGACGTACCCATCGCGATGGAGAAGATCGTCGACGCCGTTGGCACTGCCGTGTTTGAGGAAGCCTCCGAAATCCCCGTCCCGGTGGAGCCTGCGGCCGACAGTGGCGCATCGAGGGTGGTGCCCACAATCCCTAAAGATTAAGAACCAGCCGAGGGTGTGTCTCCCCTTGATGATGTTGCCTTGGCTGCGGTTGAGAAGACCGTTCCCTCTATTGTGAAGGAAATCCTGCCTACGGAGGAACGGGAGGCCGACAGTGCCGCATCCAATGTAGGGGCGATCCCGCAACAGCAAGAGGCATCTAATGATGATCCCAATAAAACTGTTGACGAGGGGAAGGGAACGTCACCGAAAACAAAACGAAAGTTATGATCCTTGCTAACCAGCAATATGAAGAAGTTCGGAAAGACTTCGTTCTGATGAAGAAAAAATACGCTGGTCAATCGCGTCTCGGCGTATTCGAGCAGGAGTCGATCAAGATCTTTCTCAACTTCCCCATGGACACGTAAGTATGATAGCTTTTATGCTATTATTTACATACAGATGTTCCCATTTAAGTTATTTCATTTCCGTTTAAATATAGGAGTTATTATTTAAGATAGTGCTTTACCGTTTAACTTTCCACGTTACTGTTTAACAATATACATTATCGTTTAAGAATATATGGTTCTACTTAAGGTTTTGTGTTATTATTTAATTACATCTGTTGCCGTTTAACCGCAGGTCCGTCGTCTGGATTAATGATTATGTCAGCACCACACGGGCCAACCTATTCATACTACTCGTCTGGAAGGAGATGGCGTCTTCGTGTGCATAATACAAAACTCACTGACCAGAGTACCATATCCTTATAAGAAACGTGCCTCCATCACACGACCACTGCATTGTTTATGTCAAAGCAGGACGACGCACATGACACGACTTTACCTATGGTCGGAGATGCCACCAAAGTCGTGCATAACGTTGACATTGCCATCCTTTCCATAATCATGAATGGTCACTTCCATGTCGTGGTGCTCGATAATAACAACCAAGAGTTCAGGCATTACACTTCATGCCAAAGTGAAAGGTACGATAGAGACGTGGTTGCAATGGTAAGTTCTTTGCGAAATAGATTTCGATTCATAGAGTTCCATAGATGGTTGCTATTCTAGCATCAAATTGTATACCTCGACAACGGGAACCATTCGACACCTGTCTTGAAATGGAGTACGGCGAGACGGTGAAAAAACAGTACCCGCTTGTTCACGACAATGAAACACCGTAACAAAAAAAGAAAATGTCGACTGCGCCGTCTACGTCATACGGTTTTTCGAGCAATTGCTCCGTAATGAAAAGCTACAGATACCGCATACCGACGTCCCTTATCTGAGATTAAAGTATGCTGCCCGCATACTTAAGGAACGGCGCGCAGCCGGCATCAAACAAAAAGGGATGCCTCCACCTTGGGGGAAGTAGAATTCTTTATCATTAGCATTCTTTATCAAATGTAAAACAGTTTTGTCGTTATTGTTTTAAATTTAATTCATTCTTTGCCAGCGACATGGCAGATATGTTAATGCAAATTTACTATTGTTCGTTATTGTTTCAAATTCAATTCATTCTTTGCTTAACTTTCCATTGTACCGTTTAAGGGTCATTGCTGCTTTATAAAATGGAGTATCTCTGTTAAAACGACAATGCCACTATTAAAATATTGTGTTACACTTTAATAATAAGGTTCTCCGTGTAATATTCACCGTCCCCGTTTAACATCAGGGGTCTCTGGTTAAAACACATAATCTCTGTTTAAATATTAAATGTATACATTTAACTTTCCTTGTCTCTGTCCAACATACGGTGACCATATTTAAGGTTAAGAGTCTCCATTTAAATTTCGCTGTCTCTGTTTAATTCTCAATGAATGACAATAAAACAGATTTTCTCCATTGAACAAAGTTGCATAACATTAACGAAGCTGCAACAGATACTACATAACTTCTAAACGAAGTTAACAAACAAATACATATCAGTTTTCTCATTTTTATTTTAAATTTAATTCATTGTTTGCCACTGAGATGGCAGACTTTCCAATGTAAATATACTATTGTTCGTTTAACGTCTGTATTTCTTTATACTTCGCATTCTTAGCTTGACTTGCAATTATAACGACGGTTTCTTTATAATAGGTCAATCATCCTTTATAAAATTAAGTACATCAGCTTAAACGACGATGTCTCTATTGAAATATTGAGTTACACTTTAATAATAAGGTTTTTCGTTTAATATGTTGCATTCTCGTTTAACATTAGGTGTCTCTGGTTAAAGTCTCCTTGTGCCATTTAAATATATGTGTCACCGGTTGATACTAAAGTCTCCGTTTAACTTTATTTGTCTCTGTTGACTATACGGAGTCTCTATTTAGTAGAAAATGTCTCCATTTATCTCTGTTTAAATGAAGATGCCTGTATTGAAATATTGAGTTACACTTTATAAATAACGTTCTCCGCTTAATTTTTAGAGTCTCCATTTAACATTAGGTGTGTCTGGGTAAAAGATTGTGTCTCTATTTAAGATTAAAATTACCGTATAACATTCAGTGTTTCTATTTAATATTACTGAGTAGTTGTAGAAATAACTGAACTTTTAAAAGAAGATAACAAACTTGCATTTAACAAACAACATTAACAAAGTAACACCCAACAAGGGTTCTTATTTTTCAAAATGAAAACAAAGGGGAGTAAAACTATCGCTCAGCCCTTTTTGTCTCCTTTAGAGCATGGAGCAGCTTTTCCACATGTGCCCTTCACTTTTTTATTCCTTCGAGTTTTGCAATAGGAAATACTTCTTTTGTTGCTAGCTCATGAAGAAAGTCTTCCAAGAACCACTCCAACTATTCATTACTGGAGTAATGTGTACCGGATGAAGGCCCTGCAATGGGGACAACAGCAGCAGCTGCGGGAGACACAACGAAAGCAACGGGAGACAGAGCAGGAGACACAACGAGAGACGGAGCAGCTCTGTCCTTCCCACTGGACGACGGATAGAGCTGCTTGCACGCCAACTCAGCAGCAAAGTTTTGGGCCTGCTTGGAACTTGTCACAGGCTCAGTACTAGAGAAGGAGGTACCATCGACCGACATCGTCGTCACAAAAGCGGGCTGTGGTCAAGGCCTTCCGTGACGATGGAGTATTCCGGCGATGGAAGGCACTTCTTCTGGCAAAGCTCGTTGAGAAGAGGCTTATACATTTTATTCGTTCTAGATATATCTGGATGTTTAACTCTGTTTCAGCTGCTTGTTTAAATAGAAATCTGGATCTTTGGCGTTTGAACTCTCTTCTCAAATTCTACACTAATTTTAATGAAAGCAATTGCCATCGGTTTTCGATGAGGCCGGTAACAATGATCGATGAGGTGACATCTGACGGTTCGAATTCAAATATCAAATTAAATCTTAGTAAGTAGTAATAAATTTGCACTGAAGGAGTTCTCCACTTAAGTTTTCTCATCATTAATTTAAAATAGTGCTTTACCATTTAACTTTCCACGTTACTATTTAACAATATACATTATCATATAAGAATATATGGTTCTCACTTAAGGTTTTGTGTTATTATTTAAGTACATCTGTTGCCCTTTAATAGCAGGTCCTTCGGGGAAGTAGAATTCTTTATCACTGGCATTCTTTATCAAATGTAAAACAGTTTTGTCGTTATTGTTTTAAATTCAATTCGTTCTTTACCGGCGACATGGCAGATATTTCAATGTAAATTTACTATTGTTCGTTATTGTTTCAAATTCAATTCATTCCTTACTTAACTTTCCATTATACCGTTTAAGGGTCATTGCTGCTTTATAAAATGAAGTATCTCTGTTAAAACGACGATGTCACTATTAAAAAGTTATGTTACACTTTAATAATAAGGTTCCCCATGTGATATTCGCCGTCCCCGTTTAACATCAGGGCCCTCTGGTTAAAACACATAGTCTCTGTTTAAATATTAAACGTATACGTTTAACTTTCCTTGTGTCTGTCTAACATACGGTGACCATATTTAAGGTTAAGAGTATCCATTTAAATTTTACTGTCTATGTTTAAATCTCAACGAATGACAATAAAACAGATTTTCTCCATTGAACAAAGTTGCATAACATTAACGAGGCTGCAACAGAAACTACATTAACAAAGTTGCATAACATTAACGATGCTATTGCTCTGGAACCACTTTCTCGAAGGCAAGATAAGAGGCCAATTTAAACGGGAGAGTTATCATTTAAACTAGGGTTTCCATGTTTAATTTTGTATGTTACTATTTAAATATTGACATTATCGTTTAAGCTAATTTCAACAAGCTACGACGGAACTTACAGAATGAAAACAAAACAATAACAAAAAATAAGGGTTCACATTTGCGTAAGATATATGTGTTACCATTTAAGAATAAGCATTTCCCTTTAATATTTAGTTTGTACTGTTACAAATCACCGAATGCGATATGACGTGTTCTCTGTTTAAATAGCAGTGGCTCCGTTTACACATACATGTCACAATTTAACGTTAAGCGTCGTTGCTTAACACGCACTGTCTATGTTTAAAAAATATCAAGGAGTGACAATGAATCTAGATTTTGTGAATTAGACACCATTCCATAATTAAACAAAGTCCTGTTAGAAAGTCGATACACTAATACCCATCGGGGTTCTTATTTGGAAAATTAAACAAACAAAACAACAACTGTCACTCCGCCCTTTCCTTCGCATTCATATCCTGGAGCAGCTTCTGCACATGCGCCTTACAGGCTTTTAATCCATCGAGTTTTGCAGAACAAATTACTACTTTTTATGCCAGCTCTTGGAGCAAATCTTCCAGATACCACTCCGGAGGATAGATCATCGGGTCTGAAATGAAGACTTCAACGATTTAGAAAATCATGAAATTTTTTAAACATGCATAGAGAAATCTCACGGTATGAAGTACCTCCAGAGGATAGATCATCGGCAGCAGCAGGTGACGTGTGCATCCTCCCAGGGTACGAAGCACAGAGCTGATTGAACACTGCCTCGGCAGCAGTGTTCTGGGCTTCCTTGGTGGTTCTCGCAGGGCCAGGACTGGAGAAAGTGGTCTCATCCACCGTGATCGTGGCAACGAAAGTGGGGTTGTGGTTGGGGCCTTCCCAGCGGGTGAAGTACTCCGGCGAGGCCGTCGTGTCTTCTGGCAGTAGTCGTCGAGAAGTGACTTATACATTCTGTTTGGTATATATATAATTTCTGAATGTCTGTCTTGTTTCCGCTTGTTTAAATAGAAATATAGTTATCGGAAGTTTGAACTCCTTCTCGAATCAGACGACAATAAATTTGAGATTGAATTCAAAAATCAAATTTAATTGCATTAATTACTAATCAATTTCGACTGAAGGGTTACTCTAATTACGTTTTCTCGTCATTAATTTAAGGTCAACTCATTCTTTTCCTGATGGCAAGGCAGATTTTCCAATGTAAACTTACTAGTGTAAATTGAATGTATGTATTACTAAATAATTGACTTTCTTTGCTTAACGTTTCATTGTAGTCTGTAAATATTGCTGACCCTATTTAAATCGGAGTACTTCCTGTGTAAAATACGACGTCTTAGTTTATCTTTGTGTATCTCCCGTCAACACTAAGACTTAATGTTTAACATTCGGCCTCGTTCTTTAAATACCTGAGGACAGATAACGAAATTTAGTTTTCTCTGTTTAAATATCAGCGATTGACAATGAAATAATTTTGTTCCCCTTTAAAAACAGGGTTCACTTGCAATGCCTACTCTGCGACAATTTCATTGCAACATCTACAAATTAAAGGGCTATGTTCTAATGAAGCATTGTCTGTATAAACGGCTATGTTTCCATTTAAACATATGTGTTACTCGTCAATGATTCGTCTCTGTTTAACATTCAGTGAATACGGTGAAATATGAATGAATTCCAAAATGAAGCCGTCTCTGTTTAAATTACGGATACATGCAACGGACGCCCCTTATCTGAGATTAAAATATGTTGCCTACATACTATTGTTCGTTTAACGCCTGTATTTTTTATTTCTTCGCATTCTTTGCAGCAATGTTTAATTGTAACGTTTAAGTGTCAGTGTCGCTATTTAAAATAAGTACTCTCTGTTTAAAATACGATGTCTCTGTTTACATATATGGCTTACCATGGCTCTAGTTAACTTTATACGTTACCGTGTAAGAATATGTGTTGGTGTTTAACATTCACTGAAAACATGTAAACATCAAAGAATGACAAGGAAAGTAGATTTCTCTATTGAACAAAGTAAAATAATTTTAGCAAAGTAGATTTCTCATAGTTTTTACAAAATGAAAATGAAAACGAAGCCAACAAATTCAATTCACTCCGCTCCTTTCTTGTCCTTCAGAGCCTGGAGCAGCTTCTGCACATGGGTCTTGCGGGTTCTCACTCCATCGAGTTTTGCAGAAAAAAGTATTTTTTTTTCTTCAAGATCATGGAGCAACTCTTCTAGAAACCACCCAACTCTTGATTGTTAGAGATCTCGCGGGCGCATGAATACCCTGCAGTGGAAGGCCCTGCAATGGAAGGCCCTGCGATGGAAGGCAGACTTCAATGATTTAGAAAATTATGAAATTTTTAAAACATGCATAGAGAAATCCTCTCTTACGTTATGAATTACCTCTAGAGGATAGATCATCGGCAGCAGCGGGACACGTATTCATCCTCCCAGGATGTGAAGGACAGATCCCAGTGAACGCCACCTCGGCAGCAGCGTTCTGGGCTTCCTTTGAGGTTCTCGCAGGACCAGGACCAGAGAAGGTGGTACCATCCATCGTGACCGTGCCCACGAAAGCGGGGGTGTGGTCGGGGCCTTCCCTGCGGGTGGAGTACTCCGACGTGGCCTCGCGTGTCTTCTGGCAATACTCGTTCAGAAGTGACTTATACATTTTGTTGGGTCTGTGTATAATAACTGGATGTTTCCGCTTCTTGTTTAAATAGAAACCTAGCTATCGGAAGTCGAACTATTTCTCAAATCAAACAACAATAAAGTTGACGTTGATTTTTGTGTACGTTTTCATAATTTACATTTACTCTTCCATTTTGAATTCAAAAATCAAATTTAATTGTATTAATTAGTGATAAATTTGCACTGAAGGGTTACTCTAGTTACATTTTCTAGTCATTAATTTAAAGTCATTTCACGTTGTAAATTTACTACTGTTCGTCGAACGTCTGTATTCTTATATACTTGACTTTCTTTGCTTAATGTTTCATAGTATTGTGTAAACATCAATGACTCCGTTTAACATAGAAGAGAAGCTGTGTACAATATGACATCTCTGTTTAACTTTGTCTGTCACCCTTTAATAACAACCGTTATTGTTTAATACTAAGTTCCTTTGTTTAACTATTGAGGACAAATAACGAAATGCGTTTTTCTCTATTTAAAATATCAGTGCTTGATAGTCAAATAACTTTGTTTCCCTTTAAAAATGCCTACTCGGTGACCGAACTCGTGGCCTCGGACGCTTGCGACTTGATCCTCTTTCGTCTAAATAGAATCA
The DNA here is from genome assembly GCA_902712375.1 of Dioscorea dumetorum. Classification (NCBI taxonomy): domain Eukaryota; kingdom Viridiplantae; phylum Streptophyta; class Magnoliopsida; order Dioscoreales; family Dioscoreaceae; genus Dioscorea; species Dioscorea dumetorum. The sequence goes on from CACTHL010000405.1 coordinate 73,145, forward strand.
ACATTCGAATACCTTATCGAGTCGACCATTTCCGTAGCCGGTAAATGACGAGCTTCTTTGATCCACGCATTGAAAAGGTAATTCGACCAGTGCGACATTTCAATACATCTCGCCCCGGCGTTCACTTCTGAACAGGTAATTCGACCAGTGTGACATGTCCGACTTATGAATGAACCACTGAAATGTTGCATTTCCACTGAAGGGTCGCAGTAATTAAGTTTTCTCGACATAATTCAATTCATTCTTTCCCAATGACGTGCCAGATGTTTCAATGAATCGTCGATTGTCTGTAATCTTTATACTTAACTTTCTTTGTTTAACTTTGTATTGTAATGTTTAAATATCGTTGACTCTGTTTGAAAAGGTAGTCTCACTTTTTAAAAGACGACCTCTCTGTTTAAATATATGCGTCACCCGTTAAGAATAAGAGGTACCGTTTAACATTCTGTGCCTACGTCTAAATATATGCCTCCATGTTTAAATATCAAAAGTTTACTCTGAAACAAATTTCTTTCCCTTCAAAAATTATTCTTTTACAATACTTAGTCGGCGACGGTTTCATTACAAGATCTTCAATTGTGACCGGACGAGTGGTCGCGGCTGCAATGTAACTCGCGGACCTCAAATGCTTGCGACTCGATCCTCCGTTGTCTAAGATGCCCAGGTTGCCTTCTCGTCGCAGGTGGCCACAAACGCAGATCGCGATTGTCATCCGTAGGCCTATCATTGTCGGGTATGGGGAATATAGCTTCCTTATACGCCAGCTTGTAAGTCTCGACGGTGAAGTACCCGCTAATAAAACGATGAATGTTGGTGTCCGTCTGCATTATTGCAACGCAAGCGTGTTTGCACGGAATACCATAAACTTGCCATCTGCGACATGAGAAAGTTCTACTAGTAAGATCTACAGAGTTTTTGCACTGGTCAATCAGTTCGTAACGATCATCGACACAGTGACCAACATGAAGACTTCTGTTATCCTCAACAAGCGTCTTACCTTTGAATGTATGTCCGGGCATAAGTAGGTCTCCCATTTGTTCGCTTGCTCACAGTGATTGCATAACATGCGCATCAACTTGAACCTGTACAACGAAGATCAGAAATCTTAAAGACATTTAAGTGAAGATATTGATATTTAAACAAAAACACATATGCTTAAACAAGATTAGAATAAACTAAACTGTGATCCCGAAATTTAAACACATGAAATGATATTTAAATAAAGACAGTGCCATTTAAACACAGAAAAGGATATTTAAACACATACAATGATATTTAAACAAAGACAGTGAAATTTAAACACACAAAAGGATATTTAAAGGATAATGGGCAAATCGTAAGCGTTACATAGAATCAAAATTCGAATACCTTATGGCGTCAACCATTTTCGTCACAGGTAAATGTCGAGCTTCTTTGATCCACACATTGAATGACTCCGCGACATTTGAATACATCTTGCCCCAGCGTTTACCTTTGAACAGATAATTCGACCAATGTGACATGTCTGACTTATGAATCAACCACTGATAGGCTTCGGGTGATGCGGCCTGCAGTTCATTGACGGTGTCATCGAAGTCGTTAGCCGTCGATGCCCACGCAATACGAAAGTATATGGACCAGCACTTCTCCCTCAATGCTTTCCCAAGTCTGACATTGCCTTTCATAAAATTGGCCTCCAAGTGTCGAAGGCAGTAAGCATGTGGGGATGAAGGGAAGACTCTAGCAATATCGTTCACAAGGCCGTTTGACCTGTATCACACGAATGTAATTATCTCTTCGTAATCTTCTTCATCGTATAAAGCATCATCTAACTTGGAAATGAACCACGTCTAATTGGCATCGGTCTCGTTGTCGACAATATCGAAGGCGACGTGGAAGAAGCCATTGTTCCCATCTTTGCCTGTGGCACCCAACAGAGTACCCCGATACTTTCCAAAGAGGTGGGTACCATCGAGAAACGGCAACGGCCTGCATGCCCTCTTGAATCCCACAATGCACGTGCTGAAAGAAAAGAATGCACATTTAAATCGCTCACCGTCTATTTCCACAAATGCAATGCTGTTGGGGTTCGTCTCAACCACCTTATCGACGTACCAAAGCAACAAGTCGTAGCTGGAGATGTCGCTGCCGTCGAGGACCACCCGGGCATGTTCTTTTCCCAACCAAGCCTGCTTGTATGGAATGTGGACACCATGCTCCCGCAACATGTCCTTCTGAATGTCGATGGCCTTATACAAGGGCCGGTCCTTGAGCTTCTGAATCACTCGTACGCTTACCCATTTTTTGGACGCTTTCGGGTGTGACGCCGAGCCAATTCCACCACCGCAAGTGTGTGACGGGTCCATTGTCTTGATTTTGAAGGTGTTTTTATTATATTCCTTTGATGAGTGAAGGCGCCATTGACAACCATCGGTCGTGCATTCCACAGTGACCCGGTGTTTTTCGTTCTTTGCAAATTTGAAGTCAAAATTCCATTTGATGGCAAAATTCCAAAGTGCGTCTCTGAAATGTTCAACGCCTTGAAAACGTTGCCCGACTTCTAATTCAAGTTGTTCTGACGAGGAAGGTAGGCGTGCGAGACCGTCAGGGTCGCCGTGAGGTGAAACAGAAGCGCTCCCAGATTCCAAATTCCTACCAACACTTCAGTTCAAACGAAAACGATCGGGATTTAAGTATGAACTCCAATAGTTTAAAGGATAACTATAAAGGTTAAACACTAACAATGATATTTAAACAGAGACTCAATAATGTAAATGGTATAGAGAATGTTTAAACATTAATATAATAAATTAAACAGAGAAGTCAACGTTTAAACGGGAACTTGATTCTTTTAAACAGAGAAGGGGATTATTAAACAATAACTAACATATACAACTAGGTAAAGCTTACCACGATAAGAACTCGTTTTCAGTAGGATACGTTGGCACGTCATCCGTCTCGACAACAAGATCGACTACACTGCATTTGAAGATGTAGAAAACATAACACATGCACTGGAAGTCGACCTCGTTTTCTATTAGGCAAACCGTTTTATGTCCATCAGGTGTGATAAACTTCACCATCACACGGGAAATATAGAGACCTCATCGCTCACATATCTCCCCTAACACTGACTCCCAAGCAGTTAGCGCCGTGAACATTAGTACTCGTCCATCCCCGTTGTATCTACCAATAGCACAAAAACTCTCCATAATATCGGGACACCGGCAGACCTCAGATCAAATAAGCCAAATGAGAAGAAGAAGAAGAAGAAGAAGTAATTCGTCTTCTAAACTTTCTTTGACAAAAAACAAGCATGAAGGGGAAAACAAACTCACATTTGTATGCATAAAGGTCAGACATGACATGATGTGATCGAGCGGGTTTTTTTCCCACCATTTCCAAGGGCAAATATGAAATTTTATAACAAGTATCCATTTGAAGTGACTGATAGGAGGTAGAAGGAAAGTAAACTATAACGGAGGGGTTGTCCGGGATGTGCAAAAGTTGGAGGGAGTTTTTAGGACGTTTCAAAATTCCCAATGGTTGAACAGTAATTTTCCCATTATTAAATGTGTGTACGGCTGATTTTAATTTTTTTATTAATTTCTGTATTACTTTAGTTAACACTTTATATTATTTTTTTTAAATTTTATTTTTATATTTATATTTATATTTAAATCCTTATAAATTTTTTAAGTCAAATTTTTTCTACAACTTTATTTACATTGCACATATTTTACTTATTTTTAATTTTTCTCCTAAACTCATGATAAAAATATTTCACTTTAATTTTAATGATGAACAATACTTGTAACAGTTAAGTCTGCAGCTGTTAGAAATTATAACGGTCAAACCTGCAACCGTCAGAAATCATAACGGCAAACCTGCAATCGTTAGTAATCATAACAGCCAAACTTGCAGCTGTCAGAAATCCTGACAGTCAAACCTGCAACTGTCAATAATGATGAGGGTCAAACCTGCAACCGTTAGAAATCATGAGAGTCAAACCTGTAACCGTCAGTAATTATGATTGTCAAATCTTTAATCATCAGAAATGATGACGGTTAAACCTGCAACCGTCAGAAATCATGACAGTTAAACTTGTGACCATTAGAAATCATAATAGTCAAACCTTCAACTGTAAAAAATTATGACGGTCAAATCTGCAACCCTCAGAAATTATGGCTGTCAAACCTGCAACAGCCAAAAATCATGACGGTCAAACCTGTAACCTTATGTAATTATGACAATCAAACTTGTGTCCGTCAAAAATCATAACAGTCAAACCTGCAATCGTCAGGAATTATAATTTTCAAATTTGAATTTTCTCATCGAAATGATTGAAATCTTCCATTATATATACCTTATCATTATCTTATGATTGTTACCCTATCTACTCTCTTTATATTACTCTTTCCACAATACATTCATTTTCTTTAAAAATGGCAGAAAGATTACTTGTTCTTGTTTATTACAATGGTTCCACTACTACAAGCGAAGATAGCGTCATATATTTCTCCGACAATCAATCTTGATTCTATGTGAAAAATGATATCTTCTTAGAATTTTTAAAGAGAATCATTGAAAAGAACTTAGAAGCGCAAACGGTAAAAGAGTTACCTGTATCAAATACATGTTACCTATTTCTGGAGGATATGGCAAGGTTTCTTATCAATCATTTAAACTATGCAATGATCATGATGTTCAGATGATGTTTGACTGCCATAAAAAATTTCCTTATATTCAAGTTCTCGAATTGTGCGCGGAGCTAGGTGCTGCTACTTTTGTTGATGGTTTCTCTCAATAACAAATCAATATTGATAGCAACATTACCCAACACCTACAATCAAGTTACCGTCATGAAGATATCATAACAACTTCCTTTCATTATATTCATGAAAATGAAGTTGGTGAGTATGGAAGCTCTAGTGGGGATGACCATGAAAGTGACAACTACAAAGAGAATAGTGAAGAAAGTGCTAAAAATTGTTATTTAGAATATTGCAATTTAGAAGCCATGTCAGCACCAGAATTTGCAATGCCGTCATTTGAGCCTCGAGTACACATGAGGGTACTAGATTTAGAAGCCTTATCCGCACTAGAATTCCCGGAGTATCCTTTCTTATGCACTCACACATCAAGAGGGGTAGTGACGGCTGGAGAATTACATATAGGTATGCAATTTCAAAGTAAAGATGATGTCATCACTGCATTTAAGCATTATTGCTTGCAGAAGTCAGTAGAATATAAAGTGATCGAGTTTGATCCGACTTGGTATTCAGGCAGATACAAGTTATACGGTGACGGATGCAGTTGAAGGATTCGTGCATCATTTAGTAAGAAGAAGAGTATTTGGCAAATTACAAAGTACAACGATCCTCATACGTGCGCATTTGCAATGATTTCCCAAGATCATTCGAAGCTAGATTCCAACCTAATTTCTCGGCATATACAGCTTTTGGTCAAAGAGAAGCTTACCATCAATGCATTTGTTTTGATAGCAAAGATAAAAAACCAATATGGCTACACTCCGACATATAGAAAAGTATGGATTGCCAAGTAGAAAGCAGTTGAAGCAATATTTAGAAGGAGTCATATAATGAATTGTCAAAATGTTTGTTGGCATTGCAACAATTTATCCCGGGAACAATAATTGATCTCCAGACGCTGCTTGCATACAATGGAAGTTATCTGGTATGTGATAGTTGTGTTTCATAGACTTTTTTGGAGTTTCCTCTCGTGTGTGGAGGCTTTCAAATATTACAAGTCAGTGGTGCATATAGATGGTAACACCTTTATGGAAAATATAAAGAGACTTTGTTGCTGGCAGTCTCTCAAGATGGTAATAAAAACATCCTTCTAATTGCGTTTGCCATCGTCGAAGGAGAGACATTAGATGCGTGCCATTTTTCATAGATCATTTACGTACGAGTGTCACACCACAAGAAGGAATCTATTTTATTTCTGATAGTTATGAGGATATCAAAGGAGTATTTCGAGTAATTGGCCGATAAATGAATCCTTCGCATGCTTACCATGTTTATTGCATTAAGAATATCTCAGCAAATTTCATGCGCTGTTTCAAAAATAAAGAAATGCAACGGATAGTTGTTAAATCCGGTAATTATAAGATTTACATTCATGTCTGTTTTAATCATGTTGTTATTATTATTAATATTTTTTGTTGTCTTATGGTAATTAATGTAGGTTATTCGAGAACTATGCGTGATTTTAATTACTAGTACGGCTTGGTGCGGGAATATGATGTACAAGCAACAATGTGGTTGGATAATATACCGTGAGAGAAGTGGGCGCAAACCTTTGATAATGAGGGCCGAAGGTATGGGCATATGACCACCAACCTTGTTGAATGTGTTAATTCAGTTTTAAAAGGAATAAGGCATATGCCAATAACAGGTTTAGTTAAATCTACTTATTTTCGATTGGCTGAGTTGTTTGTGAGAAAAGGTGTACAAGCACAAGCTCAAATTACATCAGGTCAGACATTTTCAGAAGCACTAACAAAAATAATTTTGGAAAATCAACAATTATCATGTAGTATTTATGTTCGCCAATTTGATCGTAAAGAAAATTTTTTCATGGTAGATGAGATGGCTTCACCTCATCATGGTGGTGTCACTAGTAGTTATCGCATTGATCTGAGGGCATAATGGTGCGACTGTGGTGAGTTTCAAACACTTCATTTTCCTTGTCGCCATGTTATTGGAGCGTGCACTTCTATTCATTTACATTGGCAAGAATACATGGATAATGTTTACAAGCTTGAGACTATTTTTAATATGTATTGTAAAGAGTTTCAAGTTGTGTCAAATGAGAGATACTGGAACCCGTATAATGGTCCACGTCTTTGTCTTGATATTACAATGCGAAGACCTTTGAAATACCGCCAAAAATCCACGAGAATTCTTAATGAAATGAACATAAGGGAAGATGGTCTACTGAAGTGTTGTGGTTTATATCGAAATGAAGGTCATAGTCTTCGAAATTGTCCTAATGTACCTGGTCTAAGTAGTTGGTCTTAATATTGTTACGAAATACAGCCATATATACATCTGTATTTCTATATTTGTATAGCTACCTTATTTGTATACCTGTGTATCTATATATACTTTATATATTGTCATTATTGATTAATGAAAATGAATGTGATTTTCTCCTCCTAACATGGTATCAGAGCGGTTTTTCAAAACCTAAACCCTAAAATTTTTTTTCGCCCTCGACCGCCGAGCCCCGCTGCCATCGACCACCGCACACCCGCGGCCCCACGCGCCGCCCGGCCAGCCGCCGCCCTCGGTCACGCGCGCCCACGGCGCACCACGCGTCGGCCCCCGAGCGCCGCGGCCTCCACCAATAAGCGCCGCCCCGCACGCTCGCGCCGCCCTTGGCCACCGCGCTCCTGCGGTCCCCCATGCGCCGCCCCCGGCCCACGTGGTCCGCCCCGCGCTCGCGGCTGCGCCGCCCTCGGCCCCCGCGCGCACGAGGCCCCGAGTGCCGCCCTCGGCCTCCGCGCGCCGGCCGCCCTCGGCTCCCGCGCGCACGCGGCCCCGCGTGTCACCCTCGGCCTCCGCACGCTCTAGCCGCCCTCGGCTCCCGTGCACCTTGTGCCCGTACCTCGTGTTTTGTGCAGGGATTCCATGGCTTCTGCTCAGGTCTCTTACCTACAAAAGACAGACGTCATGCTTAATGGCAAGAATTATAAAGCATGGTCTTCCACTCTACGTGTGCTTCTTCGCAGACTTAATCTTTGGGGTCATGTTGATGGTACCCGTCCGCCTCCGGCTTCTTCTACTGACGCCTCTTCTAGCTCCTCTTCGTCTACTGTTACCGATGCGTCCTCTTTCCTGTCTTCTGACTTGCTCAAGTGGACTGAGGATGATGCTCGTACCATTACTATAATATGTCAGTCTTGTGAGCTTCCTATTCGCTTGGCTGTTTGTGATTTTTCTACGGTTAAGGCGATTTGAGATCATCTGCGCGCACTCTATCTTCCTTCCAGTCAGGCGTTGCGCTATTCCTTGCTGCAGACTATCACCTCCACCTATCAGCGTGAGCACTCTGTCTCGGATTTCTTTGCCGTACTCTGTGACTTATGGCGTCAGTGTGATGAGATGACTTCCTCTCCTTCTCCGACCTGTGCCCAGTGTCTTGCCATTGCTCAGGATGGCAATTATCTTCGCATTTATGCGTCTTCGGCCTGAGTTCGAGGCCGTTCGTGCTCAGCTACTTCACCGGGTTACACCTCCGTCTGCTACTGATACTCTGGTTTATGTGCTTGCTGAGGAGACCCGTCTTCGGTCGTTAGATGTGGTTCCACCACCTGCTGCTCCTCACTCCGTTCTTGCTGCTCCCCAACAAAACCCAGTGCCGACCACTGCTCCTTTGCTGACATGGTCTTAGCGTTCCTGTCCGTCCTCTTTCTCAGTCTCAGGGACCAGTTTCTAGTGCCCCCATCGACGGTCAGTTCGGTGTCATTACTGCCATGCTCTTGGCCATGTTCGTACTGAGTGTCGCAAGCTACAGCGGGCTCAGCTGACAGCACAGCAGCGCACAGCCCCCACCCCATCCTCAGCACCACAGGGTGGTCCGTTGTCTGCTGAGCAGTTTCAGCAGCTTATTCAGCAGCTTTCCCAGAGTCAGATTTCTCCCTCTTCGGCCCTAGTACTCACTCAGGATGCATCAGACGTCTCCACTCATCCATCAGTAGCCTCTGCCCCTACAGGTATTTCTTCATCCTCTTGGTTGCTTGACTATGGAGCTTCTTTTCATATGACCTATAATGCTACCCACCTTCACTCTCTTCACCCCTTTCTTTCTTCTGTTCTTCGTGTTATTATCGCTAATGGCACAACCCTTCCTGTCCCTAGTCGTGGCCTCTTACACACCACTCATTTTCATATTCCTGATGTTGCTTTTGTACCCCAGCTCTCCATGAATCTTATTTTTGCTAGCCAGCTTGCTTCTCTTGGCTATCTTGTTATTTTTGATGAGTTTGGTTGTCGTGTGCAGGATCGTCTTACAGGGACCCTCATTGGAGCTGGCCATCGCGATAGTAGGGTGTATGTGCTCGATCATCTTCACCTTCCATCCTCCTCTACGTTACCAGCTGCACCTGTTCATTGTTTTTCTTCTGTTCGTTTCCATCAGTGGCATCATCGTCTTGGCCATCCTAGTGGTTCTCGTTTGTCTTCTCTTATTCATCAAGGTGTTTTAGGTCGTGTTTCAGTTGATAGTTCGCATTCTTGTTCGGGTTGTAAGCTTGGCAAACAGCTACAACTCCCTTATCCTTCGAGTGTGTCTAGGTCTGTTTCTCCGTTTGAATTAGTTCATTCGGATGTTTGGGGCCCTGCCCCGTTTGTCTCCAAAGGTGGACATCGTTATTATGTTATTTTTGTTGATGATTTTTCAAGTTACACTTGGATTTATTTTATGCCTTCTCGTTCCGAGTTTTATAAGGTTTATGTTGATTTCTCTAGTATGGTGCGCACCCAGTTTTCTGCCACCATTCATACTTTCCGTTCCGATTCAGGTGGGGAGTATCTTTCTCATGAGTTTCGTGAGCTTCTTGCCTCCCATGGCACTCTCCCTCAGCTTTCTTATCCTGGTGCCCATGCTCAGAATGGCACTGCAGAAAGGAAACATCGTCATATTCTTGAGACCGCTCGTACTCTTCTCATTGCCTCTCATGTTCCCCCTCAAATCTGGGCTGAGGCTGTCTCTACTGCTGTTTACCTCATAAATCTTCAACCCTCTTCCTTTCTTCAGGGTCGTAGTCTAGGGGAGTGTCTTTTCTCCAGTCCACCACGTTATTCTCATCTTCGTGTTTTTGGTTGCTTGTGTTATGTCCTTCTTTTGCCTCGAGAGATTACTAAACTTTCTGCTCAGTCTGTTCCTTGTGTCTTCCTTGGTTATAGTCCTGAGCACAAAGGTTATCGGTGTTATGATCCTGTTGCACGTCGCCTCCGTATCTCGCGTGATGTCTCATTTGTTGAGGATCGTCCTTTCTTTGTTCCTTCTAAGTCCTCCTCTTCTCACTCCTCTACTACATCGACCGATATTGAGTTTCTCATTGTGTCTTCACCACCTCCTCTATCACCACCTCCATCTTCTCCTCCATCTGTTTCTCCGTTGCCTGCTGAGCCTCCTGTCTAGGTTCCTGTCCAGGTTCCTATTCCCGCCCCTCTTCTTACTAAGCAGTCACCCCGGCGCCAATGGCTTCCTCCAATGTATCCCCTGCAGATGATCCCCCTGCACGTCGCTATCCTCTTCGCGATCGTCATCCCCCTGACCGCCTTAACCTAGCCTCTAAGCTTCTTGACCTACCTATTCCTCCCTCCAGTGGCCCTCCAGTGCCAGTTTCTTACCGAGAGGTTGTTCGAATATCTGAGTGGCAGGCTGCTATGTCCGCTGAGTTGGAGGCGCTCGAACGCACCTCTACATGGGATTTGGTTCCCCTTCCTCCTGGTGTTGTTCCCATTACCTGCAAGTGGGTCTATAAAGTTAAGACTCGCTCTGACGATTCTGTAGAACGGTACAAGGCTCGTCTTGTGGCTCGTGGTTTTCAGCAGGAGAAGGGACATGATTATGATGAGACATTTGCTCCCGTTGCTCATATGACTACCGTTCGAGCTCTTATTGCTATAGCTGCTGTTCGACGATGGTCTCTCTTTCAGCTTGATGTGAAGAATGCTTTTCTTCACGGGGATCTCCAGCATGAGGTTTATATGCTTCCTCCCCTTGGTTTTTCTTCTCCTTCTGGTTTGGTATGTCGCCTACGGCGTGCTTTCTATGGTCTCAAACAGGCTCCTCGGGCCTGGTTTGAGCGTTTCAGTACTGCTGTGATTGCTGCTGGTTTTCAGCCTAGTCCGCATGACCCCGCTTTGTTTGTGCACTCTTCCTCTCGTGGTCGGACTTTGTTGTTGCTTTATGTGGATGATATGATAATCACCGGTGATGACCCTGCTCATGTGGATTTTGTTAAGCATCACCTTCAGCAACATTTCCAGATGACTGATCTTGGTCGTTTGAGCTATTTTTTGGGCATTGAGGTCACCTCTACTTCTACTGGTTTTCAGTTGTCTCAGCAGCGTTACACATCTGATATCCTAGCACGGGCAGCTCTCTCTGACTCTTGTGTTGTGACTACTCCTATGGAGCTACATCTTCAGTTGCGTGCTGATGAGGGGACTCCCTTTTCTGATTCGACACGCTATCGTCACTTGGTTGGGAACTTGGTCTATCTTACCCTTACTCGACCAGACATTGCTTATGCTGTGCATGTCTTGAGTCAATTTGTTAGTGCACCTACTTCTGTTCACTATGCCCATCTTTTGAGGCTTTTGCGCTATCTTCGGGCGACTCCGTCTCGAGGTCTTCTTTTCTCTCAGCATAGTTCTTTGGAGCTTCGTTCCTATTCGGATGCTACTTGGGCTAGTAGTCCATCTGATTGTCGTTCTGTTACTGGTTTCTGTTTGTTCTTTGGCTCTTCTCTCATTGCCTGGAAGTCCAAGAAGCAAACAGGTGTTTCTCGGTCTAGCACCGAAGCGGAGCTTCGCGCCATGGCTACTACTGCTGAGGAGATTGTTTGGTTGCGTTGGCTTTTGCATGATCTGGGTGTTGTCTCGCATGCTCCTATTCCTCTACATTGTGACAACACTGATGCCATTCAGATCACTTTGAATCCTGTCAAACACTCCCTCTCCAAGCATATTGGTGTTAACGCTTTCTTCTTGCGTGATCAGTACAGCAAAGGCATTCTGGCCCCCCAGTTTGTTCATTCTGAGCGTCAGTTTGCGGATTTATTTACTAAATCTCAGACACGGGCACACCATGATTTTCTCTTGTCCAAACTCTCGATGTCTAATCCCCCGTGAGTTTGTGGGGGGGGGTGTTAGGAAATACAGCTATATATACATCTGTATTTCTATATTTGTATAGCTACCTTATTTGTATATCTATGTATCTATATATATTTTGTATATTGTCATTATTGATTAATGAAAATAAATGTGATTTTCTCCTCCTAACAAATATATCTTAAGTAGTGTAATTGTTGTAATGTTGTTATAATATATGTAACTATTTTTATCTATATAGAGTATGATATATGTTTTTAGTAAATATTATTTATCATTATTAAATAAAAATAAAATATTTTAATCATGGTTGTAAGCATAAAAATCAAAATTAAGTAAAATATGTGTAATGAAAAAGTTTGATGTAAATAGAGATGGGGAAAATTTGAATTAAAAAATTTTACAAGAATTTAAATATGAATATAAAAATAAAATTTAAAAAAATAACATAAAATTTTTAATAATATTAATATAAATTAATAAAAAAATTAATTAAAAATTTAAAATCAGTCGTACACGCGCTTTAATAATAGCACACTAACATCCACAGTAATTTTACTGTAAATAATTATAAAAAACTTATTGGTAAATAATTAAAAAAAATATTAAAAAAAAGCTCCGATCCGTAATAGAAAAAATCGGAGAATTCCCGCTCCGGTCGGATCCAGTTCACGGGCGATTAGGGATTTCCCACACCAATATTTTATTCTACTCGTCCTCTTGTTCCTCTTTTATCTCCACCGAGCCCTAACCCTTCTCCACCTCCGTCGGACCTCGCCGCCTCGATCGCCCCCTCTCTCTCTCTCTCTCTGTGTCTCTGTGTCTCTCTTCGCCATGTCAGGATCAGACGATCCCGTCTGCAACTTCTTTCGCAAGGATCTCACCAACAAGCGAATTCGCAAACGAAACCTCGACGACGAGGACGATGATGATGATTATGGCGGCGACGGCCAGCAGAAGCAGCAGGCCCAATCCATGGAAAAGCACAAGAAACCTTTGCGCGAGGACAAGCTCTACTTCTCCAGCTCTACTGCCGATGGGGCTTCCAACAAGGACTCCTCCCTCTTCCGCTTTGAGTCCTCCAAAGAGATCCAGGTTCACCACGACAGCCGCGCCACCGCCGCCCTCCAGACCGAGACAGATTTCTCTCGTGATGCCCGTGCGATCCGCGAACGCGTCTTGAAGCAAGCCGATGAAGCTCTCAAGGGCAAGAGCAAAGGGAAGGGCGATGAGAAGGTCTACAAGGGTATCCATGGGTACACTGATTACAAGGCCGGGTTTCGGAGAGAACAGACGGTGGCCGGGGAGAAGGCCGGCGGAGCTCATGGCCCGCTTCGGGCATCGGCGCACATCCGATCGTCAGCGAGGTTTGATTACCAGCCGGATATTTGCAAGGATTACAAAGAGACTGGGTACTGTGGATTTGGGGATTCTTGCAAGTTCATGCATGATCGTGGGGATTATAAGTCTGGCTGGCAGCTTGAGAAGGAGTGGGAGGAATCTGAGAAGGCGAGGAAGAAGGGGTTGGCAATGGGAGGTGGGGATGGTGGTGGTATGGATCCGGATGATGATGATGACGACGATGAGGATGATGAGTTACCTTTTGCTTGTTCTATTTGTCGGCAGCCTTTCGAGGACCCTGTGGTGACCAAGTGCAAGCATTATTTCTGTGAGCATTGTGCTCTAAAGGTGACTTTTTTCCTCTCGTAGTTTTAGTTCTTGAATTTGTTTTATTTCTTTGCATATAGTTCTAAAATTATTTTGATTCGGTTCTTGGTAAGAAAGAAAAAAATGAGTAATTTTTAATGTTTTGGCTAACCATATCACCCTTTGAATCAACAATGCCTTTGTATTCCTTTTAATACAAATAATTCAGCTTACCTTTTGCATCTTATTTTGCAGCATCACTCGAAACAAAAGAAATGTTTTGTGTGCAACAAGCCAACACTTGGCATCTTCAACACTGCACATGAAATCAAGAAGAAGATTGCAGAACAGAAGGAGAACTTCAGCCATTGATGATGCTTAACACCAAGGAAGATTTCATTGCACTTCATTTTCAGTCTCAAATGGAAAACTTTTACAGAAAATTCCTCAAAAAAGTATAAAATTTGCCCCCTGATCACACTGTTGTACAAATGTGCTCGTAGGCAACCTTTTTATATGATCTTTGGCAAATATCTTCATCGTGCGTGTCTGTTTTTTCTCTAAGATAATCATATCTTGGTGCCGCCTTATCTGTTATTTGAAAGTTATTAGCAGTAGTTAAACATTCTAGAGAAGATATTGCAAGTTTGCTTTGACCCTCACTTTTTTCTATTCCTGTCCATGTTGGCGGCTTGTTATTATACTTTAGTATCTCCGCAAAATTATCTTTTGGCCCCACAAAAATGGGGTGTGTTTTGCTTTTGTTATTTATTTAAATGAATGCTGATGCCTACAGTTATTTCTAAAGTGGCTTACTGTTTTTTTTTTCTTTTCTGCCACAATAATGCTGCTGTTGGAAATTCTTTAATCCAGCAAGAAATTGATCTACTAAAGGTACCTCACTTTATTTATTTACTTATTTATGATATATTGGCTGTTCCTCTCCCCTTCTTTGATATTATTATTAATTTTTTGTGACAATTGCTTTGTGCTGATCTTCTGTGATCTAAAGCAAACATTAATCCCACATTCTTGGAGATTGGCCATTTTTGTTTCATTAATACCAGCCCAGCAATAATTTGAAGGCAATATGCCATGCCTAGAATCGTTGGAATAACAATGCTAACTTGTTATATGATGTTGTTTTATTCATATGGTTCTAGATAATTTGAAACCTGCATCCTTTTTTAAATAGTAAAAATTGCTGTTTTTTCCCTGTAAATTGAATGTGGCAAATTGTCTTGGACAGCATAGCATATATAATGCTTGTTTTCTTTTTATTTTTTTTTTATAATAAATTGCAGAACTTGAACCACAAGAACATTGTTAAGTACCTTGGATCATTGAAGACAAAGACTCACCTTCACATCATTTTGAGTAATTTTTGTTCTCTGATATGCTTTTCATTTTTATGGTTTATCCTCTTTGTACTAATTTCATTTTCTCGAGCTAAGTATTTCATCTTTATTGTTTTTACTCAATGAAACAATTTATACTTATGAATGCATCCCATCTAACGGTATTCATGTAGGTATGTTGAAAATGGTTCACTTGCAAATATCATCAAGCCAACCAAATTTGGACCATTCCCTGAGACCTTGGTGGCATTTTACATAACCTAGGTTTGTTTGCACTTAATAGATCTCTTTCATCTTTTCTTATTCTTGGTTGAAGGTTGAGTAATTCCCTTTGAGCAGGTTTTGGAAGGATTGGTCTACCTGCATGAGCAGCGTGTGATTCACCGGGATATCAAGGGTGCAAATATTTTGATGACAAAAGAAGTAATACTTTAACCTGATATGTTATCTTATTTCAGGTTGATCTTTTCTGTTTTATCTTCGTAAGCATGTAATTTTCCATTTTGTTCTGTTCCAACTTCTTTGCTTTACCTTAGTGTCACTGGAAATTTTATTTTATAGCTAAGCAAATTTAAGTACTTGTATCTTGTAGATGCATCAGATTGAATTAAGAACTAACTGATCGCTCAGGTTAATTACTTAGTGAAGAAGATAATTTAATGGAGCATTAATTCCAAATTTAGTTGAATACTGTCCTTATGTATTATTTAGCTTCGACCAAAAAAGAAAAAAAGGATTTCTTTTTCTACTTGTCATTTACTTTTATCTATTGTCCCGGGCATAATGGATGATTCTTCCCTGATATAATGAAGTCCGTTCACCTGTTTTGACTTGTTGCCTCCAAGATTTTGTATAATCTCTAGTGAGCTTGAGTTTAGCCCTACGATCTTGATCTTTGATGAAATCATGTCAGTTCACGCCAAGAATTTCCTTTCTCCATTAATCTGTATTGGAGAATTATCATATTTGTCTGAGTCATTATCTTCTGCCAGATTCCAGGCATGAGCTTATTTCATCTATCACATAGTATGAACAAGACATACTCTTTTTGATGTCATAGTCCACATATGAGCATTTTATCTGGCTTTTGATTTTTATCAGGCGCAAGATTTCTTTTTCAAAATTGCTTTAGAATTTTTTGTTTATTGATCAAATCTGGATCAATTAGTGGATGAACTGGGTTGGGAGCAGGTTGGATTTCAATTGGCCTTGAACACTATTAAGAGATTTATTTGATGCTTTGCTTGGTGTGTGACAACAAAAAACATAAAATTTTTATGCTCAACTCTATGGATTGATCCCTGACTTCATTGCTCTTATGGACCGTCGTATCTGTGTTATTTCAATTTCATAAATTTGCTATATAATGGATAAATGTAATTTCAGGGCCGTGTCAAATTGCCGACTTTAGTGTAGCCAAAAAACTGAATGAAGCGGATCTAAATACACACTTGTTTGTTGGAACCCCATATTGGATGGCTCTTGGGGTAATTTGTTTAATGCTTGCTTGTTTCTAATTATCTTTGGGCTTCTACAATTATCTACTTTTAATTTTTTTGATACGTATGAATTTTTTTTGGATACCTCCTGACACCATTCTTGGTAGTAGTAAATGTTATCTGTTGAATGCAGCTCGAAGTTGTTATTTATGTAATATATTATTTTAATTGATACTCAAGGTATTCATGGGGAAAAGTTGGAATGAAAGTGGTCACATTTTGATTGTTGCTTTTGTAGCCTTAGGATTAAGAGATGTGCAACCAATCTGGGAAGAGTTAATTTAAAAGCTATAGTTCTTGTTGATGTAAGTGAACATGCTGAGGCAATGGAGGGTTGCATCCTAATGCATGAAAATTGTAAAGATAGCATTTGGCAATGGGTCCATTTATTGTTGTTGCAATATTTATGGCAATATTAAGAAATGAAGGTAGCGTACAATTTCTGATTAGGTGTTAAAGAGGTTTTAAGATCCATGCAACTTTAACCTTTTGTGTCATGAGAGTCGTATCAATTTGGGGATGAAGTGTCATATACTTGGAACCTCCTTTTGCCATTTGAACCCAAAACAGCACCTAAATTTTATTTAGAAATTTAAACAATAAAACATGTTTTCTAGAAGGATGATAAAGTCTTTCACCGAGTATGAACTTAAAAAATAAATTTGTGGAAAAACCAACAATTTGTGGTTTCTCTAGGTGGAAAGTGGGGCAATTCTGCACTTTGCATTTTATTTTTAAAATAGAAAAAATTGATTAAGAATCTGATTAGCCTTATTGAAATTTTATTAGAGTTGTTTTTTGATTTTCAAAAAATTAGTGGTGCTTTAGGATATTGGTGGTACAAGGGTTTTGACTGTACTAACCTTATAATACCTTTAAAGAATTTCATGAATAAGTTTAAAGAACACACATTGTGTTGTCACTTGAACTTTATATATGGAATATTTAGAAAGATATGATACAGTTTGTTTAACATTCCAAATAATCTATCCGAAGGACTTCATTACCGTAGGAATTTCATTAATACTGACACGGTAGCCATCTGGATGCATTTCTTGGAAGATGACCAAGAAAGCTGCAAATCCGGCTTAAATTTCTACTTCGGTGAGGCTACATGTAACAATATATGGTCTCCAAGAGTAGGTCACACCATGTTTGGAACGCTTAAAAGGCAAGATCAAATGATAGATATGGTTATAGTTTGATCAGAAGAATAAAAGAAGATAATTTTGAAATGTGATGAGTAGATGTTCCAGATAGCATATATTTTTAAGAAACCCTAACCATTGAATAACGTTTATTGCCAATCAATGACTCAATTATATTGAGATATTTCACTTTTGGATCTCACGTCTAAATTTATGTGAATGCAGAAACAATGACATGTCGAGACAAGAAATTTGACCTTTCCTAGTGGCACAAAGTTTGATATAAAATAAAATGATAATTAGGTCATGATTTGCTTAACCATAAATTATTGATATTTACATGGTTTTAACTAAGCTTGAATACTTATTCTTAATTGATAACTTGGAAAGGTTTTTAGATTAAAATTGAGAATCCATCTGGTGGGTAGTCTTTCACTTTCTGGATGTTACCTGCTAGTGCCAATGTTCACTTATCCATGGATTACAACCTTATTCCTAATGGTAAGCCCTCTGAACAAGTTCTTTGGGTCTAGACAAAATAGTGTGAGAGTCGCATGCATGAGTGGACTGTAAATGATGCCTGAATTAGATCCTAGTGCACAACGAGTATATGGGCTAATTTTTAGTGTAGTATCCTTAATTGTTTTTTCCCCGAGCTTGACAGGTTAGATAGAGTCTGCAGAGTTAGCTTCTTGAAAAACTGGGAGAATATTTTTCTAAAATCAATAAGTATAGTTGCCTCTAGTAGGGCAGTTTCCATCAAAAAAAGAAACAAAGATTTCGAAAAAAAACCTACACAAAAAAAAAAAATGATTATTGAGTAATCTAGAAAAATACTTTTGAAATATTACTTTTAGAAGGAAGTAAGGATTATTTAATAGGTTTTTTTAATAAAATTCTCCTGATCCTCATGCTTCTTTGAGAGAAGTAATGTGCTTTTTGTTAGTATTTTTATTTATTTGATTTATTTATTTGTGTATTTACTTTTTGTTTTTTGCTTTTCACACATGGTGGTTTTATGTTCATTATGACCAACTTCGACCTAATTGAATTCTTTTGGAAAGAAGCATTGGAAGCAGCTTTTTACTCTGACATCCTTTTTGTTATTAACTCCGTTTTGTGACCATGACCTGAGTAAAAACTCTCTAGTTCACATTCTATGTGTTTTTCCAATTCTTCATGAGGCTAGCTATACACTCTATTCTTGCTGATGAGGGACATAAACGTGAGGGCTATCTGGAATAGATATTTGAAATTATAGTAATTATATAATTGTTGAAAGTTACGCACTTTTGGCCCCCCTACCCAAGAAGGTTTTAATCTTCTTTGTACTGAGAAAAGTTCAAAATCAGTCCCTAAACTATGGCAGATTTGAGCATTCTTGGTTCCTATGCAAAAGTATTTTTCAATCCTTGGACCAAACAAACACTTCATTTTTTTTATTTGAGTGACCTAATGAATATAAGGGCATAGTTCTGGGATGTAAGTTGCACTTATAGCTTTACCTATTGCCAAACTTGGCTAGGTTGTGCTCTGCTAACAGGAGATGAAACAAGACATGAGCATATTTTACATTTCTCTTGATTTAGGGTGATAGACATCATCAAACTATGAAGCCCCATAAAGCAATTTGTCATTTTGGAAGGATGAAATGCCACAAAATTGAAGATAAGTTAGACCAGATCAGAAAGTACAACAAATTAAAATTTATAAAGGAAGTCAACTACGCCATAGAGTTTAGATTTAAAGATTGATATGTTATTGTTCCTCCTTGGCCTTTTTTTTTGTGTTTTTATCTTTTATTGTATTATTTTCTTATTTTGTAGTTTAGAGGCTAAAATGTTAATGATGAAGAATAATAATATGAAAGACACGTATAAGTTTGAAACACTTCTGTTTGCGTGGTTAGTATTAGATCTTTCTACAGTTCCCTTTGATTCCTAAGCTGAACATGAAAATGTGAAAAAATTGTGGAAGCTTCTTGGCAAAGTAAGAAGCTGATTGCCATGTTTGGGCTGTTGGTGAGTGAGATTACAAACAGAATATTTCATTAGTGAGAGATGGAAAACTTGACATACATTGCCGTTGTGTGAGGTGGTATGTAGTTTTCTATGGAATGAAAGGAGCAAGAGTTATGTTGGAAATGAAAATGAGGTCAGGTGAGTATCACACATTTATGTGGGCTGCCTTTGAGATTTTGAGGGGATTGGTTCGACAAGAGAATAGACCAAGGGTAGTTTAATTAGGGATCCTTGATGTGAATAGACTTAAACATGGGTGGAACCATTTAGAGGTATCAAATTGAAGCAAAACTGGATATAGAGGAAGCAGGAAGAAAAGAGTGAGCTGAAACTTTTCTGTTATTTTCCTTATTGAACTTGAGAGGCACAAGCCCTCTTTTATATATGCACACAGCAGCAAGAAATCAGGACCAAATCAGTTAGTTTCCTTGTTTCTGGCGGAGGGAATATCTCCCGTCAACCCTTAATTTATGAAACAAATTACCTGCTTAAAATAATATGGAATCTCCTTAAATCTGGTCTGGAAACAGTTGACAAATGCAGATTGTTTTTCCTAGAAATTCTCAGAATGACGACACAAATTAATTGTAGGATCCACAGTGGGTGAAAAAAGATATCTTGCACAACCTAACAAACAGAAAATTGATCATGAATTGGGAATTTTGAAACAATAGTTTTCATTTTGTCAAAGCAAGCTTATTGTTCTGAATATGAAGCAGAGTCAACTTTGATTAATTTATGTTTGAAAGTTAATAGTTTTGTAAATATTCATAAAGAGAACCTTATATACCTTTGTATTTTTTTTATAGTTCCAACAATTCATTTGTTTCCAATTAAAATAAAACACATTATAAGTAACATGTTTACATTATTAGGTTATCAAAATGTCTGGTGTTTCTGCTGCATCGGACATATGGAGTGTTGGATGCACTGTCATTTAGCTGCTCACCTGTGTGCTCTGTGCTTTGATCTCCAACCTATGCCTGCTCTTTTTCAGATTGTTCAGGTTTCTTTTCAATAACTTACAAATATTGCTCGTCTTTTTCAAATATAGATGACATTTATAATTAGTAATGTGAGAATTGTCAGGTTTGAGACATCAGTTTATTTATTTTTGCTATTTACTACACAGAATGCTTTTTATTGATAATTGTTTTGGAATAAAGGCAAAGTCTGTACTGCATGAACTGTGTGCGCATGCACAGATACAAGTAACTCACGCATGCACAGATACAAGTAACTCAC
The DNA here is from genome assembly GCA_902712375.1 of Dioscorea dumetorum. Taxonomy (NCBI): domain Eukaryota; kingdom Viridiplantae; phylum Streptophyta; class Magnoliopsida; order Dioscoreales; family Dioscoreaceae; genus Dioscorea; species Dioscorea dumetorum. Next base: position 93,918 of record CACTHL010000405.1, read on the forward strand.
ATTTAAGTGTGTTCAAACGCACACAGATAAATGCATTTAGAGAGAGATATGCACATAGTTACATACACATATATAAATGCATTTAGAGTCAGATATACACATAGTTACATGCGTATACATGCATGAACCACACATACATGCAAACATCAGTTCTGACATGCTGATGCAATCAAATATTTGATTCCAAATCTGGAGCTCCATGAAGGGCCACTTGTCTTCAAAATACATAATGAAGTGAGTACCATGTATTCAATTGCTCTGATTGCTCAATCCTCTCAAATTTCAGTAATTTGCACATACATAATGTTAAACTGCTGCCTTCTGTTCTTGAATTCTAATTTTGGATGCATCTGGTATTTATATGCATTTTTTTCATGTACTATGTGTTCATTAGCTCTGCTTGCTCTAGACTCCCAAATTGCAGATAGATAATGTTTAACTGCCATCTTTTGTTCTGGATCTCTTTTTAATTTTTTGTGCATGCATGCTGTAGTTCTATACATTATGTTCATGACGTCATGTCAACTTTTGAGATCCATTGTCGCTTTTGAATAGTTCAAGATTTTTATTTGGCTCTTGGATGCCACATCTTTGTCCTGTCTGCATCCATAAGAATTTTACTTGGGCTGGGCTTTGTAGGTGTGTTTTGTATATGATCCTCATAAAGTTTTTAAGTAAGTCCATTCTGTGTTTGTACTTAATTTGTTCACTTGTGTGAATAGGAGGATGCCAGAATGTTTGCTCATATGGCTTATATCCAGCGTAAAACTGGCTTTATTATTGGAAATCATGTCTTCAATGTCACAAACAATAAATGTTATAGCATTACATATGATGTGCACAGTTTCCTTTATAGGTAATGCAAAGGGTTGTTGATCATAAGAAAGGTTTTTGACAGTAAAGCCTGATTTGCTTATAGTACATATTGATAACAACCTTCTGTTGCATGTACTTATGCGATTGGTTAGGATTATTGTTTAACGTGTTTGCATCTTGTAATGTATGGCCATGGTTTGAGCCACTTCTCGGCTTGCTCTTTTACTTTGGACGCTTGAGTACAAACTTACAAAACTTTAGGTTCATTTTGTTTAAAAGTGACAGTATCAGGACCAGGTGGAAGAAAACATAAGCTACCAAAGTATAGATAGGCCATGAACAGCAAATAATTTCAAGAGTGATGGCAACAAGTTCCGACTCTGCTTTGTAAGCTTGTATGAAGTAGGGCATCCATGGTCTCTTTAGTAGTGTTTAACTAACTTGCTTTCTAACTTGATTAGACAGGCAAGAGAATCTTTTGTCTATGTACAATTTTGGGCTTAATAGCTTGGATTTCTGTGTAGACTGCATGCTGAAGCATTATTTTAAGGGATTATTCTGCCTTCAGGCAAAGTTTTGTGCTTACTGTGTTTGCTTTGCAATTGCATGACATAATGGTTACTGTTGTAGTAGGAACTCTTTTAAAAGATACTCTTTAATGGTGTTCAATGACCGTCCCTCCTAATGTTATTTGTTCATGAAGGTTCTCAATGATCTCTTCAACCTCTGCAAGATAAATAAGAGAAGACAGGAGCAAGCAGCTGAAAATGGAATTATTCCACACTTGATGAATTTTATTGCGTCTGATTCTCCATTGAAGCAGAATACCCTTTACTTTGTGATATGGTGCATGCATCTCGAAACTTAAGGGAGCAGTTATGGGCTTATGGAGGACTGGATGTGTACTGGAACCTTTTGGAGGATGAAGCATGGGCAGTGACGGCATTAGATTCTATTGCGCTCTGCTTGGCTCATGATAATGATCACAGGAAAGTGGAACAAGCATTGTTGAAGAAAGAAGCAATCCAGAAATTAGTGAAGTTTTACCCGAAATGCCATGAACAGTACTTTATGCACATATTGGAGTCATTCTTAAAAATCATCACGTAAGTGCCCAAACCGCCTTATTCTCATCACTAATAAATTTGGCTCTCTTTTGGTAAATGACACTAAACTCACTAGTTAATGTAAACACCATTATAGACACATCATTGCTTAAAGCTCTTCATATAAACACCGTTTTGTAAATCTGTGTTGGGTAATGTAATTATTCTTCGATTGTCTTACTTCTGTTGTTTTATTTTCATCCTTACAAAATCTAGGTTAATAGGGACTAAGTTTTCTCTCCTTCAGGCATGGTGTGCGGTCAATGTTATCGGTGCAGTCTTTTTCTAACCAAGATTTGTACATCCTCAGCTGGAAATTATGCCATGTACTTAATTATATCTATGACCGGAAATTCTAAATTATTCTTGATTGTTGCGTTTTAAATTAAACAATCATGACTGGAAGATCCTGAAATTCAACATTAGTATTTTTGGTATCCTGCCGCTGACTCTGTTTTTCTCCTCCAAATTCTAGAAGATCGCAAGGGCTCTTTGGACTTCAAAACAGCAACTATAAGGTACACCTTTCATTAATATCAATTAAAATTTCAGTTCTCATTTTCCTTTATGATTACCTATGCAGGTAGGTGAAGCTTTTGCTGGTGCCTTTACATTTTTGCAATGAATTGAAAGAGCAGTCAATAAGTTTGATTAGCATCAATGTGTGACTTGAATCTATAATTTGTGCATGTAATTGAACTTGTTAGCCTTGACTATTCTAATGAAGGGCCAACTTATATATTATAATTGTCAACGGCCTTTGGGTCAATTGGTATTTGGGTCTCCCATGAGGACGTCTCGCAAGTTGCGAGAGTTCGAATTCTTGGGGTGAGGGTGCATGTCTGAGAGCTGTGAGCACAAACTGTGGGTGGGCGCTAGGGTGCATGGCGCATGTCTGAGAGTGAGGACGAACTGTGGGTGGGCGCTGGGGTGCATGTTTGAAAGCTGTGAGCACGAACTGTGGGTGATCCTAGCGCCCATGTGTGCGCGGGCTCCACAGGTCGCAGTCGAAGCGTGTGCACGCCCATGTCTTAGTTTAGCGGACTCATTAGAGATTTCGTTCTTCTTGACAAACTTATATATTATAATTATATTATATCGTATTATATTTTTATTGTATTTACGCCAACAAAATCTCTGCCTCATAAGCCACACCTAAGAAGTCCAAACAAGCTTAGCTCTGCAAATGTGAATACTTTCAATGCTTTTCCATGATCACACTTTTGTGTGCCATGTCACAACCCCCTTTTATAGCCGATCTTATCCGTTTGCATTATTTATGGGTAGTTGTATGTTAGGATTGCGTGCCATGCCATTGGATTATCTCTTTGCACCTTGGGTTGAGGGTTAGATGCCAAAATAGAGTTCTTGCTTTCTGGGGCCAGTGGGGTTGAATGAAGAAGTCTTGTGACTGTGTTTCGTCTTTGGATCACATTCAGATACTGTTCTTATATTCACGTCCAGATCATTTTAACGTTGATGGTCATATACCACCTTTACTTTTGGCTGTATACTTGTCATCAAGCAATCATACTTTGAATGAATGGTACTATTATTATTATTATTATTATTATTATAGATTTATTTCCTTCTAAACTAATGGTTACTTTTGCTAGAAAGAATGTGTTTGGTAATAATAATAATAATAATAATAATAATAATAATAATAATAATAATAAATAAATAAATAAATAAATAAATAAAAACTTGGAAAGAGGAAAACTTGGAATTTTGTTTACGTAAGTGGATGATAAAATCAATTCTTGCCTTTTTCTTAAGCAAGTTATTTTCACCATTTTCTTTTAAATCCCTTATTTGCCTATTTTCATCTTGTGTTCTTTGAAAAGGTTGGTGGCATGAATAGAACATGGGAAAAAATAGAATACTTTATTTAGTTTATGTATTTGATTCAATCTGTTTTTTTAGTCCATTTATTGTAATGTGACCTCAATCGGTCCATCTATTGATGATTTGAGGCAAGTTTGGTCCAATCTTTGACGGACGTTTCTTTCTCTATCTAATATTACTGATGTGGCATTATCAGAGTTTTAAATATTATTAAAAAAATTATTTTCTTATCCACCGTTGTTCAAAGTTACGAGAAAAGAGAAATGGCGAGAGAGCAGTTACTAACCTTGATTTTTGCAGTGACGGTGGTGATGGCGGTGAACTCATTGAGTGGTGCGGCTTACAACATCACGGTAATCCTCGAGGGCTCGTCGGATTACAACATCTACAACAACTATTTAACGGGCACGAAGATCGCCGACGAGATCAACTGGAGGGAGATGGTGATGTGCTTGGTCCTGCCGAACGTTGCCATGGCTACGCTTGTTAGTTTGAATTCTATTAGAATAACTTCGTGATGATATTAATCTAATCTGATTTCAAACTGAATTAAGTGGTCCATGACTTTTTTTCAAAAACTCCAACGGCTACTTTTTTTTAGATGTCCAACAGCTATTTCTCTTTTCAAATTAAATTCTATAGGAAAAATTTCCTGCGTATATCCAAACACCATTCCGTAGGAATTTTTCCTGTAGTAAATTCCGTAGGAATCATCTTCAAATCCTATGGAATAATTTTCCTATGGAAAAATTTATTATGCAACCAAACAGGCCCTTAATCATAAGATTCCTAAGTTAATCCTAATTTGGTAATTTGGATAATGATCTACTTTGTGTTTTAAGTGGAGTTAATCCTTTGATGGTAAGGGTTATATATAGGACAGTACCAGGGGTCCCCAATCTATCGTTCTTGAAAGTACCCAGCTCCATCGACGGAGAGAACGGGATAGATTGGAAGAGTCCTTGGTTTCATCAAGTGCTTAGGTTTTCCTCAAGTGCAGATTTGGTTTCTTGAGTGAAAGCCTGTGAAGAAGTGCAGATCTCGATCTCTTCAACTTCTATCTAACTTGCTATGGCTGGAGGTATGTGATCCTGCTTCCGCTATAATCAATTATATGATTAATACAACATGCTAGATGTTGTACTCTGGTTTTGGTATACGACACAGTTGGATGTTTACATGTTGTATACTGTACTCTGAACTCTGGATTTCTAACAGTTGGTACCAGAGCCTCATTATATCTCTGCCTAGCATCATGATAACCTATAATTATTTTAGAACCATATTAGTGATTTTAATTTTGATTTATACATATTATGTTTACATGATATCATTGGTTTTAATCATGTTCAACAATGTATTATTAAGTTTCTATAAGTTATAAATTTGACCTATTTAATTTATTTCATAAATAACCCTAAAGTTTGAAAAGTTGAGCATTGGGCTCATTGCATGAGACTGACGCCGGCAAGCGACGGGCAGCCGCAGGCTGCCTGCATGATTTTGCAAGGGTGTGCGTGAAGAGCGGGTGCTGCCTGCATAGCATACTTTCACGCAACGCAGCTCGCGCGGGGTCAACCCACGCGGAGTGCGCACGGGGTGTCCACGGGCGCTCGCGAGCCGCCGGGCGCGTGGCCGCGCACGGTCGCGCGCGCTAGCGCAGCCTCGCGCGGCTAAGCACACACCGGCCTGCCCGGCCAGACGCACGCCGGCGTCTGGCAGGCGGGCGCGCGTGCGGCTCGCGCCGCCAGAACGCGAGGCCAGGCGCGCGACGGCTGCGCGGCGGCCGCGCGCGCGGCACCGCCGCGAGGCCAAGCGCGCGCCGCCGGCCAACCGCGAGGGCACCCTCCTCGCGCGGCTCGTGAGCCGGGCAGCCAACCGCATGGCCGGCCGCGCCGCGGCGCGGCCGCCCCGCGCGCAGCGGCTTCGCGCGCGCCAGTGGCATTCTGCCGGCGGCGGCGGCTGGCTAGGTCCTGCCGCCGCCGGCGGGCTAGGGTTTATGAAACCCTAATTTTATTATTATTATTATTATTATTATTATTATTATTATTATTATTTTATTCATATTTTTATTTTACAATATTCAGAAAATTATAAATAAAATAAATAAAGGGTGTTTTTGCAAATTGCCTGACAATTTTGTATATTTAACCCTGTTTAATTATGCATTTGATTTAAAAGGGTTTGTTTATATGAATTTTTCATATATTAAGTGCCAAATAATTATTTATTTTTGGGTTTTGTTTGTATGAGTTTTCCATACATTAAGTGGACTAATTATAATTTGTATAATTAATTATTGTGCATTGAATTTGTTGATGCCATTTAGCATGCCTTGTGATCGAATGAATTTTTTCAATTATGGTGTGACCACAACAACCATGATTTTTCTTTAAAATCACATATTAAGTGTGTGATTGATTACATTTAGTTTAAAAGGTATAAATTGTGATTAAGTATTATTAATATAATGATTTTGCCCCACAGGGATTTTGTTATATTTTTCATAATTAATTAGGATAAAATAATAAATAATCTTTATTACTTAAGTTGCCCACAGGTATTAAGGAATATTGATTATTCATTAGTTTTATCAGGTGGTAAATTGTGATTGATCATGTTTGATGTAGTAATTTTGCCCCACAGGGATTTTGCTATATTTACATAATTGATCAGGATGAAATAATGGTTAATTTTTATTTCTTAAGTTGCCCACAGGTATTAAGTAATTTGAATTATCCATCGGTTTTGTTGGTGATTGTGAATCTATTTTGTATCTATGTCTTGGCCCACAGGCAGATTGTGATGACGAATTGATTCATGTTTGTTTATTTTGGTATGGCTTGCATTGGTAAGCATACTAGCTTGTTTGTTGCCTCAAACTTTGGAATGATGTGTATGTTATTTGTTTAATGCAGCAATTCAATCAGTTGTTTTTAATGAAAAATGTGATGTTCCCATGTTAAAGGGTGATAATTATAAAACCTGGAAAGAATTGATTCTTCTCCAGTTGGGATGCATGGATTTTGACTATGCTATAAGGAAAGATGAACCACCCTTGCCGAATGACAATAGCACTCCGGGTGCGATTGCCTTATATGAACGGTGGGAGCGATCGAATCGCTTGAGCATGATGTACATTAAGACTCGTATATCTCCTAGCATTCGTGGTTCAATCCCTGAGTGTGTGTATGTGAGAGATTTGCTGAAGGCAATTGATGATCAATTTGAGACTTCAGATAAGGCTCTTGCTAACACTCTCATGACCAAATTATTATCCATGAAGCTCACAAGTGTTAAAGGTGTGCGAGAGCACATCATGAAGATAAGAGACATAGCGGCTCAACTTAAGGCTTTAGAGCAGATTGATTTTTCAGATGCTTACCTTGTGCACTTTATCTTGCACTCTCTTCCGCATCATTATAACCCTTTTAAAATCTCATATAACACACATAAAGATAAATGGTCTATTAATGAACTTTTGACCATGTGTGTTCAAGAGGAAGAAATGTTATTATTAGAAAAGAGTGAAAGTGCGCATATGGCTTTTCAAGGTAAGAAGAAAGGACAAACTAAGCTGAAAAAGGATAAAGGGAAAATACCTGTTCAGACTGATAAAGTGTCCAAGTGCTTCTTTTGCAAGAAGAAAGGGCACATGAAGAAGGACTGTCCGAAACTCAAGAGTCATCTTGAGAAGAAAGGTACTGAAATTTCTTTCGTTTGTTATGAATCTAATATAGCTAATATTTGTGATAACACTTGGTGGATTGACTCTGGTTCTACAATCCATATTGCTAATACCTTGCAGGGCTTCTTAAGCCGAAGGATACCGACGAAAAGTGAACAATTTATTTATTCTGGGAATAAGATACGTTCACATGTAAAAGCTGTCGGGACATGCAGATTAGTTTTAGATTCGAGCTTTGTTTTAGATTTAGAAAAGACATTTTATATTCCCAGTTTTTCTAGGAATTTAATTTCAGTTTCACAGCTTGTACCATTAGGATATTCCTTTGAGTTTAATGAGACAAATTTTCGTTTGTTTAATAAGTCTACTCTTGTTGGGAATGGTACATTGTGTGATGGTCTTTTCCAAATTCTTTTACGAAATAACGTTTCTTATAATGTGATGCATGATAATATTGGTATTAAACGTAGTGTTATTAATGAAAACTCCTCCATGTTATGGCACCGGAGATTAGGGCATATCTCCATAAAGAGAGTTGAAAGGTTGGTGAAAGATGGAATTCTTGATTCTCTTGACTTTACCGACTTCCAAACTTGTGTGGATTGCATCAAGGGAAAGCATACCAATAAAGCTAAGAAAGGTGCTAGGAAGAGTTCAAACTTGTTAGAAATCATACATACAGATATTTGTAGTCCAGAAATGGACTCATGTGGTCAGAAATACTTCATCTCTTTTATTGATGACTACTCACGTTTCATGTATCTCTACTTGCTTGATAATAAGAGTGAGGCATTAGATGCTTTCAAGGTCTTTAAAGCTGAGGTAGAGAAACAATGCGGCAAGCAAATTAAGATCGTGAGATCAGATAGAGGTGGAGAATATTACGGTAGGTATATTGAGGATGGACAAGCACTAGGTCCGTTTGCGAGGTTTCTTGAAGAGCATGGTATTGTGGCCCAATACACTATGCCTGGCTCACTAGATCAAAATGGTGTAGCTGAAAGAAGAAACCGCACTTTAATGGACATGGTTAGGAGTATGCTTAGCAACTCAAAGCTTCCTCGATCTATGTGGACTGAGGCTCTTAAAACAGCAGCGTATATATTAAATCGTGTTCCGACCAAGGCAGTTTCTAAAACTCCATTTGAATTGTTCAAAGGTTGGAAACCGAGTTTGCAACATATGCGCGTTTGGGGTTGTCCAGCTGAGGTGAGAGTTTATAATCCACATGAGAGAAAGTTGGATCCAAGGACTATTAGTGGGTATTTTATTGGTTATGCCGACAAGTCCAAGGGTTATAGGTTTTATTGTCCATCACATGGCACTAGAATTGTGGAATCGAGAAATGCAAAATTTCTTGAGAATGATGTGATTAGTGGGAGTGATCAATCTCTAGACTTAGGTCTTGAAGAAGATCATGAAGTAACTCCGGACACTAGTCTAAGATTGATTGCTTCACATGAACACCATCAAGATATGGAAAACATTGAAGAAACAATCATTGAAGAACCACATCCTGCTGATCTAGTGGATCAAATTGCACAAAATCAACCGGAAGTTATTGAGCAACAACTTCATCATGTAGAGGATGATGTGGCATTGAGAAGATCAACTAGAATTAAGAAACCAGCAATATCTAGTGATTATCTTGTGTACTTACAAGAATCTGACTATGACTTTGGAGCCGTTAATGACCCTTAAACGTTTTCACAAGCTATCGGTTGTAGTAATTCTAAATTGTGGTATGATGCTATGAAGGATGAGTTGGAATCCATGGCACATAATGGTGTTTGGGATCTAGTCAAGTTGCCTAAAGGGGCGAAAGCCATAGGGTGTAAATGGGTCTATAAAACTAAGAAAGACTCGTTAGGCAACATTGAGCGTTATAAGGCTAGACTGGTTGCTAAGGGATTTACTCAGAAAGAGGGCATCGATTATACTGAGACCTTTTCTCCTGTTTCGAAGAAGGACTCGTTACGTATTATAATGGCATTGGTTGCCCATTTTAATTTAGAATTACATCAGATGGATGTGAAGACGGTTTTCCTGAATGGAGATCTAGAGGAAGAGGTGTATATGAAACAACCAGAAGGATTCTTCTCTAGTGAAGGTGAAAGCTTGGTTTGCAAACTTAATAAGTCTATATATGGATTGAAACAAGCCTCCCGTCAGTGGTATTTGAAGTTTCATGATGTTATCTCTTCATTCGGTTTTGTTGAGAATATTAAGGATCAATGCATATACTATAAGGATAGTGGGAGTAAACTTTGTTTTCTAGTTCTATATGTTGATGACATTTTACTTGCAACCAATGATAAGGGTATGTTACATGAGGTGAAGCAATTTCTCTCTAAGAATTTCGATATGAAAGATATGGGTGAGGCGTCTTATGTCATTGGCATTAAGATACATAGAGACAGATCTCGTGGAGTTTTGGGTTTGTCTCAGGAAGCCTATATTAATAAAGTTTTGGAGAGATACCGTATGGAAAATTGTTCACCTAGTGTCGCACCTATTGTGAGAGGTGATAAGTTTAATTTGGACCAATGTCCTAAAACCAACTTGGAAATGGAACAAATGGAAAACATCCCGTATGCTTCGGCGGTTGGAAGTCTTATGTATGCTCAGGTCTGCACAAGACCAGACATTGCATTTGCTGTGGGGATGTTAGGAAGATATCAAAGTAATCCAGGGTTGTACCACTGGAAAGCTGCAAAGAAAGTGATGAGGTACCTTCAGGGTACGAAAGACTACATGCTTACATACAGAAGATCAGATGACTTGGAGGTCGTCGGGTATTCGGATTCGGATTATGCGGGCTGTCTTGATTCTCGGAGATCAACATCCGGCTACATTTTTCTGTTGGCCGGTGGTGCTATCTCATGGAGAAGTGCAAAACAGACTTTGGTTGCTACTTCCACCATGGAAGCCGAGTTCGTTTCAAGTTTTGAGGCAAGTTCTCAGGGTATTTGGTTGAAGAGTTTTATATCTGGGCTTAGAATCGTTGATTCTATATCCAAGCCATTGAGAATTTATTGCGATAATTCTGCTGCTGTATTCTTCACCAAGAATAACAAGAGTGGTAGTCGAAGTAAGCATATCGACATCAAGTATTTGGCGCTAAAAGAACGTGTGACCGCCAATGAAGTAACCATTCAACACATTAGCACAGAGTTGATGATTGCAGATCCTTTGACGAAAGGCATGTCACCAAAATTGTTTAGAGATCATGTAGAACATATAGGACTTGGTTCTTCTCTATGAACAATTTATATCGCTATAATATTGAAACTCTAGTATTTATATTGTCTTCTCATTAAGCGTATACATTGAGTTTGAGAATGACAATTATTAAGTTTATGCATATTTATTTATGTGTTGGACCTAAATAAGCATCGGGCTTATTCATTATGATAAAATGCCATATAAAGGTTTGTATTGAAGAGAGAAGTTGCATCGTAATACATGGAAGGTAATACTCGTTTGTTTTAATGATGACTTACCGCCATGATTCGTGTAATGTATTTCTTTAATATAGGCATACAGATTTACAGGTTAATATGTATGGATATTAAGTTACCTATGATAAAGTTGGACCAAGTGGGAGAATGTTAGTTTGAATTCTATTAGAATAACTTCGTGATGATATTAATCTAATCTGATTTCAAACTGAATTAAGTGGTCCATGACTTAATCATAAGATTCCTAAGTTAATCCTAATTTGGTAATTTGGATAATGATCTGCTTTGTGTTTTAAGTGGAGTTAATCCTTTGATGGTAAGTGTTATATATAGGACAGTACCAGGGGTCCCCAATCTATCGTTCTTGAAAGTACCCAGCTCCATCGACGGAGAGAACGGGATAGATTGGAAGAGTCCTTGGTTTCATCAAGTGCTTAGGTTTTCCTCAAGTGCATATTTGATTTCCTGAGTGAAAGCCTGTGAAGAAGTGCAGATCTCGATCTCTTCAACTTCTATCTAACTTGCTATGGCTGGAGGTATGTGATCCTGCTTCCGCTATAATCAATTATATGATTAATACAACATGCTAGATGTTGTACTCTGGTTTTGGTATACGACACAGTTAGATGTTTACATGTTGTATACTGTACTCTGAACTCTGGATTTCTAACAACGCTTGCCTCCAAAGGCCCTCGGCCTCCTCATTCTCTTTGACTACTTCAACCCCTCCAAGCTCCACAGCCTCCACGGCGGCTCCACACTCACTACCACCCTTTTTCAGACAACCGGCATTGTCACTGGAAACCAAAGCTTCGTCAACATCACCGATGCCTGCGGTGGCAAGGCCACCTTCTTCTCCACTGTTGCTGGCTCCTAATCAGACGCCGTTTATACCAAGTCTATCAAGGAGATCCCCTACAACCTCTCTGTCCTCGAGATCTCCTATCTGATCGTCTTCCCCAGCTTCTTCATCAGCTTCTCCACCTCCGACTCCAACCCGCCGCACTTCTTGAGAACATCGGGTGCAAGACCTTCACATCTCTCAGCTCTGCCTCTGGTGTGCTCCAGACGTTCTAGTTTGCCATGGGGAAGGGTCTCATCGTTTCGCCCCTAACGACAAGGCTGTCAAGGCTCCCATCGTCCTTGATCTATCAAAGCTTTCAGAATCTCATCGCTTTGATACATGGGGAAGAATCGGAACCCGTTTTGTTATACACAACAGTGGATATATATATTTTTTAATAATATTTAAAACTCTGATAATGCTAGACTGTGAGACCAATTGAGGTCATATTATAATAAAAAAATTAAAATGACAGATTGAATTAAATATATGAATTAAATAAGATATTCTAGCTATAATCAATGATGCCCATGGCATTTTGTTAAATGGATTAAATATATGGCATTAGTAATAATGAAATTTGCATCAGGCATTTTGTTATCAATGATGTGTGGCTTTGCTCACGGGTAGGTTGTTTAAAAATTTTTAATTCTAAATTTACAACTTTCAAGTGTTGAATGTTATCTACGAAGTTATTGTTACTGGTTTATGCTCTTAAATTTGCAATTCTCGCCTCAGAATAGTATCATTTTTTAATGTTCATTGTGCCGATCTCACTCTTTATCAATGGAGATCCTGACTTATTAGCCTAGGAATAGTATCATTTTTTTTTTTTCCAGATAGTCAAGGATTGTTGGGATTGAGAGAGGAGAAAAGTTAGGGTTACGAGAAGAGAGAAGGATCGGAGGGGATGTTGATGTGAATCAAAGGTTAATGCTTATAGGAATCGATGGTGGAGATTTTTTTTTTGTCAAGAAGAACGAAACCCCTAATGGGCCCGCTAAACTAAGACATGGGCGTGCGCATGCCTCGACTGCGGCCCCACACATGGGCGTTGGTACCACCTATAGTTTGTGCTCACAATTCTCAGACATGCACCCTCACCCCGAGGATTCGAACTCTCGCCACTTGCGAAGCGTCCTCACGGGGGACCCAAATACCAATTGACCCAAAGGCCGTTGACATCGATGGTGGAGATTTTGTACAAGAGGATCGGACAGCTGAAAGCTTGGAGAGATTTTCTAGATTGAAGGTTTATGTTTATACTAATTTAATGATATTTGTTTATATTAAATTATTTATAAAAATAAAACAAAAGGCCTAGTAGTTAATGTTTACAATCATCATTTTTGGTTGTAATTTTGTAAAAATTATTATTTAATGATTAATTAAACTAAAAATTTTTAAATATATTTTTATACATTCAATTATTTTGGATAGAACTATATAATTTTAGTTTGTATGCTATTTCAATTATAAGAAAAAAATGCATTATGTCCTAGAAATGACCGCTATTATTTTAGTTAAATGCTAAATAAAGAAGTGCAATTTAATTTTTTTCTTTTAATGCAATTTTGCTTTTTACAAAAATTGGACTATAAAATTATATATATATATGTCTTAATGAAGTAAATACAATCAGTAATAAGTTTTTTTTAGACTTAATAATAAATAAAAAAAAACAATTTAATTTTTTTCTAAAAAAGTTAAGTTAATTGACATTTACTCATGCATTAGTTATGGACCACACAAGATGGCTTTCATCCTTGGGTAATTCTCATGTAATGTCTAAGATCCACAACTTTATCTATGCAAGCTAATTTTTTCTAAATAAAAATCTTAAAAGATAAATATACCCACGTATTAGCTACGGACAAGTAACAACGACTACTCTACTTAACTGATCCCCAAGTAATTATAAAAGCGATCTATTTTACATAGGGATTAGCCAAGGAAGAAATACCATTGGATATTTCCTATCCTCTTTAATTTAAATTCCTTTTTAACATCATCACCATCATAAAAAATGACCCCACCAGTATCATATCATTACTAGTAACAATTAGCACCCTCAATATCTTATCTCCAATTTTAACTCTTGGAATATGAAAAATTACTCAAACACAAAATGGCACACAAAACAAAAAATTGAGGATGGGAGACTCATCATTTCATTATCAACAAGGTGCACAATTGGCACTTGGGTCCCCATGAGGATGCTTCACAAGTGGCGAGAGTTCGAATTCTTGGGGTGAGGGTGCATGTCTGAGAGCTGTGAGTATGAACTGTGGGTGGTCCCAGCGTCCATGTGTGCGCGGGCCCCACAGACCGCAGTCGAGGCGTGTGCACGCCCTGTCTTAGTTTAGCGGGCCCATTAAAGGTTTCATTCTTCTTGACAAAAAAACAAGGTGCACATATGACCATCTTTGTTATTTTAATACAATTTCTTAATGACATATTAATCCACCCCCTATTCAACAATAGAATTCAATTTAAAACACCGTGCAAAAATCAAAGTCACTCAAGCTACATCAATGCATTCAAGGGGATAATTCCAACACAAAATCAATCCTACAATCCTATATATAGACTTTTACCCAAATCAATGGGAATTGTTCATTTCATTTCTACAAATAAAACATAAAACATTAAGGCATATAAGTCTCAAAAACAACACATACAACCTTTTTTTTTTTTTTAGGCCATTCCACAAAATTAAAAGTATGCCAAGCACCTTACTGATTTCTTCTTCTGTACACAAATCTTAATTTGTTGTCTTTCTCAAGCTAAAATCATCACAAATATACAATAAAATAAGAAGAAAAATCAAAATCAAAATTCCCTCCGCAAATTAATTATCTTGAAAATAAAAACTTATAATTTCAATATATATATATATATATATACAAACAAAGAGAATATAACCAAAAGAAAGGAGTCAAAATAATATAACCATCAAAAAACAAATTTGCTCCAATTAGATACTACTATACTTACCTCTTCCTTTTCTTTTCCTTTCCCCTTCTAACTCTCTTCTCTTCACCTTCTTAAACTTTCCTAAGCTTCTTTTCATGTATTCTCTACCTTCACAAATCTATAGTAATTAACCACGGTGATAGAACATATTTATGGTTTTGCCCTTAAACAATACAAACAAATTTATAACCAATTATGCAACTCTTAAATAGGATAGGATATCATGATTATTCAAGTTTCTTATAATGTATTTAGTCATAAATTCTATAAGCATTGTCTTTTGTTATTGATATTTTTCAATCATTAATTTTTTATATAATTTTATCCTCAGCGCATACAATTACAAACTACACTTCTTGGAATTTTAATTTTTCAATCATTAGCTAGGTGTTGCATAATAATATTATAATACTCGGCTTTCATTTTTCTGCACCATGCATGAGGGTGAATATTATAACTGTTAGGGACGCAGTGGTTAACACAGGTCCATAGTCCCACATCGCCTGCGGGACTGAGTCCCTCTAGCCTTATATACCCTTACCAAACCTTCCCTCTAACTGCAGTTATGGAGAAGTTAGGGTGGTGGGTCCCTGTATTAACATGGTATCAGAGCTTAGGTATCTAGGGCTGTGCTGTGGCTAGAATCTTGGGTCCCACATCTGCTGTGGGCCTAGGGGGCATGTTAGGGACGCAGTGGTTAACACAGGTCCATAGTCCCACATCGCCTGCGGGACTGAGTCCCTCTAGCCTTATATACCCTTCCCAAACCTTCCCTCTAACTGCAGTTATGGAGAAGTTAGGGTGGTGGATCCCTATATTAACAATAACTATTTTGTAGTTGCATATATTTTTTTGTGAATATATGTTCTAAAAAATTATTATTCATGATATTTTATATACGAGAGAAACATTCTATATTTTTTAATAAAAGTGTGAAAAATCTACAAATAATTTGATTATTTGGGCATGTTAAATTTATTTTCTTCTCCTCTGTATTGCCTTATATATCCTCTCATTTCTCCTTCAATTCTCCTCCTCCACACCAGCCTCATTAATTTGGCCAATTAAGCCGAACCACTTTGACCAACCATCTTCATTTCATCATAAATCCATCAATTTAATTCACTTATCATCACATTTATGATTTTTGTCTACATGACAAAAGCAACTGTTTTCTATGCAATTAATTAAGTTGTTGAATTCCCATCTTTTTCCTTTCCATTCATGTCATGCCCATGGAAATCAATTAATGCTCTTCTTTACATCTTATATATCAATATACTTCCAATTAATCTCTTGTTATGTATATGTTTATGCTCTTACCTTTCTAAGTTCTCTAATTTTTTTTATTATTCAAATGATGAAGGCAAGAACAACAAAGCCATGTTCTTAAATCACTGGAAGTAACATGCAGTATTAAATTCTGCCATAATTTCTGAGACATCATTTTTGAATGGAATACTGAACATATGATAATATATATATATATATATATATATAGAAGAAGAGATAATTTTCAGAGTGTTTCATATATATAATTTCAACAACTAATTAAACAGAAATTCAAAGAACTAATTATCATGTATAAATTATATTTCTTATATTATCCTTTTATTCATGTGAGGTTCATGTTCATAAAAAAAAATTGGAAAACTATTTACAGTGATCTATTCATGGCTGCATGGTTAATTATAAAATCTAACTCAAATCTGTTGAACAATTAAATCCTCTAATTATATATACATGAAATTAAAAACTATATGTACAATTTAAATGTTGACTATTATGCTTGATCCAATTAATTAGCATGGTACATCATTGTGAAAGAGAGAAGGTACTACTATGACATTTGGTGGAGGCTAGTTAATTTTCTTAGATATATATAATCTTGCTCAAAATTATTATCTATATATACAAAGGATGAACTATGATTTCATTAGTCAACAAGTGAATGAGAGCCAGCCAGCAAAGATAAGAGTAACTCAAGTCTTGAACATGACAACAAATTAATTAATATCCACGTCCATCATATATATATATATTTATATATATAGATTTTAAAAATGGTTTAAACAAAATAAAAGATATATATTTTAACAATAAAAGTATAATTATTAAGTTATTATAATAGGAGAGAATTTATTTTGATTAATGATCACCCTACCTTGTAGTGTCTGTGTGTGCGCTTGTTTAAACCATATGTCCCTCCTTTAATTCCAGCTATAATTTCAACTTTGGAAAGTGTAATGGAGATCAATCTTGAAATTTAGCATTGTAGTTTATTGGGAAGGCAATGATTAAGGGTTTTATTTCTCTATTATTTTCTTCATCCTTTTTTTTTTAACTTTTTTTAATCTTTTTGTTTTCATTTATAGTATTTGATACTTCATGATTTAGACTGTGGTGTGCAGCTATAGATTTTATTTATGGTGATAATTTGGCATGATATATATTTCTATCTCTGATCTAATCCGAAATATTTTAATATTGTAATTTTAAAATATGGTTACCAACAATGAGTTTTAATAAGATTAGTTATTTTAAATCTTAGTATGATTTAATAGTCTATAACTATATATAAGCAACGAAGGGTGTTAAGTTGTAATTGAGAATTAACATGAACACGAGTTTTGAGCAATGATTTAAAAATCGAACCGGACTGGCCGATTCAACCAGGGATCGGGTGATAAACTGGCCCAGTTAGTCACACCAAATAGTAAAAAACCTGACCGGTTTATTTATTTTAAAATTAAACATTTAAACCCGGTTTAAAAACAAAAAAACATTGATAAAAACAAAAAAAAACATTTTGTTAGAATTAAATCATTAAAGTTAAACAAATCTTACAAAAAAAACTTATTTTATTTATTTGTATGTTTGTATTTTATTGTTGTTGTTGTATAGTGTATACTTATATTTTATTTAGTTCTTTATTTTTGAATATTTGTTGTATAGTTGTATCCTTATATATTTGTATTTTGAAAAATATAATTTTATGTAGAGTTGACACTTTGTGATCTTATAAATACAATATAACTTTGCAATATGTAATTTTGTATTTTTTTTATTTTTTGCCAATTATTGTTTTTTCTTATCCCTAAAATATGCGTGATATATTTATATTCATTTGGGATGTTTGGTGATGGATGTCTTCTTTTCTTGTAATTTTTTTAGGGTGTTATTTTATATATATATTTGAGAGGATTCTTAGATTTAAATTCCATTTCCTTTAAGTTACACTTACCTTTTAAAATAACTAGTATGTGTTATATAGAGAGTTTTCTTTTATTTATTTATTTATTTTTTGAAGATCATACTTGAATAATTAAAAAAAAAAAATTAAAATTTTAAAAAAGGAGTTACACTTAAAAACATAATAATTAAATATGTGAAAAAAAAAATAAAATTAAAAGAAAAGCATGACCAGAATAGAAGAATACTGATCTCATTTTTGATAAAATAGAAAATAACCCAAACTATCATCTTAAAGAGAACTTACTTTTCCAAACTAAATGAAAAATGGATATTAAATAAATGTTATTCTAGAAATTCTAGTCCTAATCAGGTTTAAAATTATAATATATCACCTATTTATTCTGAATTTTCAGGCTGTATAAAACAACAAACATATATACAGTCAACATCAAATATTAATCATATTTCATGCTTTTCCTTGTTCATTCTTGGATCCTCCTCAGATGTCCCTATTCTTAACCTTCCCTTCTTTTTTTCTTTTTTCTTTTTTATATTTTTTTATTTGACTCAATGGAGAAAAAGGACCATCAAAAGAAAGCATGTAAAGTATCCATTTTTAAAACAAAAGAAAAGGTTAAGGCCAAAGTTACCATATAAGTATCATCTCTTTTGATAAACCAAAAGTTAGTTACTACTATAGTGCATACACAACCACCTTGCTATGCTTAATTATGTCTATCAGAAGCTACCAAGTTATATATAGATATACAACAATATAATCATCATCATCATCATCATCATCATCATCACCATCTCCTTCTTGTTAATTAGTTATAGCTAACTAGAGCATGATATATATATATATATATATGATGGCTGCGCCTGTTTCAGTTACAAGGTTTGCTTGCATGCATGAGCCAAGAGATTCTCCTAACCCACTGAAATTAATCAGGATACACATGCATCATCCAAACACTAGCTAAATTTTTTTATTGAATAACATTAACATGTATGGACACATAATTTTCATACAAATATATATATATCTCACCAAAACTACATGCATCCTCAAACACCAAGTGATCAAGAACACTCAGGAATGCTCTCAAGCACCGGCCTCCACGGACTACGGCAAGATTGAAGGGTGGTCGAGTTCCGATCGAAGCTCTTAAATTTATCAAGCTCAAGTAATACACGGTCCATCATCGCCTTCTCGCTTCCGGAGCAGTTGGCAATAAGCTGAGCTGCTTCCTTCTTTGTTAGAAGTATCTTCACTCTTATGACTGGTTCCTTAATCTCTTGAGCTAATAAGTGATTTGCATAGATGTTGGCTTGCTTAAAGGCATCTATAGAAGTTGGTGTAGGCTTCTTGATTGCATGGTGTTTCAACCCCTTTCTTCTCTTTCTTCCATGACCTAAGGAAGGTAAGCAATTCCCCATTAGTGCAAGAGGGAAAGCTGAGAGAAGAGACAGGAGAAGGTTGAGAATTAATCAAGCAAGAGTGATATATATATATATATATTTATATATATATATATATATAATGCATACGGTCGGTAGGGTATAAAAAGGCAGGTGGAAAAGAGATAAAAATGCATGCTAAGTGACATGAGAGAGAGAGAGAGTCAAAGATGCATGGCTTGATTGAATAAATGTGGGAAGAGTTAATGGTGGGCTTGAAAGAAAAAATGCATGGTGTGAGAACAATATTGTCACATATATATGATCATGTGGACTGTAATGCATGCACAATTTATGAGAAAAATTTGTGGGGTGATTAGTCAGGTCAACAACAAGCATGACTAGGGTTTCATGATTTTTCACTGAACTTGAATTTTTTTTGTATAATAATTAAGCTTGGCATGCTTTGAGATTTGTGGGATCAATTCATATCTATTATCTTACATATATACATATGATGGAGAACTGGTATTGCACTATAGGTAATTAGAAATATTGAAAATATATATGAATTTATTATTTTTTAAATTGATATAGAAGAATGAAAATAGGAAAAATGCTATGAAAAATAAATAATCTACGTAAGATGAAGTTTATACCATTATTTTTCTTTGTTATCTTCTTCATTTTCCTTAAATATAGTAATGAAAATGACCAAATCAATAACCATGCATCCCTTTCAACTCACATTATTCAAACCCAGATAAGAATTGGAGGTCTTTTCTTTATTCAATTAAGAGCTATTATATATATTAGAGTTTTGATTAATCATCTTATCAAGGCTTGGTTCACTTGCTTTCTTTTTTTTTTTATAATTATTTTTTTAATTAATGCAGTACTAAAATAATTAATCAAATTCATTTTGCTAACTAGTATTACAACAGCTCTATAGTAGCAATTACTAATATAAACATAATAAACATTCAATTCTTGCTAACTTAGAGACAAATGATTAAATTTTTTAATACGGTGTTTGACTTGAGGGATTTGAATGGCTGAAACTGTTGATCTCCAAATTTATTTTTAATGTTTTTTTTTTAACAAAGATAAAAAATATAGTCTCAATAAAAAGCTATCAAATAACAAAAAAGTATGGAAACGCATTAATTACGATAACTTATCGACCACCTAAAACCTTATTAAGCCGCCCACATGTCATATGTCACTTGCAAACCATGAAAAATTTTCATAAACTAAATTGAATTAATAAAATCCCCTTCAATGCTTTTTCATAGCCAGAGAGAATTCATGTGAACAAAAATTTATATAAATTAAGAAATTTGGTTAATTCATGTTGGAATGTTTGGTAGTCAATTATACAATATATATTTTATACCTGAGTGCATGAAATCACAATCAATGTAGAGTTTGGGAATGTCTGATCTCTAAATATATTGGAATGCAGACAAATGGAGTTGTTTGTTAAGACCAAATTGAGTGATCCAATCTGAAAAGCTACCTATAAAAAAATTAAGGAAATTAAAATGTTTGAAAGGAAATTCCTCATTGTCACATGATATTGATTGAGGTCATTACATGCAGTTGACACTCAACATGAAAATTGATATTTAAAACATTCTTAGTTATTAGGGAAAGCTCTTTAATTAAAAGCTTATATTTAGGTGTCTATATATATATATATATAATCGAAATAAACAAATAACAATCCAATATCAACTATTTAAATAAATAGTGAGTGCAATATGGATAAACATAAATCTCGCTTAACTTTTTTGATTGATTAAATTAATACTATTTCAATTTATACAAACATAAACCCCACCTTATTTTTTTTTGATTGGTTATCTAATTTGTGAGAGATTGAGAATTATAATTAAGATGGAAAGTCAGAAATTAAAGAGATTTTGTCTTTATTTATTGAAGATTAATTTTAGGAATTACGCAAGCCTTTAATATTTATGATTTGTTCTTCATCATTCTTTATTATTTAAATTATATACATTAGAATTTTTTTTTAAAAAAAATAAATTATGTTGTCAAGGTAAAATGATAAAAATTGGAGTTACTTGGAAGAAATACTAAAAGACCTACACATTATACGAATAACATAAATCGCTAAGTCTTTCTAAATTGAAATATAATCTCATACAATGTTATATCCTGAATTCATAATAATTATTTTGACAATTTAATAATAAATGTGTATCACAAAAGAAAAAAAAAAAGACGTTAAAAATTACAAGTAAACTTTAGCACATAATTACATACCTCAGTGCAGGTAGCTCCATTCTCTTCATTTTTTTTTCGTTTTATTAATGTTCTGTCCATGTCAGCAACCTTTTTAAAGAAGACAAGATGAACGAGGACGGAATGGAGAAAAAAATATCCAAACGAAGCATGGAAGAAAAATGATGAAAGTAACTTGCTCAAGAAAAAGGCAATCCTTGATTTTATCATCCACACACAAAATTCCAAGTTTTCATATTCCAGGCTTTTTTTTTAATAATTTTATTATTATTATTATTATTATTTTAACCAAACACATTCTTGCTAACAAAAGTAACCATTAGTTTAGAAGGAAATAAATCTATAATAATAATAATAACATTCATTCAAAGCATGATTGCTGGATGACAAGTATACAGCCAAGTAAAGGTGGTGTATGACCATCAACGTTCAAATGATCTGGACATGAATATAAGAACAATATCTGAATGTGATCCAAAGATGAAACACAGTCACAAGACTTCTCATCCTGGTTTTACTTGCCATACTACAAATACCTCATGTTAGATGTGCTCAATTGTCTCTGGTCTGAAACCCCCATTCATTCAACCCCACTGGCCCCACAAAACAAAAACTCTTTTTTGGCATCTAACCCTCAACCCAAGGTGCAAAGAGATAATCCAATGGTATGGCACACAATCCTAGCATACAACAACCCATAAATAATGCAAATGGATAAGATTGGCTATAAAAGGAAGTTGTGACATGGCACACAAAAGTGTGATCATGGAAAAGCATTGAAAGTATTCACATTTGCAAAGCTAAGCTTTTTTGGATTTACTTCCTAGGTGTGGCTTATGAGGCAGAGATTTTGTTGGCACAAATACAACATAAATATAATATGATATAATATAATTATAATTTATAAGTTGGCCCCTCATTAGAAGAAACAAGGTTAACAAGTTCAATTACATGCACAAATTACAGATTCAAGTCCCACATTGGTGCTGATCAAACTTATTGACCGTTCTTTCAATTCATTGCAAAAATGTAGAGCCACCAGCAAAAGCTTCACCTACCTGCATAGGTAATCATAAAGGAAAATGAGAACTGAAAATTTAATTGATCTTTATGAAAGGTATACCTTATAGTTCCTGTTTTATAGTGCAAAGGGCCCTTGTGATCTTCTAGAATTTGGAGAAGAAAAAGAGAGTCATCGACAGAATACCAAAAATATTGATGTTGAATTTCAGGTTCTTCTAGTCATGATCGATCGTTAAATTTAAAACGCAACAAACAATAATAATTTAGAATTTCCGGTCATAGACATCATTAAGTACATGGCATAATTTCCAGCTGAGGATGTACAAATCTTGGTTAGAAAAAGACTGCACCGATAACATTGACCGCATACCATGCCTGAAGGAGAGAAAACTGAGCCCCTATTAACCTAGATTTTGTAAGGACGAAAATAAAACAACACAAGTAAGACAATCGAAGAATAATTACATTATCTAACACAGATTTACAAGACGGTGTTTATATGAAGAGCTTTAAGCAATGATGTGGCCATTTGTTTGACTAAGACTTGGCCCCCGGAGCGCTGCCCGTCTCTCCGTTCTTCGATCAGGTTCTGTAGCTTTTGAGGAAGCTCATTCTCCACAATGAGTTGTTTTGGTCGAGGATGGTGCTCATAAACAGCCTGCGGAGAAAAGGGAGGAGTCAACCAGAATGCCAATACTTGGAAAATATTGCCGCAGATCAAAATTATGGCATGCCAATGTAAAGCAGGAAGCTTGGTTATTCCCCACAGCAATCTCAAGTATTCTATCTGCTCTGATAAGCAACCTCACATAAATATAATTTGATTCCTTATCCTCAGGGAAATCAATAAGTAACAAGTGATGTAAACGATACAGCATTAATCCAACTTAAGAAGCACAGATGAGAGCATAGACCAACCTTTATTAGTTTGAGCAGATTAAGACGAGCTATTGCATCTTGATGGTCAAGCCTTGCTATGAGCAATGTGGTCAAACCATTGATTGCCATTGCAGTATTTATTCTGGAAGATTTCCTGCATTTCAGGAAAAGGAGAAAAAGAAGCAAATTTTATCAAATGAGAGGGACAAAAACAAAAACACAATAGATATTGAAGAAATTTTAAATTAATGAAAAGGCGGCTAAGACCACCAACCAGACCACTAGATTAACTGTGAATTCAGCCCACCAGGTTCCAATTTGTCAGTTTATTCTTTTACTTTTATAGGAATCAAGCTTCTAATGAACCACTAATCAATTTTGTAACAAACCATTAATTAGTACATGTTCACAGAACACCAAATAACTATCACATGGCATGCTTTGTTGGTGCTAAGACCAGGAAAGCAATGTCACATGTGGAATTGATGTCTTATAAGCTATACATCAGCAAAATCGAGCTGTTTGGAAGTGATGCCACATTTGCATCATGAGGGTCATGCCAATTACACAAAAATGCAGCAGTGAAAAATAGGGCCAACATAAAATACTAACATGCAATTTCACAAATTGCAAATTGCAATTCAAGTACCTCATCACTAACCAACTCAAATTCTAGTGAGTTAAGTGTCATTTGCCAAAAGCGAGTCATATTTATTAGTGATGGGAATATAGCAGTTTGGGCACTTACGTGATGATTTTTAAGAATGGCTCCAATATGTGCACAAAGTACTGCTCAGGGCAGTTCTGGAAAAACTTCACTAATTTCTGGATTGCTTCTTTCTTCAACAATGCTTGTTCCACTTTCCTGTGATCATTATCATGAGCCAAGCAGACTGCGATAGAATCTAATGCTGTCACTGCCCATGCTTCATCCTCCAAAAGGTTCAAGTACACATCCAGTCCTCCATGAGCCCTTAACTGCTCCCTAGAGTTTCGAGATGCATGCGCCATATCACAAAGTAAAGGAAGGGCATTCTGCTTCAGTGGAGAATCAGACTCAATAAAATTCATCAAGTGTGGAATAATTCCATTTTCAGCTGCTTGCTCCTGTCTTCTCTTATTTATCTTGCAGAGGTTGAAAAGAGCATTGAGAACCTTCAAGAACAAATAACATTAGGAGGGACGGTCATTGAACACCATTATAGAGTATCTTTTAAAAGAGTTCCTACTACAACAGTAACAATTATGTCATGCAATTGCAAAGCAAACACAGTAAGCACAAAACTTTGCCTGAAGGCAGAATAATCCCTTAAAATAATGCTTTAGCATGCAGTCTACACAGAAATTCAAGCTATTAAGCCCAAAATTGTGCATAGACAAGAGGTTCTCTTGCCTGTCTAATCAAGTTAGAAAGCAAGTTAGTTAAACACTTCTAAAGAGACCATGGATGCCTAACTTCATACAAGCTTACAAAGCAGAGTTCGAACTTGTTGCCATCACTCTTGAACTTATTCGCTGGCATAAATTCATGGTATATCAATACTTTGGTAGCTTATGTTTTCTTCCACTTGGTCCTGATACTGTCACTTTTGAACAAAATGAACCTAGCGTTTTGTACGTTTGTACTCAAGCGTCCGAAGTAAAAGAGTAAGCTGAGAGGTGGCTCAAACCATGGCCATACATTACAAGATGCGAGCACATTAGACAATAATCCTAACAAATTGCATAAGTACATGCAACGGAAGGTTGTTACCAATATGTACTCTAAGTAAATCAGGCTTTACTGTCAAAAACCTTGCTTATGATCAAAAGCCCTTTGCATTACCTACAAAAAGAATCTGTGCACATCATATGTAATGGTGCAACATTTATTGTTTGTAACATTGAAGGCATGATATCCAATAATAAAGCTAGTTTTATGCTGGATATAAGCTCTATGAGCAAACATTTTGGCATCCTCCTATTCACACAAGTGAACAAATTAAACACAAACAAGGAATGGACTGACTTAAAAACTTTATGAGGATCATATACAAAACACACCTACAAAGCCCAGCCCAAGTAAAATTCTTATGGACGCAGGATTGGACAAAAATGTGGCATCCAAGAACCAAATAAAATCTTGAACTATTCAAAAGTGACGATGAATTTCAAAAGTTGATGTGACATCATGGGCATAATGTATAGAAGTACACGATGCAAGCACAAAAAATTAAAAAGAGATCCAGAACAAAAGATGGCAGTTAAACATTATCCAACTGCAATTTGGTAGTCTAGAGTAAGCAGAGGAAATGAACACATAGAACATGAAAAAAATGCATATAAATACCAGATGCATCCAAAATTAGAATTCAAGAACAGAAGGCAGCAGTTAAAAAATATGTATGTGCAAATTACTGAAATTTGAGAGGATTGAGCAATCAGGGCAATTGAATACATGGTACTCACTTCATTATGTATTTTGAAGACAAGTGGCCCTTCATGGAGCTCCAGATTTGGAATCAAATATTTGATTGCATCAGCACGTTGAAGATTGTCTAAACAGTTGGGGTCGGTTGACAGATAATTGATACACATCAAAATCTAATCAAAAGAAATTTACATTACTTCAGTAATGGGTAATATACACAAAAATTGAATTTTGGTTCAGTCATGAACAAACAAACTCACCTTCAAAAGAATTGGAGACTCAATCTTATTGAACATCTGAAAAAGGCGACTGAGCAAGCTTTGGCTGCACATGTATGACTTCACAATAGTGTCAGCTTGTGCGAACTCAAGCAACAGATCAGCAACTTTTTCAAGATATTCTCTTGCCACATCAGCATTCAGTGATGAGACCATTTGTGATAGCAATCCAGATGACGTTGTACTCCCTGGTCTTGCATTCAGAACACCAGAACCAGATAGCACACCTGATGCTGTCTGAGATGCAACTCCGGAGGTTGCCCCTTCATTAGTATTTGCTGACCCAGCATGCGATGGCAAAACCTTTTTACTTGTTCTATTGGGATACCTCATATTGGCATCAAGTCCATTTTCCCGTCCATGCTTGGAAACCTCTGCAGAGAATATAAAACAATTTGGCATATTTAATCAAAACCAAAGGGAAAATGAAGTTAAGAGCCTGGAAATGGTCAGCCACAAATTATCAAACAATAGAGCATTATATGAAACCTATACCAACTGATATTATCTAATTCAATTCTTGCAAAATTATCACCAGACAATTTGAAGGAATGCTTATTAACATAATGAATTTTTCATAATCACAATACATCTCGGTTTAAACCATCACACATTTGGATATCAGCAACATGGCAAATCGAAGCTTGATCCTTCATGATAGCACTAAGATGAATCGAGGGGTAAAAGTAAAAATATGGCAAAGAGATGCCTGTATTCATAAAAATTGATGGCGGCTTAGTTGTAAGCGAGCAACTAGGGGATCTGTTCTGTCAACACTTTTTCTGAACGCATAGCACATGCACAACAAATTTACCTGCAAATTCTGCCATCAGAAGGTCAAGTTCACCATTTACTTTTCTTTCAGTTGTAGCATGTAAAAGTGGCAAGATGTTTTCATGTCTTTCCAATCCAGAGAGGTGGCGAACATAATCAAGTTGTCCCGAGACATGTCGAGAAGGCGGCTCCTTTTCCAGCAAGCTAAGAAGAGGTCGAATCTGGTCATTCTGAGCTCCTGATGCACTAGTGGAAACATTGTTTAAATTTGAGGTGCAATCAACACTTTTACGAGGAATATCAGTAGAATTTCTACTTGCAGGGTTAGTAGCTCTTTGCTGCCAAAATAAATCAATATCGACCCGAGAAATGTCAGGCTTCCATAGACCTAAATGTTCTTGCTCTTTTGATGTGGCAACTGAAACTCTGTTCATTAAAAGACCAGTATTTTCAGTAGCACCTTCTGGAAGCCTAGCAGTCACCGAAGCTTCAATGTTAGCATGCCCTTGGTGAGACTTATCTTTATCACCAGAATACTGCTTTGTATCCAACAAATTAACCTCTGGTCTTTGTGGGTGGGATGCTGAAGTGGGCAATAATTCTATATTGCCAGCTGATAAAGGATTTTCAAGCCTGACCTTAGATGGGTCAAGTTGACCAGAGTTGGAAGCTGGGGCTTCAAATTGTGCAACAGTATACTGATTAGAAGGATCCAGAAGACCAGATCTTGATCGTGGAGTTGCATTCTGTGGAATGGGCAAGGAGGCCAATCTTGTCGCTTCATTCAAGTTGTGAAGTGTGTTCACTAGCCTAATAAGTATACCGTTCTTTGCAGCAATTCGACAGAAGTCGTTCCTAGGAGTAGAATGCTGAAGTTTAAAAACTTGCCACATCCCATCAATAGCAAGATGGACCATTTCCCTGATGATGTAAGGAGAGTCATTCCATCTGTACAAATAATGGGACTAAGGAATCGAGCACTCATTAGCAGAGATGAGAGTTACAGACCTATACTTGGCATAATCAGCCTCAAGAAAGCCAACCAAAACCGGTATACCACGACAAGCAACAAACATTTGTAAAGTCAATATACTGTATGAAGGGGGAGATAAGTTAGGCATTTTTCCCTACCAAAAAATGAACAGTTAAATTCATTAAAATCGTGTGCAATCTGAACCTTGACTGGCAAAGTTGCTGAATAAAATAAGCTGCTTGCATCCGGACTTCCCGAGGACGATCATGAACTGCAAAGTTCATGACGAGAGGAATCTGTGATTTCATATTCCAGTCAATACCAGAAATTATCACAAAGTTAAAACCTCTATTTGTAAATAACTACATACAAAATAAAATAAAGCATTCCTTTTCTCAAAGAATGACATAAATCAAAAATCAGTCTCACAAGGCCAATCAAACAAGCATTTTCTTGAAAGGCAGGGTTATCTTTGATGATCAGATTGACAACTTGGAGAACAGAAGATATAACCTGCAAAAAGAAAAAAAAATGGTTTTTGTATTTCACAGAGATCTTCAATCAAAAGAAATCTATAAATTATATAATTGATGCTAAATCACTAAACAAGCAGATTGCAACGCAAAAACATACACGATTTTTCGGAACATCAAGAAGTTCCATTAGTGGAAGTAAGCCATACTGGGACATGAACACATGCTTCTGTTCTGGACGTTGTGTAAAGAAAGTGAATAGCTTCTGGCATGCTGACAAAATTCTGTCTTCAGGAACATTTGGCTTTAACAATCCAACTAACTTGCTAAATTCTACAGGCTACACAGAAAACAAAGCAACAAAAGTGCATTGTTACACCAAGAAGACAAAGTATCCAAGACAATAATGATGCATTAACGGAAAATTTATATATTTTCCACTGAGTACAGACTGAGGACAAAAATATACACAAACAGCAGATTGACTGATAAACTGAAAATCAAACAAGCAAAACTCACTACACCAGCCTGTCATATGGCCGAAGAGCTTCATTAGTGAGCCACTATTATCTTTCATAACCTAACATATTGTATACACACACAATCCTCCATGTAATTGAATACATTTCCAAAAATAATTATCACTCAAAAGTCAAAACTACAACTATCCTGCTTGTTTTGGTTCATATCTGAAAGTTCACTAGCCATTCCTGTCAAAGTAAGCACACACCAGATGAGAATAAATTGACTTGGGAAGCATTTCACATTTTGATTTTTCTAAAATCAATTAGCAACTTAATAAAACCATCATCCCTTTATATCAGCTAGGAACTATAAGGAAGTTCATAAATTCAAAGCAGCATATCTGACTAGCATTTGCAATGTATTGCATAAACACCTGTAAATATAAACTTCACTAAGTGACAAAAAATCAGTTACCCAGTGGAAAACTAACACAAATTTTGCAGTAACCCTTCGTTTTTAACCAAAGTGGATGCAACTGTCAACAATTAACTTAAAATGCCCACTTAGAAAGAGTATGCTTATTGTGGCAGACCTGCACTTCTAGATGCGGCCATAATTTCAAAACCAAGGCTTGGAAGGTGACACTGAAGATAAAGAAACCAATACAAGCACGTTCTATTATAATGCAGGTATCAGCATACTTTTGATCCCCTTTCTAAAAACCTATGGCATGTTAAATGTTCAACAAAGAAAAGCACATCATTTTCTAGTTAAAAGAACTATCAACTAGATGGAAAAACGAGCACCTGTAAAGGAAAAAGGTTGTCTGCAGGTATGTTTTCATCAAAGACCTGTCAAATAAAAAATATTTCATAACATCATGTCCCCAAAGTTAAAAATAGATTGCCCAAAAAGAAAAAGAAAAAAAGAACACAGGTATTTTCTACATTTTAATTATAATATTGAGGATCCTAGTACCAGCCACATACCGTACTATCAATATCAATCCCATCCTCCTTAAGGACACCCATAACAAGCTCCAGAAGCTTTCCACCATTTCTCTGTCCAGCATCATTTTCCATTTGTTTATGAGATATCCTAGCCTTGAGAGTCTTAGCCAAGTCATTCTGCACACCGTCCAGCAGGACAGAGTTTCCTTGGTCAATCGTAGAAGTTGAGGCTTCAGATATTTGATCCCCATGAACTTTGTCTAGTGGTTGAAATAGGTCATCAAGGGAAGCATCCCCTGGTGTGTCACTAAACCTACCCAGTTCATGATCCCCAGATACAACAGCCGGTGTCATAACCTACAATGCAATTTTAAGCAACGTAGATTTATTAACAAGCAAGAACAGGAATAAAATGGCATAGACATAAAAATCAAGTACATAACATAACCTTATTTAGAAAGTGTAACCATCATCCTAAACCAAATATACAAGAAAAACAAAGTAAGAAACTATGTCAACAAATGAAAAGGAACATTTCCCCCGATGTCGTTCATTAATGAACGACACATTTTCGAGTATGATGATAATTACTAATACACGAACTAGACAATGATATTGCATGGTGCTGAAAAGCAAATCATGACAAAACTTTATTGTCCAAGTCAAAGTATATACAATAACAACAAACCCAAAATTACCTTCTGAGAGTTGATATTTTGGATTCCAGATCCAAAAGAAGATAAGCGCTCATTGAGAGAACTTTCAGTTTCAGGTCTGATCTTGATAGAATTCTCTCTTTTAGACTCTATCAGGTTCACTTTGCCATTTACCAATATATCATTATGCAAAGACTCATTGGCCTCTGGCAGACCAGTAACAACTGCCTCCTTTAAGGGAAAAGATTGTAAAGATGGCTTGTCATGAAAGAATAAAGTAGGATCTTTGGGAGAAAGCATATCATCTTTGAAACTGTCTGCTTCTGTTAATCGAGAACTCTGAGCATCCAACATTCCACTATGATCATCATCTGACCCATTTCTTTCAACAGAATCAGAAACAGTAGACTTTTCATTTGATCCATCCTGTTACATGGGAAGACTAAATTATCACAAGAGCCTTCTAATCCGTAACAAATTGTACAAATTGAGAACAAATGCTCTATGTTCCATGTTATGCAAAAGGCAAAGGCTCACACCACACTAGAATGTATATATATATTGATGAAAGATACAGTGCGCTGATGAGGTGCATTTATATGAGCCTGTAGTAAAAAATTATGCATTGAGGCCAATGATAGGACTGATGGTGGGCTTACTTGATCAAGATCAGAGGTAACACCATTTCTACTTTCTCTTTCACCAATAGTGGGATCATCCCCAGTTGAGACATCATCAGCAGTAGTAGAATCATCAATGCTCCTGAAACAAACTGTCACTGCTTTACTTCATCTAAAAAAATATCTGAATGTCCCACCAAGAAAATAGGGAAAAGAAAAGGTAGACTAAAATTGCTTTCTTGTTAACAGTAAACAAATTCGGACCAGCTACTGGGAAGTGGCCATAATAATATACATGAGTGCAATTATTTTAAAAATACCAGAGACAATAAAATGAAACAGAAGATGCTAATCCAAAACTACAGATTTGTACAGAAATTTGATAATCACAATTAAGTTGCCTATCAATAATAAGAAACCCAATTAGCTATATTTTCTAGGCAGAAGACTATAGATAATAAGAAACTCAATGTGCTATATTTTCTAGGCAGAATATGGAAATCGGAAAATGAAGGAAGAAAACATACAATTGCACAAAAAGGGGAAAGGAAAGTTTAGGAGAGAAATATGTATCTTGAAGGTAATGTGAATTCCAATAAAATATTAAGAAAGCATGCATATGATACTAAAAACACATACTGCTGGAATCAATCCAACAGTCACTTGAAGACAATTGTAGGAAAAAAATATTCTTCCGTCCACCTTACAGACAACTCGAAGGCATGCAGCTTGCAGTCATCAAATTGATATCAATTATAATAAAAATCGTCATATATTGAATGGACACCAAGATTGGCATGCATGACATGAGTATTTCCAAATATAGAAATATCTAATAACAGATTATAGTTATTTAGACCAACCTTATTGATTCACGAGTTTGCCCAATAGAGGATGAGAACGCGCGTCTTGAGTTTTGAATCCAAGGATGCAAGAGTAATGTTTTTGCATCTGGCCTTTGCATTGCATCCTGGGCATTCTCCTTGATATAAGCTTGGTTGTTTAAGACAATAAAATTGGAAAATAAATAAATAACTAAATAAATAAAGAGATGCCATTTGACAATCTAGTCGGCAACCTTCTTAAAACACTGGTGAAGAAAATCAGTAAAATCTGCAGAAAAACCATCAGGTATGGGAGGGTGCAGATCCTGAAAATTATACACAACAGAATTATCATTCAAATCTTTCCAAGATACCAATCATATGCATGCTGACTCTAACATGAACAATCTTAACTCTAAAAAATATGAACTTCAAATTGGAAAAAAATGATGCAGAAGCATTTGACTCAGCAAAGACGCCAAGAAAAAAAAGAGAACAAGATTTGATCACCAGATTGAAAACAATATGCGATTAGCTTTAAGAAGTACCTCCTAAATGCTCATAGACAAATATACAACAGTCATTAAAGTGGATGGTCACTCCCTTCCACAACTTCATAATAACTAGAAATCACATGAAATCATGAATTGATGAACTATGTTTACAGAACCCAAGACCTATGGAATCCTTAAAACAATGTTTGGTTGAAGGAAAAAAATGTGGGTTTAAAGGAATTTTTTTAAATATAGAATTGAAGGGAAAAACTTTTACTTGAGCTGACAAAATTTTACCTTAATTACTACTAAAAAAATTAAATTTTTATAAAATTAAATTTTTGTTTTTCTAAATAATGATGAATATTTATTAATATTAATAATTTTTTAACTTAATTATTTAACATATTTTTAAAAAATAAAATTTTCATTAAAAGTATGCCTATAACTTATCACAAGTAAGTTGGGAGAAAAGTATTTGGGGGAAAGTATTTGTCCCCCAACAAAGTATGGTGTAAGTTGTTCTCATTAACAGGTAGAAGAACATGAAATCTTGCTGATGTGGTCGAAATTTAATACACATTTATATATTCTAGTTCCCTTTATGTTTTATCTGCATGCTCTCCACTACATGTTTTTACATAAAGAGCAATCACTATGACAAATATATTTAAGTGCCACACTCGAAAGAAAACAAGAGCAAGAGACATTATGAGAGATTATGAAGTGTTAAATACAACTACAACGCCATTCAAGCATAAACTACCAACCTATCTAGTCAGAATAATTAGGTTATAACACCTTATAAATGGCACAGCTAACAATAATCAAATAAGGAAAAATTGGCAGTCCAAAATAGATCACAAAATAATTGATTATCATGTCCCTTGCCCCACTTTTAAGGGTGACCAGCGAGTAGTTAAGCTTGGGTAAGGTGTACATAGATCTCACAAGACATGTTTAATAAATTCCAGTCCCCTTCTCACAGAATAGTATGTGTAAACATATTTTATTTTGAGTTAACGAGAAGAATATTTGCACTCCACACGTATTGCATATTCACAACCACCCATCCCTGACGGCAAATCACAAATGAAACATGATCATCACTTAAATGTGAGATATGATGGTAAAACCTCAATAACATATTTGTATGTCAGAACTGATGTTTGCATGTATGTGTGGTTCATGCATGTATACGCATGTAACTATGTGTATATCTGTCTCTAAATGCATTTATATGTGTGTATGCTACTATGTGCATATCTGTCTCTAAATGCATTTATCTGTGTGAGTTTGAACATGCTTAAATGTGAGTTACTTGTGTCTGTGTGCGCACACATGCGCACACAGTTCATGCAGTAGACTTTGCCATTATTCCAAAAACAATTATCAATAAAAGGCATTCTGTGTAGTAAATAGCAAAAATAGATAAACTGATGTTTCAAACCTGACAATTCTCGCATTACTAATTATAAATGTAATCTATATTTGAAAAGACGAGCAATATTTGTAAGATATTGAAAAAAAACCTGAACAATCCGAAAAAGAGCAGGCATAGGTTGGAGATCATAGTATGGAGGCACACATGTGAGTAGCTCAATGACAGTACATCCAACACTCCATATGTCTGATGCAGCAGAAACACCAGACATTTCGATAACCTAATAATGCAAACATGTTAATTATAATGTGTTTTTTTAGGTTGGAAACAAATGAATTGTTGGAACTATAAAAAAAATACAAAGGTATTTAAGGTTCTCTTTATAAATATTTACAGAAACTATAACTTTGAAACATAAATTAATCAAAGTTGACTCTGCTTCATTCAGAACAATAAGCTTGCTTTGACAACATAAAAACTATTGTTTCAAAATTTTCAATTCATGATCAATTTTCTGTTTGTTAGGTTGTGCAAGATATCTTTTATACACCCTTTTTTGGATCCTACAATTAATTTGTGTTGTTATTCTGAGAATTTCTAGGAAAAGCAATCTGGATTTGTGAACTGTTTCCAGACGAGATTTAAGAAAATTCCATATTATTTTAAACAGGTAATTTGTTTTCATAAATAAAAGGTTGTTGGGAGATATTCCCTCCTCCAGAAATCAGGAAACTAACTAATTTGTTTCCTAATTTCTTGCTGCTGTGTACACCCATAAAAGAGGGCTTGTGCCTCTCCAGTTCAATAAGGAAAATAACAGAAAAGTTTCAGCTCACTCTTTTCTTCCCTCTTCCTCTATATCCAGTTTTGCTTCAATTTGATACCTCTATATGGTTACACCCATGCTTAAGTCTATTTATATCAAGGATCCCTAATTAGACTGCCCTTGGTCTATTCTCTTGCCCAACCAATTCCCTCAAAATCTCGAAGGCAACTCACATAAATGTGTTATACTCACCTGACCTCATTTTCATTTTCAACATAACTCTTGCTTCTTTCATTCCATAGAAAACTACATAACACCTCACACAACGGCAATGTATGTCAAGTTTTCCATCTCTCACTAATGAAATTTTCTGCTTGCATTCTCACTCACCAACAACCCAAACATGGCAATCAGCTTCTTACTTTGCCAAGAAACTTCCGCAATTTTTTCACATTTTCAAGTTCAGTTTAGGAATGAAAGGGCTCTGTAGAAAGATCTAATACTAACCACGCAAACAGAAGTGTTTCAAACTTATATGTGTCTTTCATATTATTATTCTTCATGATTAACATTTTGACCTCTTAACTACAAAATAAGAAAATAAAATATAAAAAATAAAAACACAAAAAAAGGCCAAGGAGGAACAATAACAATTCAATCTTTAAATCTGAACTCTATGGCGTAGTTGACTTCATTTATAAATTTTAATATGTTGTACTTTCTGATCTGGTCTAACTTATGTTCAATTTTGTGGCATTTCATACTTCCAAAATGAGAAATTGCTTTATGGGGCTTCATAGTTTAATGATGTCTATCACCCTAAAATCAAGAGAAATGTAAAATATGCTCATGTCTTGTCTCATCTCCTGTTAGCAGAGCACAACTTCGCCTAGTTTGGTAATAGGTAAAGCTATAAGTGCAACTTACGTCCTAGAACTATGCCCTTATATTCATTAGGTCACTCAAATAAGAAAAAGGAAGTGTTTGTTTGATCCAAGGATTGAAAAATACTTTTGCATAGGAACCAAGAATGCTCAAATCTGCCATAGTGTAGGGTGATTTTGAACTCTTCTTAGTACAAAGAAGATTAAAACCTTTTTGGGTAGGGGACAAAAAGTGTGTAACTTTCAACAATAAATTAATAGTATAAAATTACTATAATTTCAAATATCTATTCCAGATAGCCCTCACATTTATGTCTCTCATCAGCAAGGATAGAGTGTATAGATAGCCTCATGAAGAATTGGAAAATCACATAGAATGTTGACTAGAGAGTTTTTACTCAGGCCATGGTCACAAAAAGGAGTTAATAGTAAAAAGGATGTCAGAGTCAAAAGCTGCTTCCAATGCTTATTTCCAAAAGAAAACAATTAGGTCTAAGTTGGTCATAATGAACTTGATAAAACCACCATGTGTGAAAAGCAAAAAACAAAAAGTAAAAACACAAATAAATAAATCAAGTAAATAAAAATATTAACAGAAAGCACATTACTTCTCTCAAAGAAGCAAGAGAATCAGAAAATTTTATTAAAAAAACATATTAAATAATCCTTACTCCCTTGTAAAAGTAATATTTCAGAAGTATTTTTCTAAATTGTTTAATAATCTTTTTTTGGTTGGTTTTTTCCAAATCTTTGTTTCTTTTTTTATGGAAACTGTTCTAATAGAGGTAACTATACTTATCTATTTTAGAAAAATATTCTCCCAATTCTTCATGAAGCTAACTCTGCAAACTCTATCTAACCTGTTCAGCTTGGGGAAAAAAGCAATTAAGGATATTACACTAAAAGTTAGCCCATATACTTGCTGTGCACTAGGATCTTATTCAGGCATCACTTACAGTCCACTCATGCATGCAACTCTCACACTATTTTGTCTAGACCCAAAGAACTTGTGAACATTGGCACTAGCAGGTAACATCCAGGAAGTGAAAGTCTACCGACCAGATGGATTCTCAATTTTAATCTAAAAACCATTCCAAGTTATCAATTAAGAATAAGGATTCAAACTTAGTTAAACCATGCAAATATCAATAATTTATGGTTAAGCAACTCATGACCTAATTATCATTTTACTTTACATCAAACTTTGTGCCACTAGGAAAGGTCAAATTTCTTGTCTCGACATGTCATTGTTTGTGCATTCGCATAAATTTAGAAGTGAGATCCAAAAGTGAAATATCTCAATATAATTGAGTCGTTGATTGGCAATAAGCTTTATTCAATGGTTAGGGTTTCTTAAAAATATATGCTATCTGGAACATCTACTTATCACATTTCAAAATTATCTTCTTTTATTCTTCTGATCAAACTATAACCATATGTATCATTTGCTCTTGCCTTTTAAGCATTCCAAACATGGTTTGACCTACTCTTGAAGACCATATATTGTTACTTGTAGCCTCACCGAAGCAGAAATTTAAGCGGGATTTGGAGCTTTCTTGGTCATCTTCCAAGAAATGCATCCAGATGGCTACTGTGTCAGTATTAATGAAATTCCTACTGTAATGAAGTCCTCCAGATAGATTACTTGGAATGTTAAACAAACTGTATCATATCTTTCTAAATATTCCATATATAAAGTTCAAGTGACAACATGATGTGCGTTCTTTAAACTTATTCATGAAGTTCTTTAAAGGTATTATAAGGTTAGTACAGTCAAAACCCTTGTACCACCAATATCCAAAAGCAGCACTAATTTTTTGAAAATCAAAAAACAACTCTATTAAAATTTCAAATAAGGCTAATCAGATCCTTGATCAATTTTTTTCTATTCTAAAAATAAAATGCAAAGTGCAGAATTGCTCCACTTTCCTCCTAGAGAAACCACAAATTGTTAGTTTTTCCACAAATTTATTTAAGTTCTATGAATATTTGGTAAAAGACTTTATCATCCTTCTAGAAAACATGTTTTATTGTTTGAATTTTTAAATAAAATTTAGGTGCTGTTTTGGGTTCAAATGGCAAAAGAAGGTTCCAAGTATATGACACAAGAAGCTAAAGTTGCAAGGATCTTAAAACCTCTTTAATACCTAATCAGAGATCTTATGCTACGTTCATTTCTTCATCTTGCCATAAATATTGCAACAATCAATGGATCCATTGCCAAATGCTATCTTTACAATTTTAATGCATTAGGATGCAACCCTCCATTGCCTCAACATGTTCACTTATCTCAACAAGAACTACAGCTTTTAAATTAACTCCTCCCAGATTCGTTGCACATGTCTTAATCCTAAACCACCAAAAGCAACAATCAAAATGTAACCACTTTCATTCAAACTTTTCCCCATGAATACCTTGACTATCAATTAAAATAATATATTACATAAATAACAGCTTTAAGCTGCATTCAACAGATAACTTTTACTACTACCAAGAATGGTGACAGGAGGCATCCAAAAAAAAATTCAAACCAATCAAAAAAATTAAAAGTATATAATTGTAGAAGCCCAAAGATACTTAGAAACAAGCAAGCATTAAACAACTTACCTCAGGAGCCATCCAATATGGGGTTCCAACAACCGAGTGTGTATTTAGATCAGCTTCATTCAGTTTTGTGGCTACACCAAAGTCGGCAAGTTTGACACGGCCCTGAAATTACATTTATTCATTATATAGCAAATTTATGAAATTGAAATAACACAGATACGACAGTCCATAAGAGCAATGAAGTCAGGTATCAATCCACAGAGTTGAGCATAAAAATTTTATGTTTTTGTTATCACACACCAAGCAAAGCATCAAATAAATCTCTTAGCAGCGTTCAAGGCCAATTGAAATCCAACCTGCTCCCAACCCAGTTCATCCACTAATTGATCGAGATTTGATCAATAAATGGAAAATTCTAAAGCAATTTCGAAAAAGAAATCTTGCACCTGATAAAAATCAAAAGCCAGATAAAATGCTCATATGTGGACTATGACATCGAAAAGAGTATGTCTTGTTCATACTATGTAAATGATAAAATAAGCTCATGCCTGGAGCCTGGCAGAAGATAATGACTAAGACAAATATGATAATTCTCCAGTAAAATGACATGATTTCATCAAACATCAAGATCGAAGGGCTAAACTCAAGCTCAATAGAAATTACACAAAATTTTGGAGGCAACAAGTCAAAACAGGTGAACAGACTTCATTATATCAGGGAAGAATCATCAGTTATGCCTGGGACATTAGATAAAAGTAAATGACAAGTAGAAAAAGAAATCCTTTTGTTCTTTATTGGTCGAAGCTAAATAATACATAAGGACAGTATTAAACTAAATTTGTAATTAATGCTCCATTAAATTATTTTCTTCCCTAAGAAATTAACCTGCGTGATCAGTTAGTTCTTAACTCAATCTGATGCACCTACAGTATACAAGTACTTAAAGTTGCCTAACTATTAAAGAAAATTTCCAGTGACACTAAGGTAAAGCAAAGAAGTTGGAACAGAACAAAATGAAAAATTACATGCTTATGAAGATAAAACTGAAAAGGTCAACCTGAAATACATATGAGGTTAAAGTATTACTTCTTTTGTCATCAAAATATTTGCACCCTTAATATCCCGGTGAATCACACCCTGCTCATGTAGGTAGACCAATCCTTCCAAAACCTGCTCAAAGGGAATTACTCAAGCTTCAACCAAGAATAAGAAAAGATGAAGGAGATCTATTAAGCGCAAACAAACCTGGGTTATGTAAAATGCCACCAAAGTCTCAGGGAATGGTCCAAATTTGGTTGGCTTAATGATATTTGCAAGCGAACCATTTTCAACATACCTACACGAATACCATTAGATGGGATGCATTCATAAGTATAAATTGTTTCATTATTGAGTAAAAGCAATAAAGATGAAATACTTAGCTCGAGAAAATGAAATTGGTACAAAGAGGATAAACCATAAAAATGAAAAGCATATCAGAGAGAAAAAATTACTCAAGAATGATGTGAAGGTGAGTCTTTGTCTTCAATGATCCAAGGTACTTAACAATGTTCTTGTGGTTCAAGTTCTGCAAGAAAAAAAAGACTAGTTTATCATAAAAAAATAAAAAGAATACAAGCATTATATGCTGTCCAAGACAATTTGCCACATTCAATTTACAGGGAAAAAACAGCAATTTGTACTATTTAAAAAAGGATGCAGGTTTCACATGATCTAGCTATTGCCTTCAAATTATTGCTGGGCTGGTATCAATGAAAAAAAATGGACAATCTCCAAGAATGTGGGGTAAATGTTTGCTTTATATCACAGAAGATCAGCACAAAGCAATTGTCGTGAAAAATAAATAATAATGTCAAAGAAGGGGAGGGGAACAGCCAATACATCATAAATAAGTAAATAAATAAAGCGAAGTACCTTTAGTAGATCAATTTCTTGCTGGATTAAAGAATTTCCAACAGCAGCAGTATTGTCGCAGAAAAGGAAAAAAAACAGTAAGCCAC
Source organism: Dioscorea dumetorum (assembly GCA_902712375.1). Lineage (NCBI taxonomy): Eukaryota > Viridiplantae > Streptophyta > Magnoliopsida > Dioscoreales > Dioscoreaceae > Dioscorea > Dioscorea dumetorum. The sequence goes on from CACTHL010000405.1 coordinate 133,921, forward strand.
TTTAGAAATAATTGTAGGCATCAGCATTCATTTAAATAAATAACAAAAGCACAACACACCCCATTTTTGTGGGGCCAAAAGATAATTTTGCAGAGAAACTAAAGTATACTAACAAGCCGCCAACATGGACAGGAATAGGAAACAAGTGAGGGTCAGAGCAAACTTGCAGTATCTTCTCTATAATGTTTAATAACTGCTAACAACTTTCAAATTACAGCTAAGGTGGCAACACCAACATATGATGATCTTAGAAAAAAAAAAATAAGTTCCTTCCTATCTTCAGCCAATAATCTATAATGCTTGAACTATGAATAATGGAAGTATACAAGCAAAATCTAAAATGAATGAAGATATGTATACATAACAATCACAATGTATTATATTATTATGAAGAAACCCCACAGTTTTCCTCAGATGAAACCAGACCAAACATCTAAGCTTGTGACATCAGAAAACAAAAGTCCATACCTAGGATTATCAGTATACCAAAACATAAAACAACAATAACAGTCACACCCATGGCTTAAGGATTTTACATATGCATGGCTTATTCAAAATAGATTTGAAGTGGCATCTATTACTGATAACTTGAGAGAGAATCAGTTAAGAAGGTACATACATTCCTTAGACGACCCCTAGATGCCCCCATAAAAAAGTTGGAAGCTCTCCAGGTCATAGAAGAGAAAGTGGTATGTTCTATAGAAACTTTACATAGTAATATGGTTGTACTTAATTTATCTAGCCCTTTAGCCTTTGATGGAACAACATTGAAGGGAAGGATTCATGTACTCAACCCAAATAGTTGCAACTAAAGCCTTGTTGTTGTTATTGTTGTTCTATGGTTAACTGATTTTTTTAAATCCTATTTCAGACTGGAAACACAAATATAATTCCTAGCCCAACCGGCAACTCTGATTCCCTCTTTCCATTCATGGAAAATTGGTAAACACTTAGAAAGGTTAATTTTGAAAATAAAGCAGCTAGGTCGTTACACAATACCTTTGATGTGGATTACATCTTGGTAGAGGCCTATCCACATCTATTCTTTCAAGGTATGCAATCGAACATGAAGGATCAAGTGAAAATCACAACATTTATGGAGATAAATGGACATCAAAAAGGGAGAAATGGAGCTCAAGATATCACAAATCTCACTAAAGACAAAGTTGATAGGAGAAACCTTCACCATGAACAAAGCAGGAAGACAAATCTGAACAAGTACCATAGCCAAAAGCACCTTAACTAAGGGTTAACTTATGCAAATTCATCTTATGTAAAAACTGATTAATATATTAGGCTCAGTTTTAGGGTTCAAAAGGTATCCCAAATACCGACTCAATTATTCCCTAACATCCAAATAAACAGTTCAACTAGACTACAATAGTTTTAGTGAAATAGTTAATTATGATACTAAATTTCTACTATGCCTTAAGGAAGATTTTTTAGAATTCAATATTAGTCTATTCAAATAATGTAACCTTTTCACTTTCTCCACTATAATCCATACAAGTGTTTTCACAGGTATGAAAATTGAACCTTTCTTCAGCAGCATGAATGCAGAAAATATGTAATATCCTCAATGAAATTCTCCTCTATCCATCATTCCCTCAATCTACCTTTTCTTCTTCCAACCCTAAATATCAAAATCTCAGGACCACATGATGTTCATAGTTGTCCTTCTGCACACAGTACTTTGTGTAAGGCAATCAAACTCAATGTCACAGGGTTAGGAGAGCTTTTACAGGGATACAGAAAACTGGCATTATACACGCTGAAAAGCATGTGTAAAGAATGGGTAAATACCTTCGATTTAGGACCTATGGGAAGCAATTAGTACACCAAACTCAATCAATAATATTACGTTCAACATTTACAACTACAAGTCCACAACCATCCATCTCTCATCCTCTTGCAGAACAATTATGATAGATTTATACCAAAGACATCATATGACAATACGGAATAAATTAAATATAAGATGCAAGATAATTGATCTAGTTTGTGAAGACTACAACTAATTTCAAGAAGAATTTGGATCGAAGGACACATGTTTCTCCAAACTTGTGACAGCAAATGTACAAAACAAGCCTAGTTATGCACTAATCAAGAAAGTTAATAAAAGAATGCCCATATAAGCACAAATTTGAATCCAGTTTTTTATATTACTCATTTTCAACTAACCTCTGAATGACTCATTTCTGATTAATCTAACTTGCTCAGCACATAGCTTTGCCAACTACATTTGTCCAGTTCTCCCCACATGATCATACAAGGAAAGGGGGGGAGGAAAAAGAGACTCGTATAGTGTCTAGAGCTGACAATTCAATTCCACAGTTCTATATATGAAATCTTAGCATGCATAATTTGGAGTTCCAGGGTAGTGGCTAACTTCGGTAACTGCAGCATATCATCTAAATGTTAAATAAGTAAAATTTCATCCAAATTAAATAGTAATGAGTTCAGATTACATGAATGTGAATCAACCACGCAACAAGACACACTACTCATCAAATTGTAACGGGGATGAAACGCATACCATTATAATGTTGAGGTCCTCTTGGGGGATATTCTCCAGCGACACCTGCTTGATCGCTACGAAGTCCCCATTCTCCAGGTCCAAACCCTTGTACACGCGCCCATACGCTCCCTTCCCGATCTCATCTCCAAGAATCTAACCACAACCAAAAAAAATCACAAAAAGAACTCAAATTCATCACAAACAGAAGCAAATGCTCACATATTTGTTATCAAGGGTCTTCGATTTATGGAAATGGGTAGCGGCAGCAGGGCGAGACATGGTTTGCTGTCGGAATCGCCAAACAAACGCAAGAATTCCACTAAAAACCTTGAATCAACGCCGTTAAAGCCCTCGACCGCAGGCTATGAGATCACGGCACCGGATCCAGCGATCTGAGGCGTCGAAGGAGCGAGAGAGGCCATGGCGCGGTGGCCGTCGGTGACGAGGGTATCACGGGAGGGGATATGAAAAGATGTCAGGCTGGCACTGGCCGGCATTCTTTAACGGGTTATCGGGCTGGCAATTAACGGGTTCCCATCAAGATCCACTCGAGTACAGATCCTCATTGACGCCAATCGCCACACCAGTGAATTGGTCATTGCTTTGATATCATAAATTCAATTTAAAAACTATTTTCTAAATTAATTTTATGTTAATAAATTTTGCAAATATATATATATATATATATGATTTCAAATTATTTTTGCCTCCACTGTGTATACTGAACTCATAAATTTGTCACATGTGATAATAGAAATAGATCTCAAGATTAATGGTATTTTATTGGCACATGACAAGTATCAAATATATAGGAATTTTATTTTTTTTTTTTTTGTTATATTCATTTTTTTCAGAAATTGTCAATAGCCTTTGTCATTGTCGGAATATGTAAAGCTTAGCTGTCATTCCCATAGTACTCCTCCATATTTTTCAAATTTAAATATACAAAATTTATAATTATTTAAAAATATTTTTTACTTATCTCTTTTATAAAATACTCCATGATAAAGGCTGTAATAAAGCAACTCCATTAATTTCATCCCCTTAAAATCATCTTTCCAAATTTTTTTTTTTTGTTCTTGTTGTGAAGAACATGTGGTATTTTTTTTTTCATTACTATTTGAATTTTTTCCCCACTGAAGGAGACTTGTTCAACCCATGCTTTTATCCCTGGAAAAGTTGTTTCTCAAACACTTCTTTCATGGGGACATTTGGCTATTTGTCATTGGTTAAGTGTTTATAGATCATGTCATTACTATCACACCAATAATAGAGGTCGTCACTATCAAATTTTGTATAACACAAGTTCGTGAAATATTTTCATATGTTTGGGTAAAAATTAAACTATACAAAGTAGTAGTAAATTTGTAATTACTTTCATTTTTTACTAGAAAAAATAATTTATAATGGGGTGTGAAAAAGATTATATGCTAACTTTTTAAAATAAAAATCCTTCTCTTTTGTTTTGTCCCCTTTTCAAGAACCCTAGCACAATTTTGGGGTGAACAGATTTATCATAATAGATGAGTATGAGTTAAATTCCTACTTTCTCGAGGTATATGAGCTATTTTTTAATTTTTAATTTTTAATTTTTAATTTTTTAATTTATTTATATATGTGAAAATTAAAAAATAATTGAAATAATTATTTTTATATAACCCAATGAGGCACCAATCAACGTCAAATATATATTTAGGCATTCACAATGGTCTTCTCATGTGCATACTGGAAGCATGTTATTCATGTGGATGTGAAAATTAAAATAATTGGTGTTGTGGGTTTCTTAATTTTTTTTTATACTGTTAAATCAATGTAAAATGCTTGAATATCATGCAATTAGTCCCTTGTTTCCAAATTTTTTTTAAAAAAAAAACTAATCCTGATAATTGAGTGTGTTGTGTGATTGGTGAGAATATTTTAGATTTTTATGTGAAGCACTTATTTCATGATATCCCACAGTCTACTGCTATGGAGTTGTCAAACCTCATCCATAGTTCATTATCAAGTGTTAATTTTGGATGACTTAAATCAAAATAAACTACATATGTATATGTGTGTGTGTGTGTGTGTGTCTCTCTCTCTCTCTCTCTCTCTCTATATATATATATATATATATATGGGTTTTCATGTAAAAAAAAATGGTTTAAACTCCTATTTGGATAAAATGATTGTTTAAACTTCTATTTGGTCCTTGTAAATAGGTTCGGGTGTCTTTTTTGGTCCCTTTATTCTAATTTACTATTGAGAGTACTTTTATTATACAAATTGAGACATCTTAGTCCTCACCTTAAAAACTGTCAGTTCTCGAGCAACCATGGCTGATGTGGCTTTTTTATTAACTAAATATAATAAAAAAAATAAAAAAAAGTTAACAACTGTTTAGATTTTCGGATCCGGGTTTTTAACGAATCTGAACCCGATATTTATCTTCTTCTCCTCCACCCCTTTTCTCTCCCCCATGTTTTTCCTTCACCTCAACGCTAGCTCCTTCATCCAGTGGCTTGGTGGCTCCAAGCGGGAGCATCATCATCTCTCAATGGTTGTGCTACTACAAACACCTCCTCAGCCATGACCTACTTGCTCTCCTTTGCCCATCCAAATCCCAAAGGCATCTAACATGGCAAGATTCCTACTCATCTTATATGCCCTCTATTTTAGTCTTTATAAAGTTTTCTTGTTAACTAATCACAGTTTGGACTAAGAGGATAGTTGATGGATTTGAATGGACTTCATTCCCTGCAGCAGCGGCCTGAACACTAAGTTTTTCACCAGAATATTGTTGGATTGGTTCTGCTACATAATAAAACAATAGACAATGTCATAACACATTCGAAACTTGTTAAACAAACATAAATAGAGTAAAAATTAAACAAACCAACTGCACTCAAGTTGTATATTATGTAGATAGAACATGAGTAGAAGTACAACTTCTAATTCATTGATTAAATAAAGTTTACAAAAGCAATGTTCTGTTCTCAATACGCAATACATATTAAGCAACATTAAAATTGTAGAGTTGGTACAGACATGTGAGAGGTTCGCCCCAAAAATGACTATTCAAAAAATCATTATGCTATGTTCCTTGCTTCAAATTCCTGGAAGTGCTTTAGTTGCAGTAGCTGTGATACTCCGCTGTGTTGATACCTCCAAAGCATCAATTGTTATAATAGATTGTTGCGTTTGCTCTTCAACTTTGATTCTATTTCTCCCATTAATTACCCTACTATCCCTTCTCTGTTGATGATATCAAACAACAAATGCAAGCCAACATTTAAAAAAAAAAGAACAACAACCGATTGGCATGGCATAAGAATTGTAAACAGATCTTACAAGTAGTTTAGTGGCAGTTTCAAATGAAGCAGAATAAGGACCCTCCATTCTAATAATAATTCCATCAGTGTGTGCACCCTAGAACCACTACAAGAAAACTACTTTTTGCTATAACCAGTTACCGTCGTAAAAACTTAAATGTCGTCGCAAAAGGTTTTTTGCGACGGCATTTCGCCGTCGAATGTCGTCGTATCTGCTTCCATCGCACCATCGCAAAAGATAGTTATTGCAACCAACTGTTGCAAAAACTAGTTTTTTCGACAACAAAAAGCCGTCGCAAAAAATTTAAAATCTAGTTACAAAAACGTTAATAAAGCGACGAATTAAGGCGACGAAATGTTTTTGCAACGGCAACTATTTGTCGCAATTAGTGTTATTTGCGATGACATATTGACCGTCACAAAAGATATTATTTGCAACAAAGAGTACGCCGTCGCAAAAGGTATTATTTGCAACAAAGATTAAGCCGTCGCAAAAAATAGTATTTGCAACAAAATGTATACCGTCGCAAAAGATATTATTTGCAACAAAGAATATGTCGTCGTAACAACTTATTATTTGCGACTAACTTTGTGTTGTCGCAAATAAGTGTTATTTGTGACCAATCGGTGTTGGTCGCAAATGAATATTTCTTTGTGTCCATCCAAGTAAATCTTTTTGTGACCAAGTCGTCGCAAATGCTATATGGAAAAATGGATAGCATACACCTAATTAATTCAAATCCTATATTACAATATAATTTAAATTATATAACAACAAGCTCATTTACCACAATATTGACTCAATTTAACATATGAACCTAATAATAGGTTAATATCGATTCATGTCTAACAAAATTAAGTATTATAAGATTCTACAAAACAATGACATAATAAAAGCTCAAAACATAAAACTAAATAAGTGTGAAGAATTAAGTGTTATAGACTTTTACAAAACATTAACTCAATAAAAGTTTGAAAAATGAAATCCAATAAGAGTTGGAAACATTCAAAACATTTAAATATTCAATCATCATCATCATCGTCATCTTCACAACTCTCTTCATTTTCATTGTCATCATCATCTTTTTCGGAATCTTCCTCCAAGTTATTCTCATTGCCATCTTTTTCATTAACATTGCCATGATGAACATCTCTTACATTTTCTTGAGAATTAGCTATCACATCCCTAAGATCATTACCACCTCCCTACACACAAACATAATACATGCAAACATTTTAAAATTCAATAGTACACTATTAAAATGAAAATTTTGAATTAAAGCCTAAGATGCATATAGGTTTGGTACGAGTATTAAATAATATTAGTGATGAGATAGTTAATTATATGATTTTGTACATACTATAAACATAATGGTATTAAAGGAAAATGAATAAGATAACATAAGTGGAAAGAGAATGTGAGATAATAAAATAAAATAACATATAAATAATATACTACATTAACAACAATCTAAAAATCATATAAAGACAATAATTAAAAACATTAAATTATATTATTATACCCGTGTAGCTAATTGTATATTAGATAGTCCCAAACTTTGCAACACCGCTTGAACCATAACGAGTACTTGTTGTTGCAATTTATCAATTGTAGACTCCATTTGTTTGAAACGGTCCTCCCATTCTTTTTCCTTCATATTTTGAATTTCTTTGCACCTTTTGGTACATGTTTGAGAGGAACTACTACCGTACACATCTTTCCCTTGAATACCCGTACCTAATCCAAGAACACGACCATGACTAGGTTCTCCTGTAACATCGCGATATATTTCCCATTTATTTACTATTGAACCTTCAGACGTTGCAGTTGACCTAATATTATCCATTTGATCATAACATTGAAAAATATAATTATAAACACTCATTACAATATTAAGACTTAAACGATAAAAAAAAACATTTATAGCCATAGATCTTTTGCTTTCTCAGTAGCCCAACTCTCTCCATCCTTTTTAGTGTGGAATTTTTTAACGCAATCAATTGGGCCTACCTCTGACCCTGTCTCTTTAACCTAAGGTAATAAAAAAATGATCAATTTGAAAGGCATAAAATTTGTATCCATTAGAAAATATTAAATAGTTAAACAAAAATATTAGTTACCATGTCACTCCTATGCTTGGCCATCGAAACTCTGCCAGTAGTATGAATGATTTGAGATTGTGATCGATTAATTTTATTCTTATCACTTTTGTGCTACATACATACCAACAATATTAGAATTTCACTTACTCTTAATAGAATTAAAAACCTAAAACAATATATATATATTAAACCTGCCAATTATCTCCCATCCATTTGTCTACCATTTCTTTCCACACATTAGAAGGAATGAAAGAAGATGGGTGTTTGTAACGATCTTCTCGGGTTTCATGCTTCTCGAAAATTGGTTTCCTTATACGCAACATCCAATTAGAGTATCGACACTTTACTGAATTCTCAAATGCTTTTTTCACTTCTTCTTCTAGTTGATTATGTGAGAACCCCACTGCCAAATATCGAGCAAAAAGAGTATCTAGCTCTGATTTCGGATATTTAGAATAAGATGCCCATGGACCGTTAATTTTTTGATGGAAGAGAACATGTATTTCACTAATGGCTTTTGGTGTTATAATCCTGTATATTTGTGAAAAAATAATTCAGTACATTAAGATGTCTAAATGATAGAAGTTACAAAACTATAACAAGATATTTTGCAAATCATAGAAAATAATTTAGGCCATAAAAAGATTAAATCAACAATTTATTCATGAGTAGTTACATGATGGTATATTTTACCTATTGTCATATATCTCAACTTCAATTCCTTCTCCTGACTTGACACCTTTAGCATTTCTTCTCATATTAACTTTTCAACAAAGTCATCCATGAATTTAAAAATATTTAGAGTTCAATAGATAAAGTATATAAATTAAAAATATTATTTCATTACCTTTTCTATGTCTTTTACTTTGAGGTGCTGAAGAAGAACATATTTCATTTGAAGCTCGAGTAGATGATGGCAATGAACAGTCAAGATTAATTTCAACATTTTCATCATCAACTTGGTTTGGCGTTTGATTATTTTGTGTTTCTGAATTTGAATCATTTCTAACTCGTGCTTTTCCTTTCCTTGCCATCTTCAATATAATCCTATAAAAAAGAAAAACAAATATTAATTCTTAATACAAACATGAAAATAAAGGGGAAAAAAAGATAATAACATAAATGATAATTCAGAAATTATACTAATTAATGCTAACATAACAAGATCAAGATCAAAGTAAGAAATACAAAATAGGTGAAATGACTCACCAAAATGAAGAATGTTAAAAGGTATATAATAAATATGTGAAAAGTTGCAATTACTCCACTATCATATCTTCAACTCCATGCTTATTCTAATCTATATCTTCAAAATCATCTTGTGAATGTGATTCACATACATCATAAACAACATATTCTTCTTGATATGGCTCTTCTTCATTTTTTGGAATTTCATAAAGATTTCTTGGTTTTATCTCGCTGACAGTAGCCCATGTAAGATCTTTCAATCCTTTAATATAGTAAACCTGAGTTACTTGAGACGCCAAAACAAATGGTTCATTTGTATGTAGTTTTCGTGTTGTGTTGACACTAACAATCTCATAACGATCTTTTCTATAACCAATAACTTCCCGAGAAGTATCATACCAGTCACATCTAAATAACGTAACTTTGTTCCCTCCTATATAACGAAGTTCAATTATATCAAATATTATTCCATAATATGACAACTCTCCTTCATTTCCTTCTCCTTTAACCATAACGCCACAATTTTGAGTTTTTTTGTTTTCATATCGGTCTCTTGTGTGGAAACGAAACCCATTGATATTGTAGCCTGGATAGCAAATTACTCTTCGTTCAGGACCTCGTGCCAAAGCAGGCATATTTATATCTATTCCTTCATCATTTTCATTATATGCGTCACCAATCTGTGTAGTATATTGTACATTAAAATTTTAATAAATTTTCGATCTATGAAATTAGGGAACAAATATTACAGTAAAATAATTAACTTACTTCTTTGTGAAACCAGGATGAGAATTCACATTTGTGAATCTCATCAATATTTCTAACTCCTTTTTCTGAGAGGATGTTCTTATGTTCACTATAAAAATCATACAAAAAATTTCAAAATTAATTTGATTAATAACATATTATAAATATGCATACAAAAATAAAGTTACATTACCTAATAAATGATTGAACATCTTCACAGTTTTGGAGGATGTAGATAATAGCCGTATTTAGTAAATCATTACTCAACTCTTGCATATTTGCTTTTCCAAAAGGTTGCCCAAGCATACAAAAAATTTGGAATGATGAGGTATTTCTAGATAATGAATCACCGTCATAATTTCGTTCTGGACGATTAAACTTTGTTTCAATACCATGCAAGTATCAAGAACAAAATATCAAGCATTCCTCCGCTATATATCCTTCAGCAATGGATCCCTCAAGTCGTGATTTGTTACGAACATACCCCTTAAGTTTGTGCATATATCTAACAAAAAAACACTAGTTATAAATCTAAATGAATTTGATTTAAAAAAATGCAAGTCAAGAGAAGTTATGTGGGCATATACCTTTAAACGGAATACATCCATCGGTAATTCATAGGGCCACCAACTTTAGCCTCCCAAGCTAAGTGAATTGGAAGATATACCATTATATCAAAAAATGAAGGTGGAAATTTTTTTTCCAACTTATAAAGTGTTAATGCAATTTCTACTTGTAGCCGATCCAAATCTTCTGCTTTTAAAATTTTAGAGCACAAAACTTTAAAAAATATGCTTAATTCTGTCAAGGCATCAGAAACAACACGAGGTAATAAATCTCGCAGGGCTAATGGAAGTAATCTCTCCAAGAACACATGACAATCATATGTTTTCATTCCAGAAATTTTACCATCTTTCACATTTACACATCTTAATAAATTTGCTGAGTAACCATCAGGAAACTTGATTTGTTGCAACCACTGACACAAGGCTCTTTTCTCATCATTCGATAGCATATAACAAGCAGTGGGCAATACCATCTTGCCATTAACTTCTTTTGGATGTAATGATTGTCTGATACCCATCTCTTGTAAGTCTAACCGTGTCTTCAATGTATCCTTTGTTTTACCATCAATATTCATAAGTGTACCAATAATGTTGTCGAAAATATTTTTCTCAATATGCATCACATTCAAATTATGACGCAACTTTTGCTTATGCCAATAGGATAGAGTAAAGAATATACTGTGTTTTTTCCAATTATACTTAATTCCTTGCCTAGAAAGCTTTTGCCTCTTCTCTGCTTTTCCAAACACTGTTTGCTTCATATGACGAAGTTGATTAAGGACATCATCGTCATTTAACCGTTCTGGTGGAGCTCTCTTATCTTTTTTACCATCAAATTGTGATGTTTGTTCACGCCATTTATGATTTATCGGTAAAAATCGATGATGACCCATGTAACAAGTTTTGGAACCATTCCTTAATTGATAATAGCATGTTTTTTTTTGCAACAAGGACATGCTAGCTTTCCTTGAGTAGTCCAACAAAAAACATAACCATATGCAGGAAAGTCATTTATAGTCCACATTAATGCCGCTTTCATTTGAAAATTTGCTTTCATTGAAGCATCATATGTATCTACCCCATGATCCTACAAATCCTTCAATTCATCAATCATTGCCCTCATATAAACATCAATGTCCTATCCCGACCCTTTAGGCCCTGGTATTAGTAAAGTTACAAATGAAAATGACTCTTTCATGCACATCCATGGTGGAAGATTATATGGAAACAAAATGATTGGCCAAATGCTATATGAAATGCTCATATTTCCAAAAGGATTGAATCCATCTGTAGCTAAACCAAGCCTTACATTTCGAGGTTCCAAAGCAAATTCATTATAAATATTATCAAAACTTCTCCAAGACTCTGCATCTGCTGGATGACGAAGGACCCCATCATTTATACGCTTTTCACTATGCCATCTCATATCTTTAGCTATTTTTGAGGACATAAAAATTCTTTGTAATCTTGGTGTAATTGGAAAATACCTTAATACTTTATTAGCAATTCTTTTTTCTTTGGGTGCACCACCTTTATTTGGTTTCCATCTTGAAAGACCACAAACTGGACACTGGATTGCATCTGAATGTTCCTTGTAGTAGATAATACAGTCATTCTGGCATGCATCAATTTTCTCATAATGTTGACCAAGATCACTTACCATTTTTTTTGCTTCATAGTTTGAATTTGGCAATGTTTTACACATGGGAAATGCATCCTTAAGCAAGGTGAGCAACATGTCAAACGAATTATTGCTCCAAGAATTCATGCACTTGATATGCATTAATTTCACTACAAAAGACAAGATGGAATACTTATCACAACCACGAAATAAAGGTTGTTTAGCATTATCTAATAATTTGAAAAAAAAATTTGCATCTTCATTTGGCTCTTGGGGTTCATTACTACTTTGTTCAATGCCATCTGCCACATGGGGATAAACGTCATGTATCATATCAATCATATCATCAACCTTTTCCAGTTTCATTTCACATAATTCCTCATCATACGGTACTCTATCACTATCTTCATCCCCGCTATCTTCTTCACCATGTAAATACCAAAAAGTATAGCTCCGCATGATTCCTCTGTATAATAAATGGATGTGTACTTCTTTTTTAGTTAATCGATATCTATTGCAACAGTCCACACAAGGACAATTAATTTTCATGTCTTCATCTTTCACATGATGAAATGCATACTCAAGAAAATTTTCCACCCCATTATAATATTCTATACATGATCTGGTAGAAAGACTCATCCAAGACTTATCAATAGGCATTTTGATTTCTACAAAATTAAAAACATTAAAAAAAAACTTTTAGCATATGATTAACATATACCATATTTAGTTGGTTCAATTTTTATGCATTGAAAATAATAATATAAAGAAATACATTTACAAATTAGAATAATATGGAAGCCTAAATAAATTTGCTACTAGTATACTAGCATCATTCACAAATTAGAATCATATGGAAGTCTAAACAATGAATTCATAGCGTTTGTTTCAATTAAAAACGATATAAAACAAACTAACCTTATAAATGATAAATCCCTGTAAGTTTCAATCAAGTGAAGTACTTAAGAATCAACAATTAACAAATGTGATGTGTCCCTGCAACAAAGAAACAAATATGGATATTCAAACCAATTGTTATGTGAAAGACAATGTGAAAGACAGAATAACAACTAAAACACTACAATTGTAACAGTAACTAAAGCATTTGTCATTAGATTCTAGGTGACCATTAATAAGACTGTTTAAAGGCTATCTTATGTCTAAATTGCATGCACATTGCATGCCCACAGTGACTCAACACTATCAGGAGCTGAAATATACATAATCTCTTGCATCTTAAGAGTGAATATCATGGATCCTACCTACGAGGCAAACTATTTAACCAATCTTCTACCTGATAAAAACATATACCTATAAATAAGAGTATCTTTCTTCAAGCATCAATCAACAACTAGAATAGGGGAATTGAATACCAAAGAAAGAGATTGAGATTGCATCACCTGGAGGAGAAAAATTAAAGATCAAAGACAAACTTCGAAAGCGGGATGAAATCCTCGGCGATTTGGAAAGCTCCTCGAATTCTCTATGCCCTAGAGATGAGGACGAGATGACGAGATGCGAGGGAGAAGAGAAGACAGTGGCCGGAGAAGAGAGGTGGAGCGATGAGGACTGATGAAGGACTCGACGATGCGGTGGAGGGGGAGAGGTAAAATGGGGGTGAGGAAGTTGGGCCGCAAAGAGCTTTAAGGCGGCGGCGTTGAAGACACGACGAGAAGACTATGAGGAGATGAACTTTTAGTGTGAGAAGACTATGAGAAGAAGGAGACGATTAATTAGGTTTTCCGATGAAAAGGTTAGTGGTGGTGAGTGGGTGGAGATGGAGAAGAAGAAGGGTTTTCATTGTTAGGGTTTTTTTTTTTTTTTGATGTGTTATATATATATATATGTTAGCAATTGAATTCTGACAGGACGTCTCACAAGGAAAGTGAGAATTTTACCAACCCATTTATATATATATTTTTCATTGTTAGGGGTGTTCCCTTTGTATATAATAATGAAATATGTTCCTTGTTGAATTTTTTTCCTTGGAACTTGTGGCTTTCAAGTTACTACATCAAATTAAATATCTTTTGTAGCAATTGGCAGATAGCGTCTCAAAGTTATAATTAAATATTTTTGCTACATCAAAAGCTTATAGTTTTTGCGAAAACAACATTTGGTTGTCGCAAAAGCTTATAGTTTTTGCGTCAGATATTTGTGCTGGTCGAAAATAGTAATAGTTTTTGCAATGGATGTATGTGTTGGTCGCAAAAGTTTATAGTTGTTACGATGGATATTTAAGTTGGTTGCAAAAAATTAATTATTTTCGACGAAGATTTTTTAGCGTCCCAAAAACCTTGTTTAGTGACGCAATTGTAAGCCGTCGCAAAACATTTGCGCAAAAACATGTTTTTCTTGTAGTGAACAAATGCAAAAAATTCACAATTCTATGACTAGCTCAAAATTGAATTTAATAGGAACCTTAATTGCAAAATATTAAATGGGCAATGTCTTGTGGCAGGAAGCTTTTTGCTCCCTCGACATGCAGCAGCCAAGCTTTGTTATCATTGTTTTTCTTCTTTGATGATTCTACAGCAGCGACTTCTACTCCATGAACCACATTTCCATCTGAACTGAGATTAGTGAGTTCTACTGTTGGTGTTGACTCATGTTGGCCATCACCATTGTCAATCTATAACAGATATAAAAAAGATTACAATCAAAATAATTGTCAGAAATATAAAGAAATTGGTAATCTCAAGCCAGTTAGAGAGCTCACATATATCTTGGCTTTCCTAGGGCAACTGATCTTGTTGTGGCCTTCAAAAAGGCAAATAATGCACTTGAAAACTCTGCCTTCTCTTGACACCCTTGGTCACAGTGCGCAGCAGTACCGGTCACGTGCGGTAATACCGTGTGCTATCCTCGTCCATGGCTCGGCAACGCTTCCGACCACGTGCCCACTTGCATACGCCTGTGTAAAACCTTGTCAAATCCGGATTCAGCTCTCGGTCTCCCGGCCTGATCAAGTGTCCCGCCTCGCCTAGACTTGCTAGAGATCCAACACTCTACATGATGAAGTCTTGCGACACTTGATTTTTGGTATGGGCACGCCTGCCCCACGCGCTCATCAGTCACGTGTACGCCCACAGTCCAGTGCGCGCCTCACGGTCTCAGCCAATGATCGTGTGTGATATTCCACCCGCTATTGGTCCCGACACAACACATGCGTTTCGCTAACCACGCGTGCTACCAAATCCAGGCAGCTGTGTGCCCTCGTGGCTTGGCCTATGTGATACTGTATGCCCACTGACCAAGTGTAAGGTCATCAACCGTTACAGGAGGCTACAGGGGATTTCTCTTTCCTTACTGGTAAAAATAATCTTCCTTTCACTGGTTTATAGTAAACTGATATGCATTTAAATAAGTATCCTTCTTGAACCATTTAGACACATGGTCCAGTGGATCTCTTCCATCAGTGGCGGAACCAGGATTTACTAATAGGGGGCTAATATACTACTTCATGAATATGATGAATGATGAACAAAAGATTCAAAACTATAAAATTCAATTCAAACAAAAAATTAAAAAAAACATTACACACGCTAACACATAATGCTTACACAGTTACGCTTTGGAGTTTGGACTTTGGAGAAACACCAAGAATCAAGGATTCAAGACTCAAGAGTTAAGATCTTGTTTGTTGAGGCTTAATGAAACTTTAACTGGAGGATAGAATGGACAACAACTACCAAGAGAAGAGAATTCTTGATCTAGGGATTTATCTGACGAGCAAGAGCAACGGGCTGAATTTGAGCCGTTGAGGACAACCAATGAAAAGTTTGGGTATTGGATTCAGATCTTAATTTAAATATGATAACTTGATAACAAAACTCAATGAGAATGAGAGGATTCGGATTTATCACATGTGTCACGTGTGTTTCTTATCAAATCCTAACTTAAACACCCAGGTCCCAACTTTCAAGCCAAGCCAATGAAGCTATGACATCACATATTCTCAAGAGAAGACTGAGCCCACCCCATTCAACCATTTATCTCTCTTTGACTTGGGCATTTTAATTCTTTATAGTTTGACTGTTTGACTGGCTTCTTCTTCTTGTCCAGAGCTCCACCTCCTCACTCAGTCACTCTTCAAGTCTTCATTCTCCATTTCTCCTCTTTAGATTCCGGCAGTCCGGTGACTCCTACAGTCCGGCATCATCGCGTCCGACGCGTCGGCAACTCGGCTAACTTCAGGAAGTGTAGATTATGCAGTCGTTCATTGGAGTGGAGTTCCTTCCCAGATTGGGGGGGGGGGGGCTTCCTTCTCCGGCAACCTCCGGCGAGGCTAGCTTAACAGTGACTTTTCCGGTGCCAAGGGAAGGCTGAAGCCCCGGCTCAACCCCCCTTGGTTCAACCACTGTCTTCCATCATATGCTATTGCAGCCATAGCATGCTGGCAAGGAATGCTAGTCTTATCCCATTTCCCACAGGTGCACACGTAATCTGTCAACAGAATAACAAACCTTTCCCTAACATATAACACTAAATTATCCTAATACACCTCATGGGAAGCTTCCCCATCCATTCAACTTGCCATTTGGCACTTTTCTTTCTTTCTTTTTCAACTTTAGCAAGTATGTTAGGCCCACAATCACACCTCCACTTCTTAATATAATCTTTCTTGATAGCTATTCTAATCATGACATATTACCTAATGCCCTCTAACACACTAATAATTGGCTTACTTCTAGCTTCAAGAATTACCCCATTGAATGTTTCACACATGTTATTGTCTATTATCTCACATTTGACTACATCATTAAAAAAAGCATAACACCAACCTATAATTGGCCATTTTTCAAGAAGTTTCTCCACACCCTTATCTCTTCATGACAATTTAGACATTTGCTCCAGTAGTTTTTGCATCTTAGGCTGGTTAATGTATCTTGCAACATTCCAAAATTGCATTTGAATCTCTTTCCCATAGTGTTTCTTCCCCCATTTGGCATAAACATGTCTTGCACATATTTTGTGTTCAATCATTGCCAAGAGTGTATTAACTGCATTTATTATACCCTGTATTGAAAGACATGGTCAAAATTTAGATCTAGATTTGGTTATTGGAGAATATTTCACATCTAAAGTGTTATACACATATCTTCTGCATGCCACTTATCAGTGCCCATCCAAGCCCATCTTCAATACCAAGATGAGACTTCAAGTGATTAATAAACCTGGTCTATATTTAATTTATTTCATTCTGCACAACTGCCCATGCAATTGGGAAAATCTGATTGTTTACATCTCTCCCTCTGGTCACCAATAATTGCTCCTTTAGCAGACCTTTCAAAAGACAACCATCTAGCCCTATCATTTTCATGCGGTCTTCCCTGAATCCTTCTGTAATAGCTGTCAGACATAAATACATCTTCTTGAATACAGGAATTTCAGAGGGATTATGCCTTTCAGATACAATAGTGACAGAACTCCCTCGATTTGATGCCTTCAACTCCAACGCATAATTATTTATTATATTAAAATCATCCCTGAATTGCTGCTTAATTTTTTTGATGACTATATTCTTGGCATTTTTGCACACTTTGGCAGTGATGTAGACCCCAATTTTCTCCTCACCATTAACCTTAGGTGTTCAGGCCTATTGCAGAGATTACATCACCAAATCTCCTTGCAACCACTAGAGCTGTGACCCTTCTATTTTTTATAGCTCCAAGGAGACATGAGTGTCCTGGCACATAATGCTTCATGACAAACATTTCTCTTCCCACTACACCAGCTGCATAAGATTAACCACTTGCATCCATTGTTTGCAAAACACTTAGCCCTAAATCTTAATGCATCATTTTTAATATACGTAAACTCAAACCCTTCCTTGTAGAAAATTCAACAAGTTCACTTTTGAACATCTTCAAATCTTTAAACCTAAGGTCCAAGAAGAAATCTTCCAAAGGTGAGTTGGGGTCATAAATCTTCCTGCTTGAGCTATGTTTTTTTGAGTCATCTATAGCAGAATCCTCACTTGTTTCATCATAGCTACTAGGGTCCTATGATTTTATGTATTCACTTTCATATCCAGTAACCTTCTCAATCTCTGCACCTTGCCTCACACTTTTCCTTCCACCCCTAACATCTGTATTAGTAACTTGCTCACCATCTGCATGTTCATCTTGATTATCATCACTATTCTCATTGCCATTTTCACCCCTTGCTTCCCGTATTGTTTTCTTCAGTTGGACATACTTCTTAAGCTTCTCCCTGGCTTCCTCCATTTCCTCATCAAGATTTGAATTGTATTCTATGAATGGGACATGCATCAGCCTCTCTTCATCATCATCTGTGCTTGAGTCACTGTTATTGTCACCTTCAATGTTTTGATCAACATCTCGGTCTACAATTTTGTCACCATCTATATGCGCAGATCTATTTAGTTCAATCATCAATCCTTCGGGTAAATTTGGATCAATGTTGGGACCTAACAAGACCACATAAACATCAACTGTTCTATGTTTTCTTAAGAAATCATCCAAACTAATAATTCTCACATCATCATTTATACTCCTCAATTTTCCTCCATCATCCATGGAGAACAAATCCATTGCCTTCTTGATATCATAACCCAACTCTTTGAGATCTCTTAACAAATCCCAATGACAAATTTTATGTGGATCAACTGTAAATTCATCCACTTCCCCACCCTCATTTTTAATTGCTCTTTCCCTTACAAAGGACCCTCCATCATGATATTTTATAGTACACTCATCACAAGCATCCATGCTATATATGTTGTATGGAGAATAAGTCCCCATTGAGTGCTCAATTCATGATAATCATCACAATAATCACTTAATTAATTCAAGCAAGGTGTAGAACCACTATAATAAACCTACTCCAAATACCTAATAACCAAGACCATGTGAGGACAAGTTGAATGACCTAACATAGTGTCTAGGTTGCATAATATTCATGAACTCCCATCCTATTAAAGCAATAGTTACTCCTCGGTTCCCTTACTATGCTATAACCTTGTTAAACAATAGTTGCTGCAAGCCATTAGTTAAAAGCTACAGAAGAATTTTATGCCATATCAAAAAGACCACAAAGTATGTAGTAGGGCAATGAGCAAGCAAATAAAAGCTACATCATGCCATTGGTAAAACAAAATTTATACATACAATCCAACAGGACGTTAAGCAAATAAGTTGTATCAAATTAGAATATCATCTTATAAATTACATACTTCAACAGGATATTGGTTAAAAAAAAAGTAAAAAAAAAAACACAAGATAGCATAGCATTGAGCAAAGCAAACGCTATGAACACAGGAACATTACCTTTTAAATTACAACCTAGAAGAAGTCATTAGTGAAAAAATAAAAACACAAGCCCAGCCATGACACTAGTTGTACAAAAGCATTGCGGTAAAAAAAAAAAACAAGCTATAGCATGGCATAAACAACACATTGAAAATACAAACTATAACATTAGGGAGAATCACAAACTATAGAAAAGCACTAGTATTAAAAAAAATCTATTGTAAAGTTTTTAATGCCAGAATTATGTAGACAATGTTTGTGACTCACTTGACAACGTCTCAAGGGGGACTGACTAGACTAATTAAGATTGTGGAAGGGGCGATTGAGGTTAGAAGTGGCTTCATAGAGGTCTTTCCTGCCTTACAATGTCTCCACACTATAACAAACATGCAATTTTAAAAAGTGTGTGAGTATAAACAATGCCATTGCAAAAACAATCAAAATTGCAGCATAAAAATAACATAAAAGAATAACAATAACTAGTGCTGACCTGGCCACTTCACAAGGGGTGACCATTCTGGTTAATTGAAGTTGCAAACAGCCTAAAAACTTGTGGCTTTTAGAAAGACGTCTTTCTTTGTTGATGGGGTCTCTGATAGTGGAAGTGACTCCCACAAATGCAGGTGCTAGCCGTTGACAAGTGGAAGAGGGACTGAAGAAGAGCTCCAAAGGACGATATCGTCCTCTAGCTAGGAGTAGTGAAGATCCATGTGATCCGGCATTAATACAACATATATTTCACTATCGTCAGCAAGGAATTTGGTTGTCGAGGTGGGGATGATGGTTACAGCATTGAAGTGGAGAGGAAGGTGGAGATGAAAGAGAAGAATGAAAATAACTGGTTTGGATCAACGTTTAGTTACACGCTTAAACAGTTGTTAACTTTTTTAAAAAAATGTATTATATTTAATTAATAAAAAAAGCCACATCAGCCATGGTTGACAGAGAAACTGACGGCTTTTAGGGTGCGGACCAAGATTTCTCAATTTGTATAATAGAGGTACTCCTAGGTGCAAAATTGGAATAAAGGAACCAAATGGGCACCCCAACCTACGTACAGGAACCAAATGGGGGTTTAAATAAAAAAAGATCATTGTTATCTAATTCAATAAAACTAGAGCTTGGTGATTATCATAGAGAATGAGGTTGAGGTTGTCATTTTGTTGCATAACAATATAATATTTCATAAGTAAATAACTTTTGCAGTAGAATTATAGCTTTGGCAACAAAATAATTCACTAAAATATAGTTGCTCTGAGTGTATCATTAAAGTAGATAGAAGATTTTATCATCACTTGGTGATTTTCATAAATGAGTTGTTAGCATGGGCCTTTTTATTAATGAACAATTTTATGCTATTTTCCTATTGTTCTCATTTCATATATATCCCTAATGCAAATGGAGAATTGACTTAGAAAACTATTTGTAAATATTTTATTTAATCATAGCCTCTCTTGTTTATCATTGTAGGGTTAGCACTTTACGTGCAACCACAAGTTTCTTGTATCTTCTGTTCAAACATTTATGAAGTATTAATTATTATTATTATTATTATTATTATTATTATTATTATTATTATTATTATTATTATTGACATTGTAAAACCCTTTATAGTAACTTAGTTACACAGCTTCTGTTTCTAGTTGTTTTTATAGTTTCTAAAACAAAATTTCATCAATAAGCAAGATGACATTTTATTGTCTACCTATTTTGATTAATAACTTTTACAATAACTTATGCTTTGATTAGCAACTTTTACAATAGAGCACTCATTCCCATAAATTAATAATTGTTGTTATTTTATTTTCTTTTGTGAAATATATATGTAATGTTAAATGTTTATAGATGCACACATGAGAGAGTATATTTGTTATAAATTTTTTAATAAGCTTTTATACTTTTTTGTTTATTTAATATCATTTTATACTCTGATACTTTATCCTTTCGTCTTTAGGTTTTTTTAGTGATCTTCGGTGTTGGGGATTGCCATGTTATTTCTTGGTTTGTGATCAAATATTATTGTCTTTAGGGTTTTTCATTTCAACTTGGTCATTTGTATAGTTTAGTAAGAGCATTTGGATAATCATCACACAACTTAATCACCCTTGTCTTTTCCTAGAATGTGGAGGGCATGTTGGTCATTTGCTTTATGCGTTATTACTGTGGCCTTTGTTTAGAATGGAAGAGAGTAATAAAGTCATTCATTGAAGTCCATGGCACCTTGGTTGATATGTTAACGTAATAAAGGCAAAATGGTTATTTTCCCTACAATCATTATCTTTCCCAATAAATCCATCTTCCTTAGGGGACTAAAGTTTCTATTTTTCTTCTCTAATGGCCGGCCACCTCCTTTATCTTTCCTCAAATGTATTTGGCTTGGATTTGGAGTAAAAACTCCTCACAACTTATTGAGGTATGCATCCTCTTTTATTTAAATGTGTTTTTAGCTTTGGAAAGAAATGTTTCTTTAACCATCATGCTATTTCTTGGAAGCTTGTTTCAAAATCTTTGTAATGATTTGGTTATTTAAAGCTTGTTTTGAGATGTTAGTTTTTGTATTCAATCCATTGAATCCTTGGTATTGAGCGTCTTTGGAATGCTTGAGTTTTGAGAGAATTTATGTAAAACTTTGGTGAATGAATAAGGGTGTTTAAGAGCCCAAAATGATGCCCAAGTTTTGTTAGTATATTTCTCTTTTAAGCTGGTCATTGTAGAGTTGTCAAAGCCTAGTATAATTCCATGGGAATGTTCGTAAGTGTGCTCTCGGTACTATAGCAAGAACTAAGGGGTATTGTAGCATTGAGAGTCAGCATCCTTTCTTGCGATGTTCTTGGGGTTGGGTCTTCGCCCTCATTGAATGAACCTTACTCTATTACAGTGGCATGCCAAAATTCCATGTCTAGCACTTCAAAATTCCCCTATTTTCTCACCTCTATAACTCTATTTATTATTATTTTTTTGTATTTTCTTCTCATGTTTTTTGTATTTTTGGTTTTTATATTTATTGGGCGCTCCTCCTCAAGCAATGGCAAGGCTGTGGAGGAAGCTTGACCATCTTTTGGTCTTCATTTTTTGTGAGTGAATTTGGATGATTAATACATATCGTTCTTTTAAGGATTTTAATGATAACCATGTTTTCATAAAAGTATATATATTTATTTCTTATTATGTGCTACATAGCTCTAAATATAAGCATATTTGACTAACAATATGATTCCATGTAAAGTTGGGGCATAAGTTATTTCTTCCAACTTTATCTCAAAGTGATATATAGAATGAAAAGCATTATGTTTAAAATATAAATGGCTATGCCCATTGTTGAGACATGGATGATTTATGAATGTTCCCATGTATTTTGAAAATGACGCACTGTGTGCGATTCATTACAATAAAGGTTCCCACGGTCGTCTTGTAGTGGTTACTTGGTTGATCCTTAGATAACCCATATCCAGATGCACGTAGAGAACCTTAATAGGACTATGCCTGACTGTGACCCTTAGAGTTACCACACGGGACTCCAAGTAAGGCTACCTAGTTTTATAATAAATAATAAAATAACCTTGGAAGGTTCAGACCCTAGTTGTGACGACAACGAGGGGGAATATTCTTTTAGGCTAGCTTGGAAATTTTTCATTTGATTAACATTTTGATAGGATAAATCTATGGTTTACAAGCATTAATTATGTTGGTATACGCTTTTATAAATTTAAATGCTCTTTTTGGTTTTATTAATGTCTTTGTTGAACTTTGTGGTTTGTTCACTCAATGAGTAATTATAATACTCATCACTCCATTTTTTCCCCCTTAGTTAGGTTGAGTAGTGCGTACTGTGAATCTTTATATTGTGCAGATCATTTTGTATTTTGTTGTTTACATTTGTGCATAACATCTTGTATATTTAAAACTTATTGTATTAAATGGATCCGTTGGGTCACATCTGATCAGGTGAATTATGTGTAAGCTATATATTTGTATCTTTGTTTCCAATTTTATAGTGAATTGTTAATATACATTTCCCTTATATGTAAATCAAGGTTTCCTTGAGCCTTGCTATGACTCTCGTGTGGGTGGCGGTTTTCTCTTCTAAGGTCATTGCAGTGTTTGTCACGTACTTGACTGTGAGTTGGGACGTGACATATATACTTTGATTTCATCAACCTATTTAAAGGACTTGATTTCATCATACATTTTTATGTGTCTAATTTGGTTATAATTATTGAAGTAGATGAGATCTTAAAAGAAGAATATACCATACTCTTGACTTCTTATACTATTGCTTTCTATCTTAATAACCTACTATCTATCACTAGTTCAATATCAAATTCTACCATTTAAGATTGAAAAATAGAAAGTGAAAAAGAAGGATAAGTTATACTTATAAGAGAATTCCGACATAGGGGCACATTGCATGCCATGAGCAAAAATTGGCATTCTAAGGCTTTACACTGCGTCTTGCAATTTACTTATCTAGCCCTGAAAAATTGTAAAATTCTCTTATTCTGAAACTAATAATCTTATCTTATAAATTTAGGGCACATCGCAAAATTTATTTCAACATAGGAATTGGATTATTTGTGCACGTTGACCAGGCAAGTAAACCACATATAAATGTTACTATATGTACACACTTTCTCTCATTAGTGAAATTATTGATAACTTCTAGTTATTATATTTGTTGAATTATGAAATTATTTTATTAAATTTCTGATTATTATATTTTTCTAAATTAATTAATTAATTAATTATTAATTTTTCTAACTTAATGATATATTTATTAAATTTCTAGTTAATTATTTTTTTGAATTATTTTAATTATTTAACTATCTGAAAATTTACAAATTATCTGTTTAAGATTAGACTGAAAATAGCCGACTTATTTTGATATTTAAAATAATGGGATCATGTCAATGTTAATATTTTTGTTTGGTGGATTATTATGTATTTTCTTAATGTAAACTTTGATATTTTGTTATTTTTGCGGATATTAAGTATTTAGACATAGAAATTTTAGTTTTCAATTTACTATATACTAACTTTGTCACCGGAGTTAAACACTAACCCTGTAGACATGAAACTCTGTTAAAAAATTGTAATTTTGCACTGTTCTGTTAGTGAAGAATAACAACCTCTGATATTATGGTTCAGGTCATCAAGGGTAAACAAATGGACTTTGATTTCTAGTTTGGGTCATCGAATATAAACAAATGTATTTTTGGAAATCTGCTCAGTTTTAACTGCATTTTGTTTTCCATCTTATTTCATAATTTGTGTTTTCGATAAATATTATACCTTGATATATGGTATATATTTTGTTTTTTATGCCATTATTTTGATATGCCCTGCATGGGTTGGGATATGTTTTGATATTTGAATATGTAATTTTAGAATTATGTATGATTCGAATATTTTTAGTGGAATACTTACTAGGTTGTCAAGCTCATTATTTTGTTATCTTAATTTTCAGATCAGGTGAAAGTTCTGGAGATAGCTTAGCGGTCTATTGAGTATTCTGTTCATCAGTGTAGTGTGGTTGCTGCTCTGAGATAGATACTGAGGTCTTGCATGTTTACTTGGTTTCAGCTTTGTTGGTGTGCAACCATTTATTACCACATCAGGCCCAATAAAGAGGGTTCAAGATGTGACAATGGCGTTGTTGCACAAAGAGATGATGCCTGCGAGATTTTAACGCTAAAAGGGAGGCGGAGAGGGCCGGTGCTGCATTTGCAAGAGAGCGTGGTGGGGGATCGAAAGTGGGGAAAAGATAAAAGAGGAAGATGGGCTGTAGCGAGGGTTATCACATTATAAAAGTTGAGAGAGACATCTAATAAATAAATTAATATTTAGATTTAAAAAAATTAACCAATAATATAAAAACAAATGGCCTCTCAAAACCAAAAGCACAAAGAGAGTAGCTATCTATCTATCTATATATATATATATATATAAATGCACAGCACCCCCAAAAGAGGAAAGAGAGGTTTCACTGTCCATTGTTGCAAGTGGTGGCTGGAAGCTGAGTCCGGTCGATGGAGAGGATCAAAAGGTTTCAGCAATCTCTGCTGATACTGGCTGGGGAAGAAGAGCAAGAAGAGGACTTGTTGGGAGAATCCAGTGGATCCTTTTCCCTTTCTCCATTGCAGGTCCTCTTTCTTCGATTTGTAGATTATATGGTTTTTTGGATTAGGGCTGTTCTTTTCTTCTGATTTTGGTTGGTTGGTTTGTTTGTTTTGGTGCAGAGATTGTATGGATTTGCTTTGTGTCTGGTTGCTGGTTTCGCTTTCATGCTTCTGGTAATGCTTGAGAGTTCTTGTTGACTTTCTTCTCCTTTGTCCTTTTCTTTTTCCAATATTTGCTATGTTTGGATGTATGTTTGTTTCAAGTTGCTAAGAATTTTGGAAGTTAGTTCTGAATTGTGCTTGCATGAGAGAAATCTATGGCATTAGATGGTCTCAATCATAAGAACCTTTTTTTTTTTCTTATTATTGGATAATTTTGGTCTATTCTCACTTGGCATGGTTTGATTGCTTTGGTGTAAATCTTGGTTCACCAAATTTTTCATGGCTAATATTTGTCACTATTTAATATCATTTGCTTGATCTTGAAATGCATGGGTAGTTGTTGATTGCCTGCCTTTTGTTTTCTTTGCAGTCATTGATTGTTTTCTACAGGCCCATCAAATTTGCTGTAATGTTTAGTTTTGGGAACATACTGGCCGTAGGAAGGTAAGTCATGAAGGCCTATCAAATTTAATTTAATTTTTTTTTTTATAAAGAGCCAACATTTGATTGATCCAATCAAGTTTTCCTTTCATTAGCAGAAATCATTCTTGATCTCAAACAACCCTTAGCAAAGAGTTTGGTTTAGTTGATTTTATATGTTATCCTACTGTAAATTTTGATATGGTTTAAGTGGATCTATTTGTGACAGCACAGCCTTCTTCGTTGGGCCTGTAGAACAAGCAAGGATGATGTTTGATCCAGTCCGTGTTTATGCGACAGTTATCTATATTGGTAGTGTCATTCTTGCTCTTATATGTGCACTCGTGGTAAGTTCAAGTTCATTATGTTTCAAAATGATCATTTCTATTATCTAATTATATGTAACACGAGGCCTTTTCTGCTTGCTTCATTGAGTTACACTTATATGGGTTTATGCTATATCATATATTCCCTTTTCTTTTTCATGGGGCTAGGTTCATAACAAAGTGCTGACACTGATTGCAATCATTGTTGAAATCTGTGCGCTCATTTGGTAAGCTCATTCATTTAATGAAATGTTTTGTTTATGCTTTAGATTAACAAGCATCATCCTCTTAGTTACTTTAATGCTTGCAAACAACATTGAATGGGGTTATACGTATCCTGTATGAATGTTCAATTAGAAGAAAAAGGAAGGCAAGAATTCAGTGGTTCGGTTGTTGCTGTCTCTTAATTGCTTCTGTGGAACATGAAACAAATAGATTTTAGTAATCAGAAAAATAACCACATCAAGCATGAGAAATGATCTCTCTCGGGGCTCCTATGTGAAACCTCAGATGATCATTTTGGAGATCTTCACAGATTATTTCACAATAGTTAAATTGCTGTTCCATTAATCAATGGAATGCTTGGCATTCTTGGGGTGCGTTCCTCCATCAAGCCTTACTACTTGAAATTTATGAAATCATTGGAGTGAACATTATGACATATCATGTTGGGAGATCATTGGATGTAACATTAGAGTGAACATTATTGTGTATGATGTTCTTCAACTTGGGACTTCTTATCACTCTTTTTTAGGTTTTGACTTCTATCTTTCCCTAAAGGACTTGTCTTTACTATTTCACTGAATCAATACTCCTTTTGATTGCTATCTTAGAATGTTTAGTAAAAATAGAGTTGTTTCACTTGTCAGTTGTCAATATGCTGTACCTTTTCACACTTTTTTCTTGTGGTAAACATCTTATTCAAATTCATATGATTCGGTAGTATTCCTCCACACAGTTTCTCAATCAAATTCTCATGAAAGAGCCTACAAGCGAATAGATGTGTGGACAAAACATCATTTCTGTTGGTATTCTGAACCTACTTACTAGTAAATAAATCAGTAATTATATGTCTGCTAAAAGCTGGATGGATTGCTTAGAGAAGCACTTTCAACCCATGTAGTTTTGCTTGATACCATCACTTTTGCTAATTTCCCTGCTTTGATAAATTCTATGTGCATCTTCTTATGGTGAAAAGCTTCATGAGTATCCAGACCTTTCCAATTAGGTGTTCGAATATCTAGAGGTTCAGTTTTTTCCTTCTTTCAGATATTTGTCCTGCTAGGTGAACATATGGAAGAACTGAATTCATTGCATTATACCTGATCCCTGAGTTGCAGTTGAGCAGTTCAGTTTCTTCTTATTACTCATCAATAACAGCCAAAGAGCTGTATCTTAAGACATATATTAAATTTGAAACATATATGGTGTCCTTCGATGTTAATCTCAACTAACAGTATAACCAAGTTAAGATGCTTCTTATACTGCCTACATTTTGGTATATTCTTCTGGCCCGGAGCGGCCTACTACTTTTAACTCAAGAAATGTTATATCTATTGACCCAAACATACCAATGGAACTTTGGTCTCCATGATGCTTCCATGGATTACTTTTTTAAATTATTATCAATTTACTGATATGGATACTTCTCTTTGACAGTTTTATGTTGTTTCATGTGCATGTACATCTCTCATCATTTTTCCCTGTACTTTCATACTTTCACTTCATGACGCTTATCTCAAGGGAAATGTTGCGTCTGAAATTTTAGATGAAGGTTTGCAATCTGAATGGCTTTTTATATATTTCGAAAACTATGCTAATATTTATGCGATTGTACAAGTCCTTCGGTCAATCATGACATAATTTACATGATAGAAATATTGTCAGCTCAACTAAAAGAACTGGTATTCTTACAATCAAAGTAAACCCTGAAGACAAACATTTACTGAGGTGCTCTATATTTGCTAACCTAAGAAGTGATAAATAGGTGGCAGACATGTGGACTACTTGTTTGAATTTCATTTCTAATCATGCTTTGGATCTAATTCATCAATAGTTCATAAGACACGATATAGATGATAACATCCTATAAGAACAAAATTTTGTTCTTCTTTATCAAGAATTTTGGCAATTCAATTACCATTGAATGATTCAGATTGAATAAAGTGAACAAAGTTTCTTTTAATGTGGTTTCCTTTTATCTATTTTTCCCAGTTACCTTCTTTTGGTATGGATATTCTGGAGATCTAGCAAAATGATAAATGCTGACTGATTTAAATTGTTGGGATCTTTCAGGTACGGTTTGAGTTATATTCCCTTCGCTCGAAGAATGGTTTCAGAATTGCTGATTAGCTGTTGTGACACTGAAATTTAGATTGGTGAAGCTCTGCGGCCAAAAACTATCATTGAAAGGGATGAAGTACGCAAAACTGCAGATCATAAAATGTAATACTAAATGACACCTGAATTTTCTGTTCCTCTATTTGTATGAGTATGTATTTGTTTGTAGGCTTGATTTGTGAGTGAAAAGTGATTACCAAAATACACATGGAGAATAATGATATTATATCGGCATGATCGATTTTCCTGACCTTTTGCCTTTCTAGTTGTTTCCCGATCTCCATTTTCAACCTAGTTTGTTCGCTTTACTTATTTAATTAATCAACTTATTTAAGATTAATGAAAAAAACCCTTTATTTACCTGCTCTTATTTGTGTCGCACTGGCTCATTGGAGGTTGAGGAGGTAGTGAGACTAGTAAATTATTTAAATATTCATTGGTGGGTTTGGTAGGGTCTCCTTGGATGGGGGGTTTTTGGAGGTAGAGTAAAGTAAGCGTTTTCAAGAATCTATGCTTGGATGTGGGGTTTTAGGGGGAGGTAAGGGTTGGGAGAGGTTAGTGGAGGTTTTAAAACCTCCACTTTTTGGTATTTTCTCAACCCTCCAAATTGGAGAGTTGGGGATGTTTTGAGTTGGTATTTTTTATTGTTGATCAAAATAACCTTGTACATTTCATCTAATTCCACACCTTATTAAAATAATTTAAAAAAATAATCAAAATTGTAATAATAATAATAATAAATCAATAATGATAAAAAAATTGGGAAATATTACTTAATTATTAATGATAATGTTTAAACTCTTACTCGTTTAATTATAATTAATAATAATAAAAATGTTAAAGAAATATAGAATTTTATAAATTGAGAAATATTACTTAATTTATTAATGATATTGTTTAATCAATTTTATTATTGAAAATGAAATTCTATAACATTGTTTTTCCTTATTTATTAACCACAAGGGTAATTTAGTAATATATTATGTAACCTTACATCCACTAACCTCCCAACCAAGCATGATAAGGTTTCAAAACCTCCAATTACATTACCTTCTATCAAAGCAAAGTATGGTTCAAAACCTTCATCTACTTTCTTTTACCTTACCTTATTTTATGAAATCTCCAAAAACCTCCATCCAAGCAAAGCTTTAAACTTCATAGGGAAAAATTAGAAAGGGAAATGACAATATTATATATATATATATTTATAAATGCGGCAAGCTCATATCTGGGATGTACTTAATTAGGTGTAAAACACAACTGCAAACTCAATAATATCCATATGTCTTCACCTTGTGAGGTTTTGAGATTTGATTTTGGGTCTTTTTTTCCAAATGAACACTCTCACAAGGATGTGGTATTAAATTATTAATAGACCAAGACGTTGTTACTATATCATTTTTTTTTACATGTAATTTTATTATTTACCTGTGGAAATGCCGACAAACATAATAAATAACTTTTCAATGTTACTAATAAGTAACTAATTGAATGACAGAAAATAAAAAGAAAAAAAAATACCAGAATCTTATCAATCTCTCTCTTTCATTGCATGAAGTCTCATGAGACAGAAATCACCTTCCCAATAGCAAAGATAACGACTTCATTCTTCCATTCTCCACCTTCCGAAAACTCCGTACTTGAAAAAAATCACTCACCACCTTGCATCTCTCTGACCATACACAATCCTCCACTTTCTTCCCTTTTGTAGCCGCATCCTCAGACTTTTAAAGCCTCCATCATTTATATTATATTATATTGCAAAATTTTAGTCATGTGCTCAGTAAATAGATTGAAAAAAAAAAAAAAAAAAAAAACGCTCTCTGTGATAGCTAATTGGTAATTGAGCTTGAGCCAACTTAGATAAATTAGCATTGCATACAAATTAAATTTTCATTCTATTGTCTCAGCAATAAGATGTATAAAATTCTTCTCAAATGAAGCTATTTTGGCTCCTTTCAGCGATTGATATTTTTGTAAACATGAACTTTGTTTGGCAATGGAAACATTTATTATTATTTGATATCAAATCTCAAATTTTGCTCTTATAGGGTGTAGATGTGGTCTACACCGTATGTATGAATTATTGATGAATTAAAACAAGAGGTTGATAAGAAATACACCTGAAACAAATCACTTTATATGTCAACAGATATATTTAAAGTTCCTTCACGGGTTTAAGTTTCATGGTTTCCTTTGCTCTAAATGCTAGAGCTAATACAACATTTGTAAACCATGAGGTATTAGTCTAACTTGAAAATTATGTTAAAAATAAAAAATATGTTTATATTAGTTTAAAAATAAAATTATATTATAGCGTATGAGTCAGTATAATTTTTATAAGAAAATATTAAAAAATTTATTTAAAAAAATTCAATTACTTTTAGTTCCAAAAATTATAAGTCAAATGCATAAAGCATTGTTTCTATAATTAACCGAATAAAATAGTGAAACCCTTATTATAAATACCCGAAATGGCCAAAAACACCCCCTTACTTTCAAAATCCTTAAAAACCCCTTCTTTTTGAACACAATGTTTTCCAAACCCTCAAAGTATGTAACGGTGGTTGACGGAGTTATTTTTGAATTTTATGGACGAAATTACCTCTTACTTGCATGGGAAGTAGTGGTGCAATCATTTCGCCGGTTAGAGAGGAAGTGGAGGGTTTTTCTTAGGGTAATCCCAAGAGCTGTTACGCTTGCTTAACTTTCTTCAGCTTTTCCCTTTCCGAAGCTCTCTCTGCTTGGACATCCTCTGTAACTTCAATCCATCTGAATCACTCATGCGCAAGTATCCGGCACTTTCATCAGTTTGCAGTTCAAGGTATTGAAGAAGTTGTGTTTTAAGTAAGGTTTTTATTTGAACTACTCTGTTACACAGAGATATTTGTCGGTTTTGTTTTGTGGTTCTGTTTTTATCGGAAAACACTGAAGTATGCGGGGGGATTTCTCGGCCAGGGTTTTGGTTTGTTTTACATTTTTGGCTGTGTCCACGATCATCGAAAGAGTTTTTTGGTTGTTTTTATTTGTGTAATGTTTACAATGTGCGTTTCCCCTTTCATTTGATATGGTTGCAGTTTGTAAAATGAGGTTTTCGTGTAAGAAATGAGTTTTTTTTTAAAACCTTTTGTCTCCGTTTAAATTTTGTGGTTTACGTTTAAGAAACGTGGTCTCTGTGAGCTTTCCGCTTAACAACTTATATGTCTGTTTAACAATTGAGGTCTCTGTTTAACAAGTGTTGTCATTGTTGCAATCTTGTGATTATGGCGGTAAACCTAGTCAACGGGAGATGCTACTTGACACCGGTGGTGGAGACCTTGGCCGAATTGAAAGTCCACATGACTTCTCGACATTGGGAGATCATCCAAAGGACACCGTTTGCGGCATTCACTGAGGTGGAAGTTGTATTCCAAGAGAAGGCCGTTCTGGATTCGCTTCTGCAGATGTACGATGACCGCACCAATAAATTAAGGATCGGGGCGAGCCTGCTGAGCGTCAGGGCTGAGGATGTGGCTCTCGTTTTGGGTCTGCGTTGCGACGGAGACGCAGTCCTGTTTAAGAAGAAGAAAACACCGTCAGCTTTCGAAGGGAGATATTTATCGAAAAGTTACGAGAGACACAGAAACGCCATCAGGACCACTCTTAAGCGCCTTGTTGGACAGAGGAGAGAAGAGGAAGATTTTGTGAAACTCTTGATGGTGTACCTCATGGGGACAATCCTCTTCCCAAATACCTCATGCTCGGTGCCCAATTGGATTGTTGATTATGTCGACGATCTACCTGGCATGCGGTGGTACGCATGGGAGCAAACGATGCACAAATGGCTTATGGAGGACGTTCCACAAGCTGCAGCTCGAGTGCAAGCCAGATGCGCCGGGGGGGGGGAAGATAAACATGGGGTATATTAAGGGTTGCTCGATCGCGCTGAGCATCTGGTTTTACGAGCTGACCGGAACCGGCAGGAAAGTCCGTTTCGGCAAGACCTCAAAGGTGCTGTGCTACGTTGAAAGTACTTACCAAAAGCATGCGACGATAGAAACCAGTTGGTCAGCTCTCAAAGTAAAAGAGGTAATAAATCATAAACAATGTGTTTAAAACGAGTAGTTAATGTTTAATTATAGTCTTTCTCGTTTGAGAACTGTAGTTTGTGTTTAATGTTTGGTGACTTTGTTTAAACTTTTTATTCTCCGTTTAAATTTGTGCGATACCGTTTACGTATACATGTCAAATATATAAATATGTTTATTTTTGATTAAATTGAATGCTTTGACTAAGATTGTTTTCTTTACGTATGCTAGTTTCCTGAGCTGGTCCCGGCGAATGCTGATGAGGAGATGTTTGTTCGGGCCAACCGGCGGAGGGATGCTATTGCGCCGGAACCACTTGCACGAAAGCAAGAGGAGAGGCCAGTCTCTCCTGTGCGTGCTCAACGACGCCGTTCCCCCACCTCCAGCCCAACACGCAATCCTCGGCTTCGGGTAAGCCCTCCCCTACTCCGCCCGACGGCAACACCCCCCTTCCCCCTGGGCCGCGACAACGACAGTCCCCCCGACCGCGGTAGGCCCCCGACGGCAGTAGGCCACGAAGTCACTGTAGCTTTTTTTTTTGTAGGCGTGCCAGGTGATGATGGACGCTTTTCCCCAGCTTGTCGCTCGGGTTGAGGCATTGGAGGCAAGGTCGCAATCGACTGCACGATCAGGCCAAATAAATGAAGTGTCCGGGACGGAGGAGGTCTCGGAATTTAGTAAGGACGACTTTATCGGGATGGCCATTCCAAGACCGCCACGTTTGAAGAGGCTTGCAATAAAATGCGAAAATAATAATGCCTCTCTGTCTTCCACCGGCCGACGATGAAACAATAGCAGCATTATCGGCGGCTGATGCTGTTGTTGAGTCCGTTGCCGTTGATGACGTGCCCATCGCGGTGGAGAAGATCATTGACGTTGTTGGCACTGCCGCGTTTGAGAAAGCCTCCGAAATCCCCGTTCCCTGGAGTAGGCGGCCGACAATGGCGCATCGAGGGTGGTGGCCACAATCCCTGAAGAACAAGAAGTAGCCGAGGGTGTGCCTCCCCTTGATGATGTTGCCTTGGTCGCGGTTGAGAAGATCGTTGTCTCTATTGTGAAGGAACTCCTGCCCATGGAGGAACGGGTGGCCGACAGTGCCGCATCCAATGTAGGCGTGATCCCACAACAGCAAGAAGCATCTAAAGATGATCCCAATAGAGCTGTTGACAAGGGGCAAGAGAACGTCAAGAAAACAAAACGAAAGCTACGATCCTTGCCAACCAGCAATATAAAGAAGTTCGGAAAGACTTCGTTCTGAAGAAGAAAAAATAAGCTAGTCAATCGTGTCTCGGCGTATTCGAGCAGGAGTTGATCAAGATCTTCCTCAACTTCCCCATGGACACGTAAGTATGATAGTTTTTATGTTATTGTTTACATACGGATGTTCCCATTTAAGTTATTTCGTTTCCGTTTAAATATAGAGTTACCATTTAAGATAGTGCTTTACCGTTTAACTTTCCACATTACTGTTTAACAATATACATTATCGTTTAAGAATATATGGTTCCCACTTAAGGTTTTGTGTTATTATTTAATTATATCTGTTGCCGTTTAACCGCAGGTCCGTCGTCTGGAGCAATGATTATGTCAGCACCACACGGGCCAACCTATTCATCTGCTCGACGGGAAGGAGATGGTGACAGATGATGTGATGGGCTCCTTCGTGTGAATAATACAAAACTCACTGACCAGAGTACCATATCCTTATAAGAAGCGCGGCTCCATCACACGACCACTGGCATTGTTTATGTCAAAGCAGGAAGACGCACATGATATGACTTTAGCTATGGTCGGAGATGCCACCAAAGTTGTACATAACATTGATATTTCCATCCTTCCCATAATCATGAATGGCCATTTCCATGTCATGGTGCTAGACAATAATAACCAAGAGTACAAGAATTACACTTCATGCCAAAGTGAAGAGTACGATAAAGACGCGGTTGAAATAGTAACTTCTTTGTGAAATAGATTTCGATTCATAGAGTTCCATAGATGGTTGCTATTCTAACCTCAAATTGTATACCTCGACAGAGGGAACCATTCGACACCTGTCTCGAAATGGAGTACGGCGAGACGGTGACCAAACAGTACCCGCTTGTTAACGACAATAAAACACGGCGATAAAAAAAAAGGAAGTGTTGACTGCGCCGTTTACGTCATGCGGTTTATCGAGCAATTACTCCATGGTGAAAAGCTACAGATACTGTGTATGGACGTCCTTTATCTGAGATTAAAGTGTGCTGCCCGCATACTTAAGGAAGGGCGCGCAACCGGCATCAAACAAAAAGGGATGCCTCCACCTTCGGGGAAGTAGAATTCTTTATTACTGGCATTCTTTATCAAATGTAAAACAGTTTTGTCATTATTGGTTTAAATTCAATTCATTCTTTGCCAGCGACATGACAGATATGTCAATGTAAATTTAGTATTGTTCGTTATTGTTTCAAATTTAATTCATTCTTTGCTTAACTTTCCATTGTACCGTTTAAGGGTCATTGCTACTTTATAAAATGAAGTATCTCTGTGAAAACGGCGATGTCACTATTAAAATATTGTGTTACACTTTAATAATAAGGTTCTCCGTGTAATATTCACCATCCCCGTTTAATATCAGGGGTCTCTGGTTAAAACACATAGTCTCTATTTAAATATTAAACGTACACGTTTAAATTTCCTTGTCTCTGTCTAACATATGGTAGCCATATTTAAGGTTAAGAGTCTCCATTTAACTTTTGTTGTCTTTGTTTAAATATCAACGAATGACAATAAAATAGATTTTCTCCATTGAACGAAGTTGCATAACATTAATAAAACTGCAACAGAAACTACATAACTTCTAAACAAAGTTAACAAACAAATACCTATCAGTTTTCTCATTTTTATTTTATACTTCGCATTTTTTGCTTGACTTGCAATTATAACGATGGTTTCTTTATAAAAGGTCAATCGTCCTTTATAAAATTAAGTACATCTGCTTAAACGACGATGTTGCTATTGAAACATTGAGTTACGCTTTAATAATAAGGTTTGCCGTTTAATATGCTGCGTTCTCGTTTAACATTAGGTGTCTCTGGTTAAAGTCTCGTGGTGCCATTTAAATATATGTGTCACCGTTTGATACTAAAGTCTCCGTTTAACTTTCCTTGTCTCTGTTGACTATACGGAGTCTTTATTTAGTAGAAAGTGTCTCTATTTAGTAGAATGTGTGTCCATTTATCTCTATTTAAACGGCAATGTCTGTATTGAAATATTGAGTTACACTTTATAAATAACGTTCTCTGCTTAATTTTCAGAGTCTCCGTTTAACATTGGGTGTGACTGGGTAAAAGATTGTGTCTCTATTTAAGGTTAAAATTACCCGTGTAACTTTTAGTGTTGGGACGCTCAGGTTGCCTTCTCGTTACAGGCGGTCGCAGACACAGTTCACGATTTTCATCCGTAGGCTTGTCATTGTCGGGGATAGGGAATGGGGAATATAGCTCTCTCATACGCCAGTTTGTAATTGTTGACGGTGAAGTAGCCGCTAATAAAATGATGAACGTTGGTGTCTGTCTGCATTATTGCAGCGCAAGCGTGTTTGCACGGGATACCATAAACTTGCCATCTGCGACATGAGAAAGTTCTACTGGCAAGATCTACAGAGTTGTTGCAGTGGTCAATCACGTCATAACGATCATCGACATAACGGCCAACATGAAGATTTCGGCTCTCCTCGACAAGTATCTCCACCTTTGAATGTATGCCCGGGCATAAGTAGGTCTCCCATTTGTTCGCTTGCTCATGGCGATTGCATAACATGCGGATCAACTTGAACCTTTAGAACGAAGAACACAAATCTTAACCATGATTACATAAAGAAATTGATATTTAAACAGAAACATATTGTTGGAAACAGTAAGATAATATATTAAACGAAAAACCACGAAGTTAAACACAGAAAATAAAAGTTGAACATGACATAAAATACGTAAACATAAACATATGATTTTAAACAAGATACGATAATAAA
This sequence comes from Dioscorea dumetorum, assembly GCA_902712375.1. Classification (NCBI taxonomy): domain Eukaryota; kingdom Viridiplantae; phylum Streptophyta; class Magnoliopsida; order Dioscoreales; family Dioscoreaceae; genus Dioscorea; species Dioscorea dumetorum. The sequence continues at coordinate 170,692 of CACTHL010000405.1, forward strand.
TTAAACGAATAACCAGGAAGTTAAACACAGACAACGAAAGTTGAACGGGACATAAAATATTTAAAGGGTGAGGCAAGTTATTAAACGTTAAATCAAATCAACATTCGAATACCTTATGGAGTCGACCATTTTCGTCACCGGTAAATACCGAGCTTCTTTGATCCATAAATTGAACGACTCCGCGACATTTGAATACATCTCGCCCCCGTGTTCACCTTTGAACAGATAATTACACCAATGTGATATATCCAACTTATGAATCAACCACTGGTAGGCTTCGAGTGATGTGGCCTGCAGTTTATTGATAGTGTCATCGAATTCTTTAGCCGGCGATGCCCACGCAATGCTTAAGTATATGGACCAGTAATCCTCCCTTAATGCCTTCCCAAGTCTGACATTGGCTTTCATAAAATTGGCCTCCAAGTGTCGAAGGCAGTATGCATGTGGGGATGAAGGGAAGACTCTCGCAATAGCGTTGACAAGGCCCTTTGACCTGTCCGACATGAACGTAATTATCTCTTGATAATCTTATTCGTCGTATAAAGCATCACCTAACTTGGAAATGAACCAAGTCCAATTGGCATCGGTACCCCGATACTTGCCAAGGAGGTGGGTGTCATCGACAAACAGATGGGCCTACACGCCTTCTTGAATTCCACAATGCAAGCGTTAAAACAAAAGAATGCACGTTTAAAACGCTCACTGTCTCTTTCCACAAACGCAATGCTGCCGAGGTTCGTTTCCACCACCTTGTCGACGCACCAAAGCAACAAATCGTAGCTGGAGATGTCGCTGCCGTCGAGGATGACCCGGCCATGTTTTTTTACCAACCAAGCCTGCTTGTATGGAACGTGGACACCATGTTCGCGCAACATGTCCTTCTGAATGTCGATGGCCTTGTACAAGTGCCGGTCCTTGAACTTATGAATCATTCGAGCGCTTACCCATTTTTTGGACGCTTTCAGATGTGAGGCCGACCTAATTCCACCACCGTAAGTGTGTGAGGCGTGCATTGTCTTCATTCTGAAGGTATTTTTATTATATTCCTTTGATGCATAAACGCGCCATTGACAACCATCGACAGCGCATTTCACAGTCACCCGGTGTTTTTCGTTCTTCACGAATTTGAAGTCAAAATTCCGCTTGATAGCAAAATTCCGAAGCGCGTCTCTGAAATGTTCAGCGCCTTCAAAACGTTGTCTGGTTTCCAACGTCAACATTTCAGGTTCAAAAGAAAACGATCAATATTTAAGCAGGAACACAACTTTTGAATGGTAACTATAAATAGAAGCGTAAGATTTTAAACAGAGAAGGGAATACTTAAACAATAATGCAATAAGTTACACGGAGAACTCATATTTTAAATGGGAACCTAATATTATTAAACATGGAGTGTGATAATTAAACAATAATTAACATATATAACTAGATAAACATATTTGGGAAGAAACTTACAATGACAAGAACTCGTTCTGAAGAGGATACGATGGCGCATCATCTTGCTCGACAACAAGATCAACTACGGAGTATTTAAAGATGGAGTACACATGACACATGCGCTGGAAGTCGACCTCGGTTTCTATTGGACAAACCGTTTTATGTCCATCGGGTGTGATAAACTTCACCCTCACATAGGAAATATCGAGGCCCCATCGCTCACATATCTCAGCTAACACTGATTCCCAAGCAGTCAGCGCCGTGAACGTTAGCACTCGTCTCTCCTAGTTGTATCTACCAATTGCATAAAAACTCTCCATAATATCAGGAACTAAAAGAGATGAAGAAGAAGAAGAATAAGAAGAAAATGTAATTCGCCTTCTAAACTTTCTTTGACAAAAAGCAAGCATGAAGGGGAAAAAAAACTCACAGTTGTATGCATAAAGGTCAGACATGACATGATGTGATCGGGCGGGTTTTTTCCCCACCATTTCCAAGGAAAAAATATGGAATTTCATAATAAGTACCCATTTGAAGTGACTGATAGGGGGTAGAAGGGAAGTAAACTATAACGGAGGGGCTGTTTGGGGTGTGCAAAAGTTGGAGGGTGTTTTTAGGAAGTTTTAAAATTCCCGATGGGTGAACAGTAATTTTTCCTTATAAATAATATATATACTCGGAGAGAAAGAGAGAGAGAGAGAGAGAGAGAGAGAGAGAGAGAGAGAGAGAGAGAGGGTAAGTATTACTAGCATTTAATGAAAGAGTACAAAAGGAATGATCAAAGACAAAAAAAATCTAATAAAGTTGAAGGTGGAGATCAATAATTAAGAAAATTATGTGTATGAGTGATGAGGCTGATAATGAATAACGATGGTGTGAAACCTACTTGTAAAACAAAATTCTCGCCATACGGAATAAATAGAAAAAATAATTTGTTTTCACAAAAATCATGTGAACAACTTATTGTTACAAACTTGGTTCCGTATGTGAATTATATGAATGTTAGGAGAATTCATAAAAGACGTGAATTTGTACACTATGAATGGATAGAGGTTTAAGCTTTTACTTACTCAATAGATACAACACTGGAGAGACTGATGTAGAACAACTAAAAAACGTTGGTTTAAATTGGCCATGCTAACTAATCAATCTTAGGTTTTTGATCGGGTTTAGTCATTAGTGTGTGCGGGAAGCTAAGAAAACAGTCTTTAAAATTAAGTTATTGATTAAAAAAAAAAAGACATTGTGAATCATATAAAAGAAGTTTGGAGAAATAAGTCAGAAGAAGAATAAAAATTCTACACATGAGTTTACTTCAAATTACGAGATGGCCCTAAACATTTGAGATGACCCTACTTCCTAAAACGGATGTTTATGGAACGTGCTTTCATGCATGAGTAATGACAGAACACTATGGGAAATCCTTTTTTTTTTAACCAATTACTTTCAACAAATTAAATGTATCCACCAAGCTAGATAACATTGTGTTTGCAGGATATTAATTACTTCAGCTCACATTTGAATGCATCAACCTTAAGTCAGCACAGCCCAACAAAGCATTAATAAAAAACAAACCAAAGAAAATTAAACCATCACCAGGTGGTTTGCACGAGGATAGTTTTTCATTGTGTTAATAAATTTGTTATCTGTTTAAGAATTTGGGCATTGCGCTTTTAGTTGTCTTTGAACCTTAGTTGTAAACCGGTCTATTTATCTCCTTGAATTCTTTAGTTTTATTTGAAATTAGTGTGTTGTTATGTTTTATATTTGAGAGATAGGTATTGAAGCCTTGTGTGCCCACTTGGTCTCGGCCTTGTGGGCATACGACCGTTTGTTGAAGCATCGAGTCCGGTGAGCCGGGTTCGGGGTGTGACAAATTTAAGTGGTATCAGAGCTCTCAGTTAATTTTGATCCTAGTATTCCGAACAAAACCTGATTTAGAGTGTTAAGGCGATCTGATTTTAGTTTAGCATCGAATCCTTATAGGCTAGTTAGTTTGACATAGTCATTTTGTTTGTTGACTCCAATTGGGTTTACCTCGCAGAATGCTGTCTCGTAAAGCTATTAGTAGGAGTGTTGCCGAATTGTTAGGACGGGCATCGGCTACAAGGGAAGTCCCCTTTGAAGATTCCATGGAAGCTCCTGTTGAAGGGAAGGACGAATTCGGTGGGTAACCAAGAAGTTCTGTTGGATTTGATGAGGGAAGTGGTAGGGTTGGTATGTGAGCAAAGGCAACATCAAGCACTCCGCACCGCCCTCACCACCTCCTTCCCCTCCAGGTTATAGAGCCAAAGGAGAAAAGCGTGATGAAATTAAAGAGATCCGGTCCGCCACCGTTCGAGGGCACTACCAATCCTGATGAAGTGGAAGTTTGGGTGGAGGAAATGGAGAAGGCGTTTGCAGTAATGAAATGCACTGAAGAAGAAAAGCTCAGGTTTGGTGTTTACATGCTTAAGGGTTCGGCGAACCACTAGCACTAAGGAGAACTTCGTGTTCGTCAGGGGCAAGAGTTTGAATCATGGGAGCAATTGAGGGAAGCCCTCTTCTGCAAGTACTTCACCTGAGATAAGATGGTTCAGTTTGAGAAGAAATTCATTAATCTGGCTCAGGGAAGTATGACTGTTGATGAGTATGAAATAGAGTTTGACAGACTGTCGAGGTATGCTCCAAAGTTGGTAGATGATGATTAGAGCAGGGCCTAGCTCTTTGATGGAGGCTTACACGCGCATATTCGTAGAGGGCTAGCCGCCTTGCACTTGACCAGTTATACAGATCTTGTGAGTCGTGCTAGGTCTTTGGACACTGTATGGGTTGACACTAGAGATCAGAATAGGAAGTTTTGACAATCAGAATACCCATTAGTATGGAAATGGAGGAAAGCCTAGGCTGGAGGCTGGACAAGGTGCATCTCAGACTGTTAACAGTCCACCTACGCAGCGATCTCGAGGGTTGACATATGTTCCGTCCCGTTCTAGCCAGAGATGTGCTACTTGTAGAGGTGCACATGTGACCGCAGATTGCAGACACACTACTGGAGCGGTTTCAGGTGTGGCAGCTTGGAGCATCGTATTGGCGGGTGTCCGCATGATTCGAGATTTGTGTCAGCACCTAAGCCTCAAGCATCTTCGGGTCAGCGTGCTGGGAAGGAGGTAGCTAGTGAGCAACTGACTTCCTCAACTCTGCAGAAGGCAGAAAGGCCGAAGACCCCAGGGCGTGTTTATGCGATGACTCAGGAGGATGCTCATGCCTCTAATGCAGTGGTGTCCGGTACCTTAACAGTTTATTCTGCATATGCTTGCGTATTTTTGCTTTTGAAGCTACGTATTTGTTTATCTCGTCTGCATTCATGCATTGCATGTTATGGCTATGGATTATGATTTGTGTCTTGCCACCTTTTTGGGAGTTGTTGTTGTTTGTTAGAGCCTGTGAGAATTGTCCGATTAGTATTGCTGGCCATGAGTTACTAGCTCGTTTGCATGTTATGAGCATGAGTGATTATGATATCATTTTGCGAATGGATTTTTGTTCGTTTACCATGTTGTCGCTGATTGTAATGCAAAGAGAGTAGTCTTTGAAATCCCTGGAGAAGCGCGAGTTCGGCTTTTACGGGAGTGAGTCCGCATCACCGCCTCGAGTGATTTTCACCTCACAAGCTCGGCAATTTCTCTTAGGTAGGTGCTCGGGATTCCTTGTAATAGTAGTTGAAGAAAAAAAAAAAAACTAGGAGGGCTAGTGTTAGAGGGAAGCTTAGCCTTGATTTATCGGTCCATTTGAGATCTTGGAACACGTTGGCGATGTGGCATACTTCCTTTGGAGCAATCACTCGGAATGCGAGGTAACTTGGAAGTTGGATTCGGAGATGCGAGAGAAATGCCCATACCTTTTTTGATGATCAGGTGAGGGTTTAGAGGACTAAACTCCTTTTTAGGGGGGGTGAGTTTGTAAAACCCACCCTCAGCAATCAGATTTTATTTTTTAAAATTTAATCCCTTTAATCTCCACCGTTAGATTTTTTTTTAAAATTTGAATTTTGTTTTTTTCTTAAATTTAAAAACCCCCGACCTTATCCCCACTAACAGAGAGATCGTGGGGAGAAAATCTTGGAACCAACACGAGGTTTTCACCCGAGACCTAGCCTCGCCTTCTTCTTGGTTTCGGGAGGTGCCGGTGGCGAGGAGAAAGAAAGGATCTCACCACCAACACCTTCTCACTACTTCTATGAGGTAAGTACCCTCTTTCTCGGATATAGGGTTTTGATTATTTGTTGTATGATCAGATGGGAAAAGGTCTGGTTTTCGGATAGATCTTTTATGCTTTTGGTGTTGGTGTGTTATGGTTTGATTTCCAATTGTTTCTTTTTTGTGATAAAAAAAATTATAGGATGGCTATGAATGTGTCAATGATGGCATTTTAGTTTGCTATTATTCGAAAGAATTGATTATTAAAATTCGCGATATGTGCATCTTAAGAATACTAGACCTTAAAGTAGAGCATATGTTTAACGGCATTAGCATCCTTGCTCTAATTGTTTTGTCCCATCAATTTTATTCAATGGACATCACAATTAATGTTTCAGCTTAAGTACATTGCAAGCATTGGGTTCTTATTTTGTTACTTAATCCAAGGTCATATTACACATAAAGTCACCAGAACCAAAAATTTAGGTACCAATTGTTCACATGAATTCCAATGATAAGTCATAAAGCAGGCATGAGTAATTTAATCCCAAACGAAAATAATAGTAAGGAAACCCAGAGCTAGGTCATTACTGCTTCCTCTAAAATCATGCCATAGAAACTGTTAGTTGATTAATATTTGTTGGGCAAGGCTTAGTGTTCTACAACAGATAGGCAACAAGTTATATGTTTTGTCCTGTGTGAGTGTGAGACCCCTTGGATGACCAGGACTGCATGATAGGCTGCAGGTGTAGTGGAGATATTTTATTGGCCTAGCATATATATATATATATATATATATATTAATTTATTGTGCATCCCGGGGTTTGCTTGCATAGTTAAGTGTTTAGAGAGCTTTGATCAGGATTAACCAATGGTTAATATTTGTATTTAAGGTTTGGAATCTAAGTCAAGTATTGTGTTCGTGTTATAAGGTCTTTCCCCAAATCCTGATTTTTGCGTTCGAGTGGGTCCTATAGCTTGGGGATATTGTTCCAGGTAAGTAAATCACGTATATACCCATATATTGCATATATAAAATTTCAGATTTCTGAAAATAATTTACATAATTATTTAATTACTTTGGGTATTATTGTAAATAAAATTTTTATGATATTATAATTATATGTTTTAGGTTTTGATATACTATGCATATTATTATTTTCAAACTTATTGATTATTTACTTATTAAGTTAGTTATTTATTTATTTAATTGTTATTTATTTAATTGATTTGAATATTTTAATTAATTATGTATTTATTCAGTTATTGAATAGTTATATTTTATTTGGTAAAATTCCCAGAACAGTCCATATATTGTCCTAGGTGTGTCCTTTTAGTCCCTATATTATAAAGTGAGCTTTTTAAGTCCCTATATTATTTTGATTGAGAAATTTCAGTCCACCCAACGGCGGCCAGTTACTAGTGCCGTTAGTGGGTGCGACGTGGAGCCACGTGGCACGCGACTGGGCTTACGTGGCAATCTCCTTCTTCCCCACTTGAAAAATCATTTTAAACAAGGAAATAAACAGATCTAAATCCAAAACACTCCTCTTCTCTTTGTCAGTATTCCGATTGGGGATTTTGCGCACACTTCCAATTTACCCTAGCTCCTACACTAGTTCCTAAATAAACCCACTTTGTCATTCTCTCCCTTCGATCAGCCCTCACCGTCGCTCTCTCATGCTGTATCGGTCGCCAACATCATCAACCCCGTAAGGCAGTGACAACCACTACTCTTCACTCCTCTCCACTCCTTTCCATCCACTATCGGCTCAGAAAGGTACTCTCTTCTCTAATATAAGCAAATGTGAATTGTAATTGATCATTATGAGCATGTTCTGTATGGTTTAATCCATGTCAAGTAAAGTGTATGTGGTATTGGTTTTATTTGAGTGATCACTAATTCAATTGAAGTATGTAATCCATTTCAATTGAAGTATTTAATCCATTTCAATTGAAGTGCTTTTGATATAGATTGATCTGTGTTGTGATGTTGGGCCCTACATTTGCTAATAGCTAGTCTACTATTTTACTAGCATACATGTAGTGGATGTAAATTTTTCCATTGCAATTGTGAGTGTTGTGTGAGTTATAATTTTTTTTTCACTGGAATCCTGCTAGTGTTTCTTCAAATGCAGTTATTTTACTCTTATGTATGTTTTATATGCAATGGGGTTTCCCATTTTAACTATGTTACTTTTGAGTGGGAATGTATAGGTCAATATTTAATCCATTTGGTATCCTTTTAGTGTAGCATGTGTCTCCATTAGTTATTTTTGTCGTGTGAATTGTATTTTTTTTCTAGTGTTTCTTCAAATGCAATTATTTTACTCTTATGTATGTTTTATATGCCATGGGTTTTTCCATCTCAATTGTGTTACTTTTGTGTGGGAATCCATTTGGTATACTTTTAGTGTAGTGTGTGTCTCTATTAGTTAACTTTTGGTATTGGTTTATTCCATTTCAATTAAAGTGCTTCTGACGGAGATTGATCTGAGTTGTGATGTTGGGCCCCTACATTTGCTAGAATGATCTGTGTTGTGATGGACATTGATCTGTAATTGTTGGCACACCTTTCTTTCTAAATTTATTTCTAAGAATGAGAACATCACTAGTATGGACTATAGTTTTCTCATGATTTTTCTTCTCTTGCGTATCTCTCCTTTATGTGAGAACTTTTAAATAATGAAGAAAATGTAGTGGTCTGTATTAAATTTTTAAGTGCATAGAGTAATTATTTATAATTTATATACTATACAGCTTCATGGAAGAGTGCATTCTTAAATATCACCATGGAGGCACATTGTTAAGAGAAGGGGAACTTAAATATGTCAATGGGTTGGATGCGGATTTCTTGGTTGACCCTGACAGATTATGTTATTGGGATTTATTAGATGACATGAAGGATTTGGGTTATGATGGTGGGAAGCCATTCAATTTCTTTTTTGTGGATGATGAAGGAGTACTAAAAAATGTTTGTGATGATGAGAGTACTGTAGCTTTATCTAACCATTTAAGGAAGCATTGTACTGCCACGGTTTATGTTGAATCCTTTAACAAAATTATGCCAGATGGTTTATTGAGCAACACCAAGGGTGTTATGGAGGTTGATGGTGTTATGGAGGTTGATGGAAATAATGAAAATGCAGGTCGGTTAGATAATAATGAATTTGATGATTGAAGAGGAATAAGGCTTGATGAGCCTACATGTATATTGAGAACATATATATAAGAATACAAGATTGTATATGCCTAAGCATATTCCTAGATCCTTATGTGTATAGTTGGCTAAATACAAGTGACCAAATATAAATATGACAAATATACAAGATTGAATAAATCAAGGAGACCAAATATAGACACTAACATCCCCCCGCAATCTGAACGGGAGCTGATTGAACGTTCAGATTGGAGCGAAATTCAGAGAATAAGATATTTAGTAAACCCTTGGTCATAATATCTGCAAATTGAAGGGATGAAGGAACATGAAGAACTCGAATAGCCCCAGCAGCTACTTTTTCAAGCACAAAATGAAGGTCAATTTCAACATGTTTTGTGCGCGTATTTTGAACTGGATTAGATGCAAGAAAAATCGCACTAACATTGTCACAAAAAACCAAAGTTGCTGATGGTAGTTTATGACCAAGCTCAGACAACAAAGAATGAAGCCATGAAATTTCAGTCACAGCATTAGCAACGACCCGGATATTCGGCTTCAAAGACTTGATTCGAAACAATAGGCTGGAGTTTGGAAGACCAAGAGATGAGATTCGGACCAAAAAACACACAATAACCAGAAGTAGAGCGGACCATTTTATCTAAAAATCCTGGGGAAAGGAAAAGGCCATGATCAATAGTACAATTAAAATACCGCAAAATCCGCTTAACAGCCTTCATATGACTTCCGTGGAGCATGCATGAACAAACAAACTTGCTGAACAGCAAATGCTAGCTCAGGACGCGTGAAAGTAAGATATTGAAGTGCACCAACGATGCTGCGATACTCTATAGCATCAGATAGGAGATCACCTTCAGTTAATGATAGTTTACACTTTGAATCAACTGGTGTGGAAACTGAGTTGGTAGTAGACATGTGACACCGATCAAGAAGATCCCGAGCATATTTACATTGAGAAAGAAATATACCCGAAGAAGAACGAGTAACAGATATGCCTAGAAAGTAATGCAGGTCACCCAAATCTGAAATAGAAAATTCTTGTTGTAGATAAGTAATGATGGATGATAATAAAAATGTAGAAGCCGTGAGAATAATATCATCTACATAGAGAAGAAGAACAGCCATATCGTCGCCTCGGCGATACACAAACATAGATGAATATGATTTGCTATTAATGAAGCCCTTGGAGCATATAAAAGAGGTAACTCGTTGGTACCAAGCACGCGGAGCTTGTTTGAGACCATATAAAGCACGATTGAGCTTACAAACATAGTCTGGATGGGTAGCACTGATGAAACCTGGAGGTTGCTTCATAAAGACAGTTTCTGTGAGAAAACCATGGAGAAATGCGTTTTTGACATCTAATTGATGAATATGCCAATTTTTCGAAAGAGCATATGTAAGAACAGTACGAATAGTGGCAGGCTTCACCACAGGACTGTAAGTGTCACCACAATCAAGGCCAGGTCTCTGATTGAAACCTTGAGCAACAAGGCAGGCCTTATAACTTTCTAATGAACCATCACCCCATTGTTTAACTTTGAAAACCCAACGAGAACCAATGACATTAATATTAGGTGGTCTAGGAACCAAAGTCCACATCTGATTTCTGGCCAAGGCAGTAAGCTCCTCTTGCATGGCTGCTAGTCAATATGGATCTTGACATGCTTCGCGTACAGACTTAGGTTCCTGAGGAAGAGTATTAGAAACAGTGCCATGTAAAGAAAAAATAACTTTGGGTTTTCTGGTTCCATCTTGAGTTCGTGTAATCATGGGATGACGTATGGATAAGGATTGGTCTTGAGATGAGGATTGGGTGTTATTTGTTTGGGACACGGGTAAAACAGTGGGATTAGGATTAGGTACATGTGTAGAAAAGGATGGTGAATTTGTGGGTTGGTCATTAGATGAGGGACAAACATTTGGACCTGCCGCTGTGGTACCACTATCTTTAGAAGGTAAGGTTATGCAAAAAGAAGGGCGATCTCGACTAGCAGAAGGAATAAAATCTTGTGGATTTGTATGAAAAGGAGTTAATGAAAACCCTGAAGAAGAAAAAGATGATGAAGAATTAGCCAATGGAAAATAGTTTTCATCAAAAACCACATGTCACGACACAATAACTTTGCGAGAATGTAGATCATAACACCTATATCCCTTATGATGTTGTGGATATCCCAAGAAGACACATAAAGTGGATGAAGGAGATAATTTATGTGATGCTTGAGAGAGAAGGTTAGGATAACAAGCACAACCAAATACCCGAAGATGATTATAGGAAGGTTCTTTATGGTAAAGAGTTTCATATGAAGTTTTATAATTGAGTAAAGAACTTGGCAAGAGATTAAGAATATGGTTAGTTATGAGGTTTGCTTCCACCCAAAAAGAAGGAGACATAGAGGCTTGTATGAGGAGAGTACGAATCATATTACCAATGGTACGATTAAGGCATTCAGCTTTCCTATTCTGTTGTGAAGTGTATGGACAAGAGAAACGAAAATGAATACCATTAGTTTGGAAAAAATCCGAAAAGGAAGAATTAGAATATTTAGTACCATTATCACATTGAAACATTTTTATGGTGGCATGAAATTGATTTTTAATGAGAGCATGAAACTGGAGAAAGTGGGTGAAAACCTCATGTTTGTGTTTGAGGGGATAGACCCAAGAATAATGAGAAAAATCATCCAAAAAAGGGAGAAAATAACGATAACCACTATATGAAGAAATTGGTGAGACCCATATATCAGAATGTATTAATTCAAAAGGAGAAGAAGTGTGAGACTTAGATTGATCAAATGGTAGGCGAACATGCTTTCCTAATTGACAGGCATGACAAACACATGTATCTGAAGTTTCAGATTTATTACAAGAAATTAAAGAGTTTTGAAAAAGATGATAAAGCACTTTAGAATTCGCATGTCCTAAGCGATGGTGCCAAGTGGAACCAGTGACATGTACAGCAGCAAGACCAAATGCGTTTGGTGGGTTGATGGAATTGCGAAGAGGATACAGGCCATCTTGGCTAGAGGAGCTGAGAATGTTGTGCTTTGTTTTCAGGTCCTTAACACAAAAACCAGAAGGAGTAAATTCCACAACATAATTGTTATCAGTGGTAAGTTTTCGAATCGAAACTAAATTTTTAGTAAGAGCAGGAGAAACAAGTACATCATTCAAAACAAGATTACGAGAACCAATCTGGAAAATAGAAGACCCAAAGAATTTAATCGGTAACACGGTACCATTTCCAACACAAATCGTGTCAGGACCATAGTATGGCGAAAGAGAGCAAAGCTTACCAGGATCATTCGTCATATGAGTGGAAGCGCCAGAATCAAAGACTCAACTATCATTGTTGGATGCATCAGTAGGAAATACAGTGAATGCCTGTGGACTAGCATCAACTTTTGGGACCGAAGGACAAAGTCGAGCCACATGTCCAAAACCTCCACAGGTGTAACATTGAACGCGATGCTGAAAATGTTGAACTCCTAGAGTATTTGAAGTAGGAGGCGGAGAACCAAGAATGCCTGTAGGAGAAAAACTTGGAGAAGTATTATTAGTCCTTGGTTTGAAGGGTTGAAAGTTACCACGTTCACCTCTATAGCCAACACGACCACCGCGTCCATGGCGATTGCTAATACGTTCACCACCATTAGGGAGGGATCGAGCCTGAGCAAGGAAGGCTTGTTGAGAAACAGAAGAAGGAGATTGTTGTTTTTGAAGTTTGGATTCTTCCATAAGTAAGAGAGACCGACATTCCTCAAAAGTAGGTAATGGTTGTCGAGTGATAAGGACAAATGTGATAGGGTTATATTCTGAACCAAGGCCCATGACAATTTGCATGATAAGATCACGATTGGAAACATCATCTCCAAGAGCAGTACGATAATCAAACAACTCTTTGAGTTTATTAAGAAAAGCCTTCATGGATAAAGTTTATTTTTCTAAATGATAGAACTCTTGACGAAGAGACACAATGAGAGACTCAACATGGTCTCTAAATAGTTTTTCAATTTTCAACCAAGCATTTTGAGCAGTAAGAGGCTTACCAGAGTAATGATAGATCGTAAAATATCACGAGAAATAGTGGTCTGAATCCAAGAAAGAACATCATTATCAATTTGCAACCATTGTGCATACCCTGGATCATCGATGGAAAGAGGAGTGATAGAATCATCAACATGATCATAAACTTAATAACCTTTCAAGACAGGAATAAATAGTTCACGCCAAACTAAATAATTAGAAAAATCGAGTGTTTCTGGAATATGTTGATGAATATTTGATAAAGAGAAAGCAAGATGATGCGAAGATGGCATGGCTCTTGTGGACATAGAAGTAATGGCAGAGGGTAAAGGAGAACCAACAGTTGACATTGGAGAAGAAAGAGGACAAGACAAAAAAAACAAGAGAGCAAAAATTTAAAAAGCAGGCTCTGATACCATGAAGAGGAATAAGGCTTGATGAGCCTACATGTATATTGAGAACATATATATAAGAATACAAGATTGTATATGCCTAAGTATATTCCCTGATCCTTATGTGTATAGTTCGCTAAATACAATTATACCAAATATACAAGTGACCAAATATAAATATGACAAATATACAAGATTGAATAAATCAAGGAGACCAAATATAGACACTAACAATGATGATGATGTGATGATGAGGAAAGATTAGTGGATGTCCCCTTTGTAGATTACATCTCAGATGCATATGAAGAGAGGGATATTATGAACAAGTATGTCAAGTTCAAAAAGGCATTACAGGAGAATGACAAGGAAAGTGGTAGTGAACATGGAGATGAAGGATGCCCAGATAAAGAAGCAAGTGGGGAAGGAATAAATAGTGGTGCAGCTGCAGTGAGGATCGAAAATTGTTGAGCATCAAAAACATTGATTCCTCTGATCCTGGAAGTTATGAGGATACTAGTGAAGGTTCAGATGCCGATGATGCAAAGAGACATAAGTCTAACTAGAAATTTTATCATCCTGAAGTCCCATTGGAAGATTTCGATCTTGATCTTAGGTTTGTAGACCTGAAACAATTCAAGAATGAGCTTGTTGATTTTTCTACTAGGAAAGGGTTTGAGTTTACTTATATAAAGAATGATTCAAAGAGAGGCAGGGCAAGATGTTCTGCAAAAGGGTGCCAATGGGTAATTTTATGTTCGTGGTGCAGTGGGACGAAGATGTTTGTAGTCAAGCACTATGTGGGGCAACACTCATGTCTCCTAAAGACAACTAAGAATAGACGAGTAACATCCCATATTGTTGCTAAAAGATTTGGTGATGTAATAGCTGCCATGCGTTTTATTAGGCCTATGCACTTGAGGGCAATGGTAAGGAGAGAGCTAGGTGTTTTTGTAACTAGAAAAGTGTGTAGAAATGCTAAATCAGTTGTGGTTAAAAAAACTGAAGACCAATTCAGAGATGATTTTAAGGTTCTGATCAATTATGCAATGGAGTTGAAAGAGTCAAATCCTAACAGTACTGTGCAGGTGGTATCTGAAAGAATGAGTCCAGATCAGTTGCCTGTCTTTCGTAATATATACATTTGCCCGGCAGCTATCGAGGGGATTTCTTGCTTTGGTTGTAGGAGGTTTATAGGTGTCGATGGTTATTTTTTAAAGAGCTTACTGAAAGCACGCTTGTTAGTTGCGGTGGGAAGGGATGGGAACAATCAAATGTTCCCAATAGCATGGGTTGTTGTAGAGAGAGAAACAACAGAGAGCTAGACATGGTTTTTTTAGCACCTCAAGGATGATCTTTGCATTGGGGATGATCTTGGATGGTCTATTGTCAGTGACATGCAGAAGGTTTGCAAAATGTTTTTTCCAATTTCTCATTCAATTTGATCTTTACTTTTGTTTTCTCCTCATCTTGCTTGCAGGGGTTAATTCATGCTGTAAATGAACTAATGCCATTGATTGAGCATAGAATGTGTGCAAGACACATCTATGTGAGATGGGGGAAAAAGCACCAGGGCAAAGAACTTCAGATGCAGTTTTGGAGCATTGCTAGATCAACTAATTAGCCTGAAGTTTTTAGACAAATATAGGACATGAAAAATTTGAAGGGGGGGGAGAGTTGGCTGTGGATGAATTGTTACAGAAATGGCCAATCAAAGGTTGGTGCCAAGCTTATTTTAATGATGTGGTTAAGTGTGAAAATATTGACAACAATATGTGTGAGACGTTTAACGGGGTTCTCTTAGAAGCCAGAAGTAAGCCCATAATTTCGATGTTGGAAGAAATGAGACAGTATGTGATGAGTAGAGTGGTTCTGAAGAGAGAGTTTGCTACAAAATGGAAGCTTAACTGTGGACCTAACATAGTTGCAAAGATTGAAAAAGAAAGGAATAAAGGTCAAAAGTGGCAAGTTGAATGGAATGGGGGTGTATGCCATGAGGTTTTTTGGGATGATCTGGTGCATAATTTAAGAGAAGGCTATGTTGTGAGATTAGCAAACCATAGCTTCTCTTGTGGAAAATGGGATAAAAATGGTATCCCTTGTCAACATGCAGTTGCCGCAATTATATTTTGTGGAGCAGACCCAATGAGCTATATCTCTGAATGGTTTACCATGGACATGTGTCTAATGGCATACCAATTTAATGTTAGCCCATTAAGAGGTAGAGCATTCTGCCTTACAAGCGACGAAGGACCATTACTACCTCCCATGGTGAAGAGACTGCCAGGTAGACCTGCCAAAAAAAGAAGAAGAGAACCATTGGAAAAGCAAAACAAGGGCAGATCAAAACTTTCTAGGAAGGGCAGAATTTTTAAGTGTAGCCTTTGCCATGTTGAAGGTCACAATAGGTTGCGATGCCCAAGAAGACCTGATACTGTAAGTTTTTAACACCAAAGTCTTTATCCCTGTGTTAATTAATTAACTATGCTAAAGATGCTGGCTTATTGTAGGTCACATTTGATGGTACCCATCTTGAGTCACCCTCAAGAGCAACTGCTGAAAATCATAATTCGGTTGGCCAAGAGACAAACTTAAGTGTTGCACCACAATCAAAGGGGAAAACCATGTCTGCTACAACAAAGGTGAAAGAGAAGACAAATGATGCACCAATGCAACAAAATATGGGAGTTGCTATATCTCAAGCAAATATAAGTATTCTGCGAGTAGGTGATTTATTGAAATAATTATCATGAGGACATGTCCATCGTTTAATAATTTAGCTAAACTATGTTTCTTGTGTATTGTAGAGTGCTGAAAATGGTGGAGTTATTGTAGGCCGAGATATGCAACATAGTTCTTCAATCATATCTGCCCGTAAACTACTTGTAATACATGTTCCATATTGAACCCACCTAATTTTACTAGTGAATTTTCTATTTCATTTTTTGTTATTGATCTGTGTTCTTTTGCTGAAACTCTAATTTTTCAGGCCATAAGGAATAGGAGGGTTGCTGAACATGGTCTACAAAATACAGAGAGAGCATGCCAGGAGACTTTCCAAGCACCTGCTGTTTTAGAGATATTAACACAAGAAAGCCTGACAAGCCTACAAGTGCAGGCAGTCCTCAAGAGTGAAACAATTTAAAGGGCAATTTTTGTATTAAATATGATTAGTTTTGTCTCAACTTTTAAATGTGGAGTGTTTATTGAACATTCCTGTAATTATCATATCTGCCAGCATGTATTTCCAAACAACTTATGTTTTGTTTGAAGGTTTAAAATATCAATAGAACATGTATTTTTGTTTGGTCATGACTGTACTGCTATGCATGTACTTTTATTCAGCTTGTACTAATTTGAAATGCAGTGTTATGCGAGTCTTTCTTTTTTATTGAGATAATTGCTAGTTGGTTAATTGAAGAACAAATAAATTTATTACAAACATATAGAACTCTACTAACATAAACCGATCAAGGAAAAAAATTCATTTGTGATTTATTGAAAGAAAACATATACAACAAACACTTGTTCAAAGAAAAGAAAAAACACAACTTTCAATCTTGCCCAAGAACAGGGTGATGTGTGAAAAAACCTAATTCAACATTCCTTTGAAATGCAAAAACTCAACCACAATTCCATAACATTTGTTCCATCTTCTACACTCAATTGATCCCTAACCTAATCTTGCAACCTACACAATCTTCACTGTCGAAGAAGACCTTATCGCAGATTGTGTCTTCAAGTTGGACTTCACGCCTGTAAAGAGGGATGGTGCTTGCAACATCATAGGTTTGATGAGAATGGGCACTCATCGGGGGAAGAGGGGAAGAGGATGGAGAGGGTTGATAGAGGGGAGAGGGTGATGAGCTTGACTAAATATGGAGAATTCTTTTTTTTTCCTTGTTTAAAATGATTTTTCAAGTGGAGAATTTCAGGGGAAGGAGGAGATTGCCATGTAAGCCCGGACGCGTACCACGTGGCTCCACGTCGGCACCCACTAACGGCACCGGTAACGGTTATTCGTCGGTGGACTGAAATTTCTCAATCAAAATAATATAGGGACCTAAAAATGCTCACTTTATAATATAGGGACTAAAAGGGCACACCTAGGGCAATAGAGGGATTGTTCTCGGGGAATTTTACCTATTTTAATTATTGTCGTCACATATTAGCTTTATTATATTTTGAAATAATTTGAGTTATGCTCATTAGAAAATGGGATCACAAAATTTCATTATTTTTTGTGTTGACAATGGTCTTGAACCCGACATAGCAACTTGTAGTCCCCAATTAACTTTGCAATAACCCTGTCATTGGGGTTAAACACTAGCCATGTCGACATGAATTTTCGATTCTCGATAAGAAACTATAGTTTCGCACCGTCCCGTCGGTGGAGAATAACGGCCTCGATAATCGCTCGGGTTGCCGAGGGTAAATAAATGAACTCGACAATCCGACTCGAGTCATTGAGTTTAAATATATGAATTTTGTTATTTTGTTTTTAGCATTAGTTATTTGGAGGACATATATGCACATTTATTTGAAAATTTTATGTATGTCCGAAATGTTCTGATGTCTAGGTTTCATTTATGATATTTATTGTATAACGTTACTTTTAAGTACGTTTTTTGAAATCATTGGGTTT